>CM076575.1:1485403504-1485774232 GCA_034641835.2 Pinus albicaulis | reverse complement strand
ATTTAACATGTGGATAATATCTTTGGTTCAAAATCTTTATAATAGTGGGTTTTGGGGGATATTTAAAATAAAGGGATTTATATAGATAGGATAAGGTATTTTTAGGGAATTAATAAAGTAAGTTAGAAGTTAATATGACAAGGGAAAATGGAATACAAAAAAATACACTAAATGACTAAGTAAAGTGAATAAGATAAGGCAAAGCTTGTCATTTCATGATTTCACTATTTTACTTAGGATAAGAGTGTTTTTCGAGGGTTTTTGTATGCTTTATGAATGAAGAAAGTTAATTATATGGGATTTTAGGTTTCATTAAGTAAGAAAGAGTCCTTACTTAGGAAAATGAGTTAAAAAGTGTGAATGAGGGATAAATAATGGTAAAGGGAATTTTATCATAAGAACTCAACATTTTCCACTATCTAGTCATCGAGCCTTGGGTCCGGTCCCAACAAAAGTCAGAGAAATGCTTTGAGCCTTTTTGACTGGTAGTATAGAATACTGAATACTTTACAGGGGAAGGGAAATTAGTAATTTTTTCCCTGTGATGAATATTACATGTTTTTTCCCACTTCTTTCTACCTACCAAACATTATTCTAACATTTTTTCTTCCTTTAAGCAGGTGCATTTAGGCTTGCAACCTTGAAACATTTATTCTTTTGAAAGCATAAACTATGTAATTTCTACCTTATTTCATCCAAGGGCTCAGATTAAACTGATGAGCTCCTCATTATTCTCTACCTATCTACTGATTTGTCAGGATTAAACTGTCTGACAAATATTTATTCACTATCTAAAACATGGAAATTGAAAACATAACAAGTCAAGATTAAATAGTTTAACTCATCATGGATTATGGCATTTATTGACACTCTACCATAATCATTTGCAAAAAGTAAAAAGTAGTGGCATTTGGACTTGCACACTTTCATGTTTTATTTTCATCTTTTTCTTTTGGGGTCTATTTTTTTTAAGTCCTTTGATCTTTCTTTTAGGACTTTTTACCCACTTTTTGATTTTTTTTATTATTATTTTTATTTTTTCAAAATATGGGAAAACAACTTGTAGAAAGAAAGGTATGTACATATTTTACGAGACTATCAAAATTCAATTCAAAATTTTGAATCCTATATTTATAGGACCCTAACAGTAAATTCCATCTCTTCTTCATGTTCATAGTTGCATTATTTTTCTGTCTTTTGTTTTTGTTGTTCATGTTCATAGCTGCATTATTGAATGGATGCTATTTAATCGAATTGAACAGTTGATGTTTAATTCAATTGAACGATCGTGTTTTGTGTTTTTATTTTGTTGTTCAAACCTTTAAACGATTGCTGTTCAATCCAATTGAACAATTGATGTTCAATTGAATTAAACAACTACTATTCAATTAAATTGAAAAACCATGCTTTTGCGTGTCTATGTTTTTTGTTCAAACCTTTGAACGACTGCTGTTCAATCCAATTGAACAACTGATGTTTAATCAAATTGAATAGCTGCTATTAAATTCAATTGAATATCCATGCTTTTGCGTGTTTAATTTTGCTATTCAAACTTTTGAATGGCTGTTGTTCAATCCAATTGAACAACTGCTGTTCAATTCGATTGAACAACCATGTTTTGCGTGTTTATTTTTGCTGTTCAAGCCTTTGAACGACTGTTGTTCAATCCAATTGAATAGCTGCTGTTCAATTGAATGGAACAACTATTTTTTTCCTCTTTTCTCTCTAAAGCATGTTTTTTTCTTTTCTTTTTTTGGATGACCTCTTTTTGAATATCCACTCCTCTTTACACACCCTTGCCATACAAGCCTTTTTTGAAAGGGAATTGGCACTTGAAGAGGAGAAAAGCAATGATACTACTAATATGGTGATCCTTTGGAACTTTGATGGAAATCTCTACTCCGGAAGCTGGCATGGTTTATCTATGTAATGAAGAGTCAAACATATCCTGTTCAAACATGCTATCACACAATTCATTTTCATGGTCTTATGTTGGTATATATTTCTACACTCTCAAGTAGTAACTCTCCTTGACATGAGGATAAAGGAATAAAGAATATTAATTGTATTGGAATTCTTTTTACTTCTCACACCATCCCTAGCTCTTAAGGAGTTAATGAGCCTCCCTTCATCTATAAAGAACAAGAAAATATTATGTGTATATGAAAATTTTTAAGAGAGAATAGGGGGTCTCATCACGAGCCAACCTACCATCATCATAAGGATTTATCAAGTGTCATGCTCACAATGGCCAACACACCAGGGTAATGACCTTCTCGACAACTCAAACTGCTTGAAGGACATGAGGTATCATCATGAGCCGGCCTGATCACTCTGTTACAATACCAGTGAGTGGCACTGTGACCATCTAGCCACAACACTAGCACAATGTTCTCTCCATAAAACAAACAAAATGAAAAGAAGAAAATATTATGTTTATATGAAAATTTTAAGAGAGAATAGGGGGTCGCATTACGAGCCAACCTACCATGATAATAAGGGTTTAACAGGTGACATGCCCACAATGGCCAACACACCAAGGTAGTGACCTTCTCGATAGCTCAAACTGCTAGAAAGACAGGAGGTATCATCACGAGCCGGCCTGATCACTCTATTACAACCCTAGTGAGTGGCACTTTGACTATCTGGCCACAACACCAACATAGTGATATCTCTATAAAATAATCAAAATGTCTACTTTTACATAGAGGATTCTGGCTCATTTGCGGGTTAAAATAGAAACCCTATTGAGGCTATGAACGCCTACTGGTAGCAGTGGCTCTGCTTGTGGTATGGAATTATTCTTCTAACAATAGCCAATTACTTTTATATATGCCTTATTTCCTATTAATCCATTACCAAGATAAACACACTACTTGAATAAGTGTTATAACTATCTACCCGCATAATTATCTAAGAATGAATGAATTATCTTTTCATGTTTGAAATAAGGGATGGCAACATCAATCATAATCTGAAACTGTCATGCTTCCATCATGCTACACCATCAAAATAGGACATCTTGTCATAATAATTGCTATCCGGATTTTCTCCTCTTCTTCAGTCATTTCCACCTGATGTACAGTTATGATGATTACTGATTTCTGACCCTTGCCTCACATGCATTCATGATTGTTTCAATATTTCCTCTTTTCTTGAATTACAAGGCACATACGCCTTCTCTCGTACAGTTGTGATTACTGATCTTTGACCTTTGCCTTGAATGCATTCATGATTGCTGCAATCTCTCTTTTGTGCTTAAGGACATGGACGCCCTTCTCCCGAGGGAGGGGATGCAAATATCCATAATGAATAAGCATGTGAATTCCATGCACAACTTCCTTTGGATATGCTGATGGGACTAAAATATAATTGCATTTATGATATGAGGTTGCATTTTTTTACTTGCATGTAGTGTTTTGTTTTAACCAATAGGGTCGGAAGAAACGCAGACAGAAGGAGAAGTTTGTTCACATAACACATCAACCATGGGAGGGATTTCTCTCCAAAATCAACCCAAAACCTTCCAAATATCAGAAGTAGCTCGCACCATTCTCCAACAAGTTTGCTGGTTTTCATATCTACACAGACTACAAGGGTTTAGCACAGAGATAAAAATCGAATTACTGCAAAACCTGCGGGAGGGACATACCATACTCAGAGGAAGGATTATTCCGATCATTTAGGATATCATCGCTGAGGTCTCCGGACTACTAAAAAAAGGAGAAATATGGATTGAAAAACATGTTCTCCTACATGAATCAATCTAAGTATACCAGGACCCAAGCAAACCATTAGAACGAAAAGGAAAGGGGATTAACCCTGCATCTTTACAGCAACCCTGGCAAGAATTGGAAGTGTTCATACAAAGATACATCACATGCAACGGATGCCAGGATGTGGCAAAGTCTTACCAACTTAAAATATTAGCTGTTATCAAGCGAAAAATTTTAGTTAACTTGCCTTCTTTTCTAAACTCTGTATTGCACAATACTGCTGTTCAAATTAGAAAATCCAAAAACCCCTTAGTAGTTGTCAACCACCATGGCCTAATTAAATTGATCATCATTCATGAGCTAAAAAAACACCAGATATCTTGGGACAACTTCGTTAATGCTGCCCTGCCTGCCCTTGAGGAAAACCCTGTCAGAATAGAGATTAAATTCCCGAGAATAACCATACCCAGGAAAGCAAGAGGGAAAACGACCTATGTGTCGACCACGGAACCAGGGAAACATAGACGGTCTGAAAGGCTGCAATTACGACAAGACACCTCTAAATTTCCAGATGAGGCGGGACCATCCCATACACCACCTTCAAGCCCTCAAAATATATCCCTACAAGACTATGAAGAAGAAATCACTCAAGTTCTTGAACAAATGAGAGTATCTCGTGAAATTGGAAGCCCATATGAATAATCTGAGGGGCAGGGGAACCTGTTCAACTAGTCTGCCACTGCCAGCAGCTCTGGCCACACTGAAATCTTACCTCACTAGGATGAATTGTAAGCTTCAAGGATTTTACCTCCCATTGAAAATGAAGGGATGAGTAGGGAAGATCAGGAAAAAGGAATAACTTAATCTGGAAGCTAGTCAGGAGACACTGTTCTATTAGAACAAAATACAAGAATTGAAAATGTCCCCCTAATGCCTGAAGGAAATGCTATTTCACCCAGCCAGGACGTTAATGTTGAAATAAATTCTTGTACGCCTGAAGAAAACACCATTGCTAGAACTGTCACAACCATTTCCGAAACCGAAGCCATTGCTCCTCCTTCTCCTGCCAAAACTAAGCCAAAAGAAGAATCAACTGAGATTAAGTTCAGGAAAATGAGCAAGAAGTGCAAGAGGTTGAGAAAAATAAAATATTTGAGGAAACAGTTGAAAGAAGAAAACAAGGCTCGGAAGCCTGAGAATAAATTGGCTACCATGGGTACCCAAACAGATTTTGTTGCCCAAATGGTAGAGACTGCTGAAATTTTTGTACAGACTGACCTAAAGGACAAAGCTGAAGCCTCTGTACAGACCAATTTAATAGACATCATTGAAGCTGCTATACAGGCTGAGTTAATGAATAAGGCTAAAGCCTCGGTAAAAACAGAGTTGGTACTCACTACCGAAGCCTCTTTGCAGACTAATATGGAACTTACAGAAGATAAGGGGACTCAAACAGAAGAGACACTTGCCTAAACTCCCCTAGTAGAAAAGGCTGCCAATCAGAAGATGCACAATGAATTAATTCAATTCCAACACGAATTGGCCCAGTGCAGAAAGGAAATAGTTCCCTTACAGGAAAATCAGGCACTACTGAAGCGGTTTAAAGACCTTTCTACAACTGAGGATGAAACATTTTCTCAACTTAGGGAAGAAAGGACAAAAGTAAAGAAAGAACAAGAGCAAGTGGAACAAGCTAAAGAGAAAAGCAGTATATTTTTCTCTCTTTACTCAGATGTATTAACTTGCAAGGCACCAGCCACTAACTATGCTCTATTCTTAGTGGAACGATATTTATTGTTGAAAGTCAAGGCTGTCAAGGTAGGGAAGCCCACCACTTTCAAAACAATTGAGGAATTTGTCGAGTGCTGCAATGAGAAGGATGAGTAGGTCGAACATCTCTTGTGTGAATTATATTTACATAATTTATTTCTAGAGGCAGACAAGGACGTTAATCCCAACCCCTTCATAGGGGACGTTCAGTTCCAGGCCTTACTATATTTTTCTAAAAACCAAACTTGGTGGGCTAAGGCCTACAACACTTTTTAGAAAAGAGAGCATGGACTAGACCTATGGGTCAGGGGGGAACCTACTAAACCCCTATACCAGTTTACCCAACATAAGAAATTCATGCAGCGGAAGGGAGTGATATCCAATTTGGGACCGATTCACAGAGATTTTGTGCAGAATGGGTGAGCATACTTCCAATACATTCAAGAAGAAGCATTAGCAGCATCCAAATAGAGATGGCTAGCCTCTACAAATAGTGTGAAGAACAGAGAGCCATTTGGTTACCAGAACTTCAAAGCTACTACCTCCAGGTTCCTTCTGTACAACAACCTAATTTTGAACATGGGTCCTACATGGATAGGATGCAGATACAGGTGCCCCCTCATCTGGTAACCCCTTGAAGACTATCATCATGATTATGATTTACTAAAGGGGCACACCATTGCAAAATTTGCAAAGATCAAACAGAGGCATGGCTTCAAAATTTACAAAGAAGAGGTATACCCTGCATATTATTTAACCCAGCTACACCTCAACCATTTGTTTGCACGAGGACCTGCAAAAAGGTAAGCAGGGGAGTATGTTGGGCCAAGAAAAAGGTATGTTTCACCCCCATCCTTATGATGATTTGTCATGCACTTTTATATATTTTCCCTTCATCTTAGAAATAAAGTAAGGGAAAATTATGCAAAATTGAGGCAGAATGGATTAGTAACAAAAGGAGTGTTCAATAACTTCAAAAATAATTTGTCATTGCCCTTATTGAATGTGAAGTAAAACAACCAAACTGCTAAACGGATGACCGAAAGCCAACAAGAAAGGGAGGCAGACAGAATCATATCGGCTCTTAGGAATCAGCGGAAGATGGAAAGGTATGACCACACTTGGAGTACTCAATCGACAATCATGAAGCAGCAGGGTCCCATAATGAGAAATATCCGTTACTACTCTGGAATTCACCTTTAAGCTATAAAAGGCCAAAGAATGAACAAGAAAAATAGTTCTTGTAATTTAATCTTTCCGTAATAAACGTACTCAGACAGAATCGCCAAGTTTTGTACTAATTTATTTCTCAGTGAATTAATGAAGAATTTGGCATTTTTGGAATAGACAACTTCTGAATATTCCTTAGCAGTAGGCTTCTAGTGGCTTTGGGCCCAACCCTGGGGGTTCTTCTGCTACCTCTGTGCTTTATGTTTATTTACATAATTTTCCTTTAGGGATTATCCATTGCATTTCATAATATATCGTTGAATTGGCTAATTGCGAGAAATAAATGTTATATCTTCCTTTTTACTAGACTAGTTTACCATTCAAGTTCTTTCATTTGAATTCAATGCTTTTACAATTGTTAGTTTAGTTCCAACAATTGATTGTTGTTCAATTTTTCATATAGTTGACGTTGATCTTTTCATCATCATTATGAGAATTTGGTTGATTTTTAATTCAGAAGGATGTTATTAGTTGATTAAAAGAGAATTCCATTGAAAAATCTAGAATAATTGATTGATGTTCAATTTGATTAGACTTGTTGTTCAATTCACTAAAGTTTCTGTTCCATTCCTCAGAGCGTGCTGTTCAATTGCAGTTTATTCTTTTTAGTATTAAGTAGTTATTTATGCATAGGCTTAGAACAAATTTAGCTCCCTTGAATAATCAGAAGCATTTCATAATTCACTTCCAAGTTGATTTGATTGAACTTCGAGAATTCGGTGATCTTCCTTATGACAATTTAGAGTAGTTGTCCCGCGATGTCACTTGCATAAACTGTGCTTACACTCTTGAAATAACAAGACTTTCCTTAGGTTGATAATTAATGAAAAGCATTGAGGTTACCTTTAAACAGTCACCTTTATGACCCAATAGTTACAAGGACATATTTAAGAAAAAACTGGATCTGTAACCCCTAAGTAATTGTTGACACAAGGGTGGAAGATCCCTTCAAACTTTAGGTTCCCTTGTCACCACATAAGTATATCTGATCCATATAAAATTTTAGGGGTGAATATTATGCCATGGGCGAAATTTAAGGGGTTTTATATTTTGGAGGGGTAGATTTTTCATATTATATCCCGTTTATATAGTTAGCACAAAAATGATTTAAAAAATAAATATTTATTATATTTTCGCCAATGAAAAATAAGGGCAAATAAACCTCCAAGCCCCAATTTTCCTGGTTTTCAGGGTGAATTTGCTTCAATCGCCTCGATTTCATGTTAGACTTGATTCAAATCCTTCAATTTCCAGGAATGGCACTGGTTAGGGGCTATTTCACTCTCTACCATTCCTAGTTATTGAGGGCAAGGTTGAATTCAGGGGTTTTTGATTGGATTAGATTCTTCTATAAATTTGTATCTATGCAAATTCCTTCTGAGGCTAAGATGCCTTACTCTGAGGTAGAAGAAAAGTATTTTCTTGATGTGATTTTTTTTTTTTTTTTAGGCTGGAAGTCTATGCAAGTTCATCTCAAAGGTTGTCGAAGATTTCCTGGGCCTCAAGCAGCCACAGGGCCTAATTCAGGTAACAAGCTCCTCCTGAAGTGATCCGTGATAATTCGAAGTCCTGAAGCAGTTCTATAACAGAGGTCAGAGGGTGATCCAAGAAATTTCGAAGATCGAGTTAACTTCTTGAGGCAACTTTGTGGGTCCTGTAGCAGGTTCAAGTCCTTGAAGCAATACATGTCATATAAGCAGAGCATGACATGAAAATTAAGCATAGAACTTAGATACCTTGAGTAGAATAGGTTTCATGTAGGTTTTAGCAATCAATAACATCTGAAATATCTGGTTATGGTATCATTTCAATTGTCAAGTTGGTTCTGTCTGTCACCAATAAACATGAACAATAATATTGTGCCAAATTGTTGTATGGAATTGATGAATAATATAATGTACTATTAGATTTATTGCTATTGTTGATTGGAGTTTATATGCTATATTGCTCAGTTTAGTTTATTATATCATTGAGAAGCTAATACTGTTCATTGAAGAATGCATTATTTGCATTGCTTTGGAAAATGAAATTATGTTGAAACCCTAGTATCCTAAAAAACTAGTGCAATGTTGTAATGTTGAATATTTTTGAAGTGAAAATAAAATAAAATAAAATTAAAAAAATAAAATAAAATAAAAACATCAAATTCTCTAGCTGGGTGTTATGTATAATAGTGAAATGAGCAGCAACAACAACATTAAGATGGAATAAAAGGGAGCATTTACTGTATAATACTGAAATGAGCCGCAACATCAAGATGGGATAAAAGGGAGCATTTTGATATGAGTAACAGGTCCATTCCACCTCAGTACATTTCCCTTTGGATGTACCACGAAGCTCAAGAAAATCCAAACTCAAAATAGGGAAATTTGAACATAAAGTCATATCCCTACCAGAGTATGGATGCGTCTGCAGATACTTGCAACAACATTATTTCTTGGCTTTAGATTTTACAACAACATCTCTTTGCATATTTGCTGATTTGATTACCTTGGATGATGATGCCTTTTGAGAATATTTGGATGCGATTTTTTCATAAACAACTCGGTCAATGGACAAATCTATGATCGTGAATTCAATTCAGTTATTCAAGTGAGTAGAAAGACAATGGGCTGTGTATTTATGATTTTCATGAAGGCCCCAAAACTCATTTCTAGCACAATGGATATGTAAAATTGTTTCATTTGTTTTTTGACACACAATTATGAGTTGTTTGTAATAAAAGGGCTCAAATATTTATCCAAAATATGGTGTGAATGGCCAAAGAAACCATTACAGGGCAACACGTCTTAGAACCAATATTTTGATAATTTCACATGGGGAAGCATTGGTCTCTTCACAATGGCTAGGTTGTTTTGGTTCTTCGTGACATGTCATAATTAATTCAGAACACTATAAATGATGATTCTATGTTGTCTATTCTCATCATAAATATTGATCCCAAAAATGCTTTACACCAACCTCAGAAGAAAAATGATAGAGTTGAAATTGTTGTTATCTTGGCCAGGCAGTCTAGAACAAAATCCATGGTTTCAGAAATTGGTGCAGTCAATGATCTGTCTAGGAATTTAAGGAAAATTATTTAGGCCACAATGGAGGTTATGGGCCCACTGGAGGCTGGCTGGTACATGTATCTCCAAAATTTCTTAAGGCATGCTGGGCCACTGGCTTTGATAAGGGAACATGTTACTCATGGGTAACAATGTGGTAGCATGATAGAATTGAAATTATTTTTAATGATGATAAGGGAAATAGAACCACTCCTTCCATGTTTTCTTTCACCCCGTTATAAAGATTAGTTGGAGCTTCCACAAAAAATTAGGTGTCAACTAATCCTCAAAACTCTATCTTCATTGCCAAGAGACTCATCTAAGGGTGATACAAAGATCCTCGTGTACATAGTGGCACAATACACTGCCCCTTCACTGTTGGTTTAGGAAAAAATGGTTAGCCCATCATCCAAGTGGAGTACAAAGGTGAGACAAAATAGTTTGCAGCTGAGGAGATATATTCTATGATTTTAATGAAAATGAAAAATATAGTTGAAGGTTTTCTGGTTTGTGATGTGAAAAATGTGGGGCTCACTATGCCTACCTATTTTAACATGTCCTAGAGGTGGGCTACCAAATATGCGACAAATGTTGTTGGTCTTAGTGTAATGAAAATTATTAACAAACCACCAGTACTACAAGTATAGAATATGGATTTCACACAGATGTTTATTCTTCCAATAAAAATAATATAATCCTGTTTTTAACTTAGGTGGAGGCATGTTCTAAATATACATTCTTAAATGTTTATGGTGGTAAATTTGAGGTGAAGGAAAACATGTTATTCATTCATTGTGTTCGACACTTCAAAATAAAAATCAAGAAGCAGTTGAGAATGAGTACCATAAGTCTTCAGAGACTTCATTCAGAATGTGAGAAGTAAAAGAGAATTCTATCTTTCAAAATGTAGCCTGATATATATTGATTGTCTCTACAAAGGATTATATTTTGACATGAATATCACAATACCTAAGGAAATTTTTGTACCTGATTTCAAACATAAGACACGGTTTTTGCGTGTGACCTGAAGACATTGATGTGCATCTCAAATAGTAAAACTAATTGTACCTATACAATACTTAAGCCAAAACACCCTTTGTCATAGTTTTCCCAAATTCCCCAATAGATGATAGAGATTTTTTCACTACAAGGAAAAGACCCTCTAGCGGATGTTTTTGAGGAAGCCCTTATAAAAATAGCCTAGATATCTGTTTTTAGCAGAGGTCAGTAGTGGAGGTTGGTGGGTGGAGGTTTTTACATATATTTTTTTGTGTGGTGCATTTCCAATCATAACATGCACCAGTGCGTTTTATGAAAAGTGCACTGGTGCGCACTATCAAATGGTGCACTGAGAAACTGTGCTCTCCGTACAAACCGACCTAGTACGTCTCAATAATCCAGCGCACCGATGCGTACTATCAAATGGAACACCGAGGCATTGTACTCTTCATACAAACCGACCCAGTGCATCTCAGTAATCCAATGCACCATAAAGAAGTGCAGTGCGCCATTGATAAACCACCCAGTGTATCTCATATCGACCGCACCGAAAAATGGTTTATTTAAAAAAAATTACCAGCAGTAAAAAACTTCATTTTTACTTATTCAGTGCTCTAGAGCTCTCAAGCACCGGTGTGAGTTTTTATTTTTTGAGGCCCCCCTGCGATCGGTGCTCCCATTGCCCGCATTTCTTCCGTTCATTGCTTACATGTGGAGTTCGAATTTTTGAAAACGGTGGGAAAATTTGTTTTTTAGTATTCCTCAACAAAGATGCCTCCTTGACATGCAAATGTGTAGGTAATCTAGTTTTTTCTCAATAACTTAACCTTTTAGTGGATTAATTTCTCAAATTCACTTAAAATATACCGTAAAAAAAAAAATTGCGCATTGCGTTCAAGTCGTTCATCTCGCACCGTTTGCGGTGCTGCCTGTAAATTTACAGGCTGCACTGTGAACGATTTTAAGGGAAACCACACTAGGCACCGGTGCAATACCGAGAAAATGCACACCGATTTAACACTAAAATAGTGCAGCGTCTATCAGTTGCCAGCCGCACCAACCATATATAATTTTTAAAAATAATACACTATGTGCGGCTATACAGCAGTGCAATTGTTTACCGAACAATACCGAGAATTATGTATGGTTGTTGGGTAGTGCATTTACCAAACTAACAGCCCCAGGACGGATAGTTTGGTCAATGCACCGCATAAAAAATATTTTCTATTTGTGCAGTGTGCGAAATTTTTTTTATGTGCACCGTGGGCGGTGCCCGATAAACATGTATGCACCGGTAGCGGTGCGTGATTGTTTTTTTGGGTGCACCGAGTGTTTTTTTTTTCAATAAAAATTATATATATATATTTGTAAATACATTACTCATTTAATAAAAAAAATGTGTTTAATATGTGAATCATTCAGGGACGTTAACAGAGAGAGAGAAAAGGGAACAACAAGAGAATATGGAGGACCATTATAACATGATTCAGCAGTGGGAGGCACGGGAGAGGGAGAGACTTTTGTACCCTTGTCCTATTACGACACCCACCCAGTTGCTCTTAAGGGAGGTAGGCCTCCTTATGTTTTATGAGGAGAATACATACCTAAAGGGGCACAATGGGTTATTGGGACAACCGATCTACAGGTGGGATGCCCACCGACATGCTTTCCGGGTTGGTCTTGGCCAGTGGTACGAGCCCACTGAGGAGGAAATTTATTTTATTACTGGCCTATCTAGGAGAGGGCACGATTTTCTCTAGTTGCTAGATGTTCCTGTCGATTATGCAGCAGGAATTCAGTTGGCGTACTCCCAGAGATACATTAGGGATGATATATTTTCTCTTGCTATTTTTCAGGTGTCTGGTGGTCAGTTACGCATTGCTTTGTTTGGTCTAGAGGAGGTGAGATGCCTCTCACTACTACTGACAACCATTGCACACTATAATAGTGACAGGCAACAGATTAGTTGCCAACTTTAATTTTATGTTGATTATTTATTCTACACTCCACGACTTGTGAGATGGTTTGCCATTTTTTTTACGGCAGTTTTGTATAGCATTAGATAGAAGTCATTATCAGGAACATGGGAGGTTGACCTTCCCTTTTGCTTCAGAGTTATTTTGTTTATTTTTTGAGAGGTTTTTGGAGATGAGGCTTAATTTTTTCCGGCAGCCTCGTAGGACGGTGTTACATGTACAGATGCAAATGTGGGGCCAGATGATGCCTAAGAGGGGCCTGTCCTACTATCCAGCCAAGATATCTAGTGATGCACTAGAGCTGCTAGCAAGTGTTGATGATCACATGTTCGTGATGGTGCCATGTCTGTACGCGGGTTTATATTGGCGAGGGTGTATCAACATCCTCTTCACATAGAATGAGCCACCAGATGCTAGAGGTAATATTAGTGTTTTATTTAAATTTTTAAATTAATATAGTTTCATTTTGTTGTCTTCATTAATTAATTAGAATAAAATTTATTCTAACACGTTCTTTAACTTGTTTTATTAAATTGTTTATTGAAATTTTATAATTATTGTTGTGTACTATATTTTTTTTAGATATTGGCACATTCGTTGGTGACATGATTCCACCCCCATTGGATGATCCTGTAGTTCATGACGAGGAGATGGCGGAGGCCATGGATCAGGGTGACAGACCTGATCTTTGGGTGCAGAAACCCACGGGGATGTGGCGTAGGGTTGAAATCCGATTCACGATGGAGTTGGCGACCGACTGTGTCGACCCCTGGTTGATGAGGTATTCCGCCCTACTACGATCAAAGAGATCCAAGCTGATTGTAGCCTCACAGAGTTCTGTAGATACATGCCTCACGATATGATGACCCGTATGCATCATATCGTTGGAGCTTCCAAGCTATTGGCGGCTAGGAGGGATAGGTTGTGAATATGCGTGACAAAGAAAATCATCGGATGATCATGATCACGAGGGGAGTGATCATCATTATAGTAATCCACCTCATCCTCCTTCACCTCGCGCAGGAGATAAGCAACCAACTTCGAGTCCTGATCAGCAAGCATATTCTGAGTAGGCACCATCTCAGCAGACACATAGTCCTCAATAGACACGACCATCGACTGAGAAGGCACTTGATCTTGAGCTGATCCTGAGTAGGCAGGTCCATCTTTGCAGGCACCATCCAATGAGAAAGCTGCACCATCGACTCATCAACAAGCACCTCCTGAGAAGAATGCACCATTTGATCAGCAGGCACCTCCGGAGCAGGCACATCATCCATCTGAGCATGAGGCTGCACCATCGATTGAGCAGGCCTCGAGTACTAGTTATAAAATTGATATAGTACCACCATATATTTGACATTTATATGCAGTTCTATTACAATTGTATATTTTTGACATTATATATATATATATATATATATATATATATATATATATATATATATATATGGTGCATGTATTTTATGTTCATGTTGATGTACTTAATTTACTTGTTGGTGGTCATCATGATGTGTATATTGTTAGGTCATGTTAGATATGTTCATTTAATGCACTTGCAGATAGATGTGTATGTAATAGTAGTTATTTGACATGACATGTATATTTGATGTTTGTGTTGTGATGATGTTATAAAATGCTTGTGTTTTTTTAGATGATCATGATCACGATGATTAGATGATGTTAGCGAATTTGAATGTGTATTTTAGAATATGATGTTTGTACGATGGTTATCATGATCGTGATGTTTATTTTTAATAATAAATCATAATATTTATTAAATTTTATGTATTGGCAATTGTAATTGTAATTGTGTGTATTGTGATTGTAATTGTATGTAAAATTGTAAAATTGTATTGTAATTGAAATTGTATGTAAAATATTTGTAAAATTGTAATTGTAAATGTATTGTGAAATTGTGAAATTGCAAAATTGTAATTGTAATTGTATGTATTGTCATTAATTTTATTAAAATTGTAAAATTTGTAAAATTGTAATTGTAATTGTAATTGCATGTAAAATATTTGTAAAATTGTAAAATTGTATTGTAATTGAAATTGTATGTAAAATTGTAATTGTATGTAAAATATTTGTAAAATTGTAATTGTATGTTGAGGAGGTAAATCCCCTTTGCGGACAGAGGCGATCCCTACTAGCCCAGCAGGGGTCTAGCAACAATCATTAATTGTTACAACGCAGATTCCTAGTTACGAATAAAAGACCAAAGATGGAGGCCTACTTGGAATCCAATGCTATGATCCGTAGAAGAGAGCGTTCCCGTTCCTCAGCCTCGGCAGATCACGATCCTCCCACGATCTCCGCGGATGGACACCTGCACATGCAAGAAACAACACGAATACAAGCATAAAATATAGAATCCGCAACTATATATCAGTCAGAAAGGATATAACTCGTTATTAACATAAGTGAAAATAGAGTGGAACCATAACCGTAATCATTCATTAAATAACAATCGAAAGAGAGTACAACAATTGTTTTGACGTCGGGGTCTCCTTCGGATGGGTCTCCATTCGTTCACGTCTCGCAAAAGCTCGCCAGGGAAAGGGAAAACCTCTCCAGAGTCTCTCGACGATAGTCTCCTTACTTGAGTCGGCCTTAAGGGAAGAAAGAGGGCTCTTACAGCACAAAGGCTCTTGGGAATTTGGAGATTCAAAGCTTAGGCACTTCAAGACTAGCTTGCCATGGAATTGAGCAGAATTTTATAGATGGGGAAGGAGGGAGTTGGGATCCCTATTATTTTGGGATTGGCCCTATCAACAAGGAAGGTTCCATGGGAGGTGGCAAACCACTTCCCTTCCATGGAACTCCTGCAGCCAAACCTCCCAACGCAAGATAGGCAATGGTTTCTGAGTTTGTTGAAACACAACTTCCTCCATCTTTATTTAAAAAACACTCCTTAAATTGGCTGGCGCGACTACTGCTCTGAGACAGAGCGCCAGTTGGCGCGGCCGATTTGTAGGATTTTCCCCATTGGCGCGAGTGATGAACTGTCTGCACGCGCCAATGCAAAAGGAGATGTTTTCATGATTTTCTGCAAGGAGATTTCTTTAGGGCAATTGAAGCTCATGCTTAGAGGAATGCATTGATGATGGTTTCAAGGCATGACAATATTCACAGGTCACAAAATGGGTCCTCCATTGTGCGGGACGAGGAATGGTAGGGACGGTGACAAATTACTGTGTAACAGATGCCCCCTAAAGTATGAGGCCCGAGAGAGAGAGGGGTGAAATGCTTTACGAGAACATGTTCAACTGAAGGCCCGCCGTCGGAAAACCTGCGCAGAAAGATACAACCGATATCTCAAGTACATGATGTATAAGTGGTATGGACGCAGCCATCCGAAACAGAGTATGCTATAATCCGGATCCAGGGCATGGGCGCAGCCATCCAACTAAGATCAAATAAATAGACTCAGGTATGGTCGCAGCCATCCAATCAGTGAGTCATGTACATAATGATAATAATCCACAATCGCAGCCTGGATTACAACAGACACAATCCAGGGTCTTGCGCTCCATCTCGACCCAAACAAAGTACAAGTTCAAGCATGCGAATATGTGAGCTGAAGTCAAACATGCAAGAACATCATCTGATTACTAGCCAATGATGAAAGCTGTTAACATACGTGAGAGGAACCACCAATAATGACAATGGTCCTCAAGGCACTACAACTACAATCTACGGCGTGTGAATCAATGATTTGGCGTCGAACACCCGCAGAATCACTCGATCGGAGGCCAATGATGAAAACCCCACGTCGAATGCGACGAACCTGCCATTGAGGCATGCAGGCTCCAAGGTACCATAAAGGAGTCTCTAGATCAACTTCCTGGATAATGAGCTGAAGTCGACAAGAAGTGACCTTGATCGAAGGTGGGCCATAATGTTTCCCACATCATCGACACGAGACAGAGGAACATGATGTTTTTGTTGTGAATCAGGATCGTATGAGAATCAGAGGAAGGTTGATATTCGTAGAGGCCAACTTCTCTTGAACATATAAACGGCACGACAGTGGACTTGGCAGTATTTGACATCAACGGATCAGAGGTCATGGTGACGAGGCAATGAGCAGATGAGAGGTCAAAAGGGATTATCCAAACCCACGGAGGCAAAGTGAAGAACGAGATGAGATGTCCCCAACCCGACACGAATGCAGATAAGTGCCATGTTCAAGAGCGACATACTGCCGACACGACAATGATACTGGTTCCATTTTCCCCCACCATTTCTGGCGAGTACCCCAATTATTTTTGATAACAAGCTTGAAGGGGATAACATATGCTTGTAATATAAGTCCGCCCTTCGGGCGAATCCATCCTAGTACATTTAACGAGCCCTAGGAAGGAGGAACTCGGAGAACGTCATTTCGACTGAATCCGATGTCATCAGGGTTTAACGAGTCTGACAAAGGAAGAACTCGGCGTATTTTCATGTTTAGAGAGTTTGAAAAGACAGCAGAAAAGTAAACTCCACAGGTCCCTTTTCGTAAATAGTTTCTCAGATCCGAAAAGGTAGAAAACAATATCCGAGAAAACCTCCTAGTCGCGATAGGCTAGGGTATTCCTTTTTCGTAATCAATCCATCCTAGCCCGAAAAAGGGGTAAACGTATACTGGGTAGATGTCGATTCGTGTCCATTTTAACAAGATCGAAATGACAAGGGCCTCGACAATCTTTTCATGTTTAGAGAGTCAGAAAAGAGCCAAAAGATGACTCAAAAGTGACTTTTTCGTGTATTTACCGAGTCTGAAAAAGTATAAAATACAACTCGTTTCCATCGTTAAAGTCGCAAAAACCTGCTGCTGCACATACCAAGCAAGCGTAAAACCCATTTTCGACATAACATATTAAAATATTTGATAAAAATAACTTTTAAAAACTCATTTTATGTCAAAAAAATTATAAATATGCCAAAATGGTAAAAAATAAAATTACATTTACTATTCACCTTGGTAAAAAGCAACAACGGTTCATTTGGAGTGGAAACTTCTGACGGCGATTGCGACAGATCCGGTTGACCATTCAGATTCTCGTCTGCTACAGGTAAGAGGCACTTCCCTTCTCTTCATTTCCATCCATTTTTTAATATTTTTCCCTTGTATATTAGTCCTTTGTGGCCACTTTTTGAAATTTTAGGGCTGCGCTCATTGGCGCGGGTATCGGGCACGGACTCGCGCCAATGGGCTCTTTTATACAAAGGGCTCGCGCCACGTGGCGTGACTGTTCACAAAACAGCCGCGCCAGCGGCCGAACCTAAACTTCCGCCTAAAAATTCGATGTTTAAACCAAATTGAATGGAATTTGAAGCCTACCAGAGATCTAACTAAGGGTTTATGACCATATGGATGCAGGAAATCAAGAAAAATGGTGATTGAATGGAAAGAACGAGAGCATGGAGAAGAGGATCAACAGGCCATCCAAAGTGAGGCTTGCATGAATGCCCTCAGAAACTGTGGGCTGAAGAAGTTCTTCCTTACACCATGTCTACGAGCTCAGCCCGAGCTCCTCCAATATTTGATCAGTATTTGGGATGAACATGAACAAGTGTTCAAGTTGCGAGATCAGGTATTGGAGCTGGAGGTTTCTAATGTATATTTTATCACCAGATTGTCTCGCAGAGGTCCAATCCCTGTCTTGACTGGAAGTAGACCATCTGGTGAGAAGATGGAAGAAGTGATGGCACGAGTGTGCCAAGGAGCACAAATGGGATCAGGGAGAAAGAAGGTGGATATCCACACTATCCCTGATCTGACATTGAGAGTTGTCCTACATACCATCATGCGGGCTGCAGGGTCGCAGGCACCGCACGAGGCCACAAAGGCCCAACTTTTGCTGGCCTCAGAATGCATGAGTCCCTTACTGTTCGACTGGGCAACAGCAGTAACAATAAACATGAAATGGCAGCTCACAAAATGAAAACAAGCTAAACTGAAACAGTTTGGCTATGGTTCCATCCTAGTATCGTTCATTCTGGAATGCTTACCAATCTTCCAGGGCCAAGGGGCCTCAGTAGCGGATCCGATACCACGAGAGCCAAGAATGGCTCGCTGGGCAGCACTAATTCCCAGAGCTGGAGGCGGCCAACAGATGTCGTGGAGGCCAGAGTTCTTTAGGTGGTTACAGCGCCAGTTGATCGTTGTGGAGGACTGGCCATATGCAGGAACTGACTTCACCGGAGACCCAGATCTCCCACTGCCAGAAGGAGATGACTGGGACGAGGAGTTGGGTAAGACCTCATGTTTTTGATTTTTATGTTTTATGTTTTTTTTTTGTTAATACACATTCGTCCTAACACATTTTATATATGTATGCAGATGTGGGACCTGAGAGACCAGCTGGGATGTCTCCAATCTCACGGAGGACTCAACTCGCCCCTGATCCTCAGGGAGAGGGCACCGGAGGAGAGGAGTTGATCCAAAATCTCGAGGGCATTGCCCGAGGGATCCCGGACTATGCTCGGCTGGCGGACGTACCGATGGCATACCAGCGTCACACGGTGGGAGTTCCAAGTTGGATCCACCGAATCCTGAGACGCTTAGTGCGTGCAGTCACATGCTATCATGAGCACCATGCAGATTAGCTCTTAGGATTTATACCACACCTATTTTTTGAGAGACGTATCGTCTCCGGATGTACTTAAGACGATTATGTATATTTTGACTTTATGTGACACACTCTATGTAAACATTTCGATATCTATATATATATGCATATCTATTTCTGGATGGATCATTCTTTACATGTGATGATGATTTACAAATTTTGCAAATGTCTGTCTAATACCAAATTTGCTACTGCATCTGTTAATGTATTCAAATTCCTGGGTATATGATGATATGTAATGTAGTCAAAATTTCTTTCCAGTAATCGAATACGCAGATACAGACGTAAGATGAACGGGTTTCTTACCGAATAGTGTCCGTTCAGTTGTAACACTACAAGTTGTGAATCTAGATACACAAGCAATTCACGGATACCAAGGTTTACTGCCTCGGTTAATAATTCTAACACATCACTATATTCCGCGATGTTGTTCGTGGTACGTCCTAGACACACTCCTTGCAGGTTGACCAACTCACCAGCAGGATCATAGATTACCCAGGCTGCTGAAGACAGATTCCTGGTACTGCGAGAGGCACCATCTGCGAAACCAACAAATGGATGAATAGACATCTGCACAACCAGGAAGACCCGATCAACAGAAAGATGTTTACAAGGCACACCACACTATACATGCACACAAATGAAAATCACACACCTATGTACACACACCACACCAAGAAATCACTTCAGGCATAGTACTTTTTGAGGTAAAACCCATTTCTGGGCTGCGCCAGTAGAACTCCTTCATAATCTATAAGCTTGTAGGCCTCGTTTTTCAAAATGCGTTTTACTATATAGGGCCCATGCCACATAGGCTGGAACTTACCGGCTCCAAGCTTGTCATGTGCTTGATCGTACAGGAGGACGAGGTCTCCTTCGATAAAGGAACGAGGAGAAACAGATTGATCAAAATGAGTTTTGACCCTCTTCTTTTGTGATTCGATAACCAAAGCAGCCAGATGACGGGTTTAATCTAACTGTTCCAGATATAGAAGACGTTCTTCCTCAGCAGAAGTATTAGGTAAAATTTCCACAGCTAATTTCAATGAAGGAATCTCGCATTCAACCGGAAGAGTTGCTTCCAGGCCATACACCAATTGAAATGGTGTGAAACCAGTTGCACTCTTTGCAGATGTTCGGTATGCCCAGAGAGCTGAGAACAGTTGGAGATGCCAATTGGATTTGTGAATACCAACTGTTCGCTGAAGCATAGTGACCAAAACCTTGTTCACTGCTTCAACCTGACCATTCGCTTAAGGGTAATATGGTGTTGAGCTGTCGTGACGCAAGCCCAAATTTGAAGTCAGCTCCGCCATCATATAATCTCGGAAATGAGTACCGTGATCAGTGACGATGGCTTGAGGAACCCCGAATCGTGAAATAACGTGGTTGAATATAAATTGAGCAGCCGTTTTCCCGTCAGCAGCTAGTGTAGGCATCGCCTCAGCCCACTTGGTGAAGTAGTCGACGGCGACAATGATATACGCATGCCCCCCGGTCGAGTGAGGGTTACACGTCATAAAATCCACGCCTCATTTGGCAAAAGGGCCGACGGTAATAACAGGATGCAATGGTAAAGGCGGCGTGCGCATCTTGCGCTGAAATATCTGGCATGCATGACATTTACGGACTGCAGTGATACAGTCTTTGAATATGGAAGGCCAGAAATAACCTGCTCGCAGAATCTTCTGGGCAGTAGCATACCTGGACATATGTCCACCACAGGCGCCACTGTGGTAGTCATTTAGAACCTTTTCAGCCTCTTCCAAGGTTAGGCATCGCCAGAGCACCGAATCTACTCCAATGCGGTATAAGGTATCTCCTACTATACGGTAGGGCTGGGACTGGTGCCGAATCTGACAGCGGGCAGCTTTATCCAACTCAGACCGAAACGTCGAGGTCTGAAGATACACTATTATGTCACCGTACCAAGGGTCACGAGTACTGATGAGGAAAAGCGTTTCGTCCGGTATATTTTCTTCAGAGTGTGAGGGAGCAGAGTCTGTAGGGAGAGAACATATCAAATCCGCGAAGACCAATGATTTAGTTGACTTAGCAGTAGTGAACTCTAAGTCAAACTCCTGCAGGATCACAATCCATTTGGAGTACTTGCCCCCCAGTAATTTTCTAGAAAGAATATACGTCATAGGGTTGCAGTCTGAAACCACTGTTATCGTATGCAAAAGGATGTAATGGCGAAAGCGCTGTACAACGTGTACTGCTGCTAATGCCAACTTCTCGACATGAGCATAACGCGTTTCTAGATCGAGAAGGTTCCGTGACAGGTAATAAACAACATGTTCATCACCGTCATCGTCATCCTGCACCAAGACCATGGCTATGGTGCTAAATGCGGCGGCTAGATATAAAGTGAAGTCGCGGTGGTAGTCCGGAGGAGGAAGCAACGGAGCATTGACAAGCAACGTCTTCAGCTTCTCAAAGGATTCCTGAGCAATTTCGTCCCAATAAAAGGGAACGTTATGCTTTAACAAACGAGTGAATCCTTTGGCCACCTCGGCATAATTCGGGATAAAGCGCTGAAGAAAGTTCGCTTTCCCTTGTAGACTCTGTAACTGATACAGGGAGGAGGGTGATGGGAGATTTACGATGGCCTCGACCTTTAAAGGGTTAAGGCGAATTCCGTCTTTCGAGACTATGAATCCTAAAAGACAACCAGAATCAACGCAGAAAACACATTTATGAGGATTGAGCCTGATATGGTATCTCCTGCAACGAAGAAAGATCTGGCGGAGATGCTCAGGATGGTCCTCTCGCTTACCCGAATGGGCTGGCAAGTTGTCCAGATAAGGCTGAACGATATGGAGAATGTCATGAAAAGCATAGGACATCGCACGCTGAAAAGTGGCTCCAGCGTTCTTCAAGCCGAACGGGAATTTTTTATACGCGAAAGTACCCCACGGACAGATGAATGTGGTCTTGTGTTGATCCTCAGGTGCAATATTGATTTGGTTATATCCTGAGAAACCATCCATTAAGGAATAGATCTCACTCCCGGCACATTCGTCGATGATCTGGTCTATAAACGGAGTGGGATAATTATCCTTTGGATAGGCGCGATTGATGTCGCGATAATCAACACAGACTCTAATCGTACCCTGCTTTTTATCGACAGGGACAATGTTAGACACCCATTCTGTGAGGGGGATGGGATAAATAAAACCCGCGTTCAGAAGTTTTTCAACTTCTGCCTTGATGGCGGCGGCTTTCCGAGGATGCATGGGGCGTAAGCATTGGCGCACGGGTTTCGCACCTGGATAGGTTGGAATCTCATGCACTACGATACTAGGATCAATCCCCGACATTTCCTCGTAACACCACGCGAAAACATCTCTGAATTCTTTGAAAAGCTCAGTATAGACTTGAATCTCATCGGGAGAACAAGTCACACCCACGTGAATATTCTCAACGATCCCCGGTTTAACGGAGATGTTGATTGGGATAGTTTGAGTAATGTTACTCAGGTTACCCTCCGAAAAAACCTCGTGCGTCAAAATGGGCGTTTGAAGAGGAGGGGTAGGAACCTGAGTAGCATAACGCTCCAGACAGTCAGTCATTTCCCCCAAGCTAGGCATAAAAGAGGAGCGATGATGTCCATCGCCCCAAGGCAGCTCCTCAAGAGACATAGTTTCAATGATAGCCTCATTTGAAGGAAAAGTCTCTTTTAGAGGATCAGGTGAATCAGCCTGACCAAGCCAGGGGGATTGTGAATAGACGTCGAGAGCCATGCTCAAAGGAGCATGCTGAGGAGGTGGAGGATCAGATGCGGCAACAATCTCACAGTAGTTGATCTCTACTGGCGTCAAGGGCATTGATTCTCCAAACTCAAACACCTGCTCAGGCGTAGGAATAAGCCAGGGGTCATCAGACCTGGACATCATATTGACTTGAGCGGTGTGCGGTGGTGGTGCAGGAAAAATACCCATGAGGACCGAGTCTTTGAAGAGACCAGGTCCCACACTGTCCGGGGGATTCAGAATCTGATCCACGTATGGCACGTTGTTCTCAGAGGTAGAGGTGAAAAATGACAACTGATCCACCGTGACAATCTTTCCCTCGTGAGGGAACTTAATGAATCGAAAGACGGTGGATGGCACGCAGAGCATGGCATGGGTCCAGCTGCGGCCAAGAAGTATATTGTAGTTGAGTTTAGCATCAACCACTTCCACTTCTACGTTGACAGTTTTTCCTTGTAATGTGATCGCTAGACTCTCGAGAACGCCCAGGGGTTTAGATTCCCGACCATCAAATGCCTCAAGGGCATTGGGGGATGACGAAAGGGCTGGAGAGCCGATGGCCTTCCAGCAAGCGGAGGACATAACGCAGGTAGATGCACCTTCATCCATGACAGCCCTATGAATTTTCAGACCGTTAATCCCGACTTGAATAATCAGAGCGATTTGATGTGGAAGCCGGGGAGTGAAATTCTCCAAATCGAAGGTGAGAAGACTCGAGTCGGCGGGATCAATGCCACCGATTGCAGACAGTAAAGCCTTCCGTTGTGAAGGACAACTTTGAAGAACCTCAAGTGCAGACATAGCACACGGCGCCTGTGCCAAATCCTCAACAATGCTGTAATGTTGAGTGGCACGAGCATTTGGATTATAAGAAGATCTTCGAAGGACACCTTTAGAAGGTGGCTTCACAACGGGTTCAGGAGTAGGCTTCTCGATTTCCAACGGACCGGAGACAGGTGGGGGAGGTGGCCCATCCGCAACTGCCTTCCCGGGTGCTTGCCGCGATTCGTTGTAATCCTTCGACCGCGTAGCGACAGAGATAGGTGCAACACTCTTCACCATGAAAACCTGAGACCCAAACGGTGCAGATGGTGATGGCTGTTCGACCATCTGGGTCTGCTGAGATGGAAATGGCTCTTTTAAAACAGCCGGAGTCCCTTTAGGGCCCTTAAGAAGTTGACTAACCTCAGACCGTCGTGGACAATCCTTAGTATAATGGTCCCCTTCACAGATGAGGCAAGGGTACCTCGGTTTACGCTGAGATCCATCCTCAGTACGAGATTTAGATTCTGGTTTTAGGGCCTCAGATTTAGATTTGCCTTTGCCCTTATTTTTCCCCTTGGAAGTTTTCTCCGTAGGATTGGTCTGAACAGCATTCACTTCCGCGGTTTTACCAGAATCAGAGGGGGCGGGATTAGCAGGAGCATTGTTGGAAGAATTAGACTTCTGCTTCCCATTCGAAGATTTCTTCGAATTCTGAGAGACAGAACCAATGACACCATCCACCGCAGGGGTAGGCGGAGCCTTAGAGGTTTCGGACTGCGGGGCATCAGGCAAGATATCATAAAGCGTGCCGGACTGAGAATACACAAGATCCAGATATTGGGTACGCGCAATGGCCTGTTCCTCCGTCACACACACTCCCATCGCAATATCCTGAGTGATTTTATTCACAAAGGAGGTGATGAACCAGTGAGTCAGTATCTGATAAGGTATGTGAAACTTGATCAATCTACGACGGCGCCACCACTCATGAATGTGATCAGAGATGTGAGTGGCCTTGTCCTGATTCAGAGAAGTCAGGAGGTGCGTCCCAGCTTCATAACGAACCGGTAACTGGAAATGCGTGAGGAAAGCCATAGCTAAAGAATTGAAATCTTGGAAAATGCCACGGGATAAATCTATGTACCACTTAGCAGCAGCTCCAGTTAAAGTACGCTGGAAGAGGCGCAGGCGAATCGAATCGTCGACCCAAGAGTTAGACGAACACCAAAGATGATACGTCATCACATGCGCCTGGGGTTCCTCTCCAGCTTTTCCCTCAAACTTGGGGCAATCACCTGGTATCTTGGTGGGAACCGGAGGCCAATATGGATTATGTAAAATCGGATCATTGGTCAACTTTGAAACATCCGACAACTCCAAGGTGGCCAGGAACGACAATGGTGGATTGACCGGCATGCCAGACCCAGGATGAGGACCGTTACCTGTACTCCACAATGGTTGTGAATATCCTTGCCCCCATGGGTTCTGTCCCGCAGGATTTTGACCGTAGGGGGTGTAGGTCATGTAACCAGACTGACTTGGATGCTGGTAACCAGAGTGTGGGGCCTGATAACCAGGGTATGGACCCTGATTATATGTCTGCCTGGCGTAAGCAACGTTTGGATTTGGCTGCTGAGTATAGGTAAAACCGGGTGGAGGAGGATAATACTGAGAGCCTCTGGGGTGGTTATAATTCGGTTGGGATTGACCATGAGGATAATAACCACTCTGAGGATGAGTAGGCTGCTGAAAAGTGGAACCCTTTGGAGCTTGATACGTAGGGCGCAGCTGTTGATTTGGCTGCGGCATAGAATGAGTCGGCTGTTGAGCAGGGTTGATGGAATGAGCGGGCTGCCCTGAATGAATAGGTTGACCCGACTGAGAGGGCTGACCTGAGTGAACAGGTTGACCCGGGTGAGAGGGCTAACTTGAATGATCAGGTTGACCCGGATAGACAGGCGGCGCTGGTTGCGCAGGTTGACCTGGTTGTAAGTGAGCCCCAGGTTGTACCGGATGGGCCGGTTGGCCTGGAGGCGGGACACCGGGTTGTACCGGATGAACCGGTTGGCCTGGTGGTGGAACATGACCAGGTGCTTGCTGGAAACCGGTTTGACCTAAAGCAGAACCATAGGATGGTCTCGGCTGATATGCAACGTTAGAAACAACAGGGTACTGCGGTTGCATCGGTAAAGAAGGCTAGATTTTCCCCCCAGGACCATAGACCGGTCCCGGTTGATACCCCGGCTGAGGCTGAACAGGTTGACCGGAAGGGCTATAATACTGTCCTTGCGGACCATACGATGGCCCTTGTTGGCCGGCAGGATAGCCTTGAATGGGCTGCCCCTGTGGATCATAAAGATAGCCAGGTTGGCCCGCAGGTTGGCCTTGGAAAGGCTGTCCTTGCGGGTTATAAGCCTGGTTATAAGGCAAACCTTGAGCATAGAGATAAGCCTTAGGAGCGGGTAGATGTAAAATCTCCCCGTGCTCATCATACTGACCTGGGAAAGCATACACGGGAGTACCGTCCTGTGCATAGTGCGAAAAGTAAGAGCGGTTAGGATCTTGGGAGGACGGTCAACCTCGGTGTTCGGCTGTTGCAAAGACAACCGATACTCCTCCGGAGAGATATTCTCTGGTATAGCAGTCGCTAGATAAACATCTTCAGGAGTTGGCACAGCCCTCGCAGCGGATGCCGTGACAACAGGAGAAGAGGCGGCCACACAGACAGTGGGCCGGACGGGAACAGAAGTAATGGGCGTCTGAGGAGACACCCCGGGTGTAGTAGCAGCCGGCCTCGAAGCAGGAGATGACACTCCCATAGAGGCTGCAGCAGAAATGATCTGACCCAGAGATCTGTATCCCTGTGGTAAAGAAGGACTGGCTGTTGACATGTCTGCCAGCTCAGAGTTGTCTCCCTGAAACAATCTTTGTGGGAAGAGCTGATAGTCTTCACCAGACGTTGGGATTTCCTCACCAGAATCACTGATGGTTGATCCTGCCGTTAAATCACGCAAAAGACGGCGAGGACTAGGAGGAAAAACAACAACAACAAAAGGCGAACCCGATGTAAGAGAAAGGAAATCAGCTCCTAATCTCAATTCAGACATAGGGTCCGAAAAGGGCCAATTGAACTCAACTGGTCCTCCAAAGGGTTGCTCAGCAAGAACCTATCCCCCGTCAGGAAACTCGGAAACAACAGGCTGCTGTGGTTCAGCAGAGGATTGGGAAGCCTCTGAAGAATCGTCCGTGTAAGGACTACCAGTAGACAAAACCGAAGGTTCCGCCACTGTGGCAAACGACCAGAGAAAAAGAAGCAAACACACACACGGGTTGAAAAAGAGTCAAGACACACGATCAAGTGGTCAACATAATCGTGGGTGATTAATTTTTTACCACATTGAAAAATAAGAAACTCTACCGTTTCATGTTTTAAGAGTCGAGAAACGATAAAAAGATGACTCTATCTCTTTCAGATTTGACACAAGCGTGAAAGGACAAGCGCTTGACGGTCTTTTCAAATTTAGGGAGTCAAAAAAAACCAAATGATTGCTCAGGAATACTAGGCACAAAGGGTGTACCAAATAACCGTGAACTGCAATATACACCTTGGTTTTAATAATGAAGAAGAAATCAACCAAGGACTTTCCGTACGTGCAGGCAATCTCCCCGAATGCTGTGTTCGGTGTATCACGGGTATAGGGCGGCAGACTCGACTTCCTGTGGATAAAGGATTGAAAACCTAGAGGGGTCTCCCTTTATATACGCGACGGTACGGGGAGCACAAGTCCGTACTAGCGCTGTCTAAAGCCAAAAGGCGAACGACAACTGCTAGGTTTAAAGACGCCGGAACACGTCTCTAGCCTAGACCTCTAAATATGTTTCGTTAGATTTCAATGCTGCCTTAGGTTAATTGAGTGGATTTTAAAGTTTATCTTCAATTAGGTTTCAATTTTCAGGCCCTAACGAATGTATTCTTTCAAAAAACTCCTAAATGCAAAGCTACATGGCACAGTAGACCATTTCGTTCGATGAAAACTCGCTACAGAAGAGTTGAGAGTCTTTACACAAACCAAATGATTGGAAGACAAACAATGAGATCTCTAATGCAACTAATGAAATTGAAAACCTTTCATTCAAATCACTAATTACTAGTAAGATCGAAAAATTTCAATTTGCACTAATTCAACCAAAAGCACAAGAGATTTTTTTTTGTAATTTTCAACGTTTGATAGCTAAATGCACTAAACAAACCGAAAAATAAACGGAACAACTTGGGAAACGATATTGAGAGAGCAAAACGAACAAATTTCACTCAATGACACAAGCAATCAGATCCCAAATCGACCAAAGTCTCTCAAAACTAAGAAAAAGATTCAAAGGCTCCAATGGACCGTGTGATCTAGGCCCAAAGCAAGACCAAACGAAATTTGAATGAAAGAACGAGCAATCACCCAAAAATCACAACAAAACAGTGAACAACTACTAAGAGGATGCGGAGGAACAATCAGAGAGTCGATTAGACAAACGAAACACCAAAACTCCCAAGGAGGGCTCGATACACAAAGCCACTAGATGCCCTAGGGCTTAAAACGTGAAATCGATAGATAAAAGCAAACAACCAAAGGACGAAGGCAAATTCCCAGTCAAACAGAACTCCAACACACTCAGGTAGTCGAAAAATCAAGAAGAAAAGCACTGACCAGACCCAGAGAGCTCAAAACTGAGCAAACTCAAAAACCCTACAGGAGTGGCGCGACTGTAAGGCTGCAACTGGCACCAGAAAGCAATTGGCGCGGGCTATACAAAAGCAACATGTGACAATTGGCGCAACTGTCGGGCTAAAAAGCGCGCCAGTCGAGTTTCTCAGCCAAAAACAAGAAAGAACTACTCCAGAAGCAGATCAATGTAAACTAAGCAAACCAAGAAGCAAAAAAAAGCAAAAGAACCCTACCCAGAAGGCTAACCAAGCAAGGAAAATCATAAAACAATCAAAATGAGACAGTGAAATCTAGACGATCCCCAGCGGAGTCGCAAAATTGTTGAGGAGGTAAACCCCCTCTGCGGACAGAGGCGATCCCTAGTAGCCCAGCAGGGGTCTAGCAACAATCATTAAATGTTACAGCGCAGATTCCTAGTTACGAATAAAAGACCAAAGATGGAGGCCTACCTGGAATCCAATGCTATGATCCGTAGAAGAGAGCGTTCCCGTTCCTCAGCCTCGGCAGATCACGATCCTCCCACGATCTCCGTAGATGGACACCTGCACATGCAAGAAACAACACGAATACAAGCATAAAATCCAGAATCTGCAACTATATATCAGTCAGAAAGGATATAACTCGTTATTAACATAAGTGAAAACAGAGTGGAACCATAACCGTAATCATTCATTAAATAACAATCGAAAGAGAGTACAACCAATGTTCTGACGTCGCAGTCTCCTTCGGATGGGTCTCTAGTCGTTCACGTCTCGCAAAAGCTCACCAAGGAAAGGGCAAACCTCTCCAGAGTCTCTCGACGATAGTCTCCTTACTTGAGTCGGCCTTAAGGGAAGAAAGAGGGCTCTTGCAGCACAAAGGCTCTTGGGAATTTGGAGATTCAAAGCTTAGGCACTTCAAGACTAGCTTGCCATGGAATTGAGCAGGCTTTTATAGATGGGGAAGGAGGGAGTTGGGATCCCTATTATCGTGGGATTGGCCCTATCAACAAGGAAGGTTCCATGGGAGGTGGCAAACCACTTCCCTTCCATGGAACTCCCGCAGCCAAACCTCCCAACTCAAGATAGGCAATGGTTTCTGAGTTTGTTGAAACACAACTTCCGCCATCTTTATTTAAAAAACACTCCTTAAATTGGCTGGCGCGACTACTGCTCTGGGACAGAGCGCCAGTTGGCGTGGCCTCTTTGTAGGATTTTCCCCATTGGTGCGAGTGATGAACTGTCTGCACGCGCCAATGCAAAAGGAGATGTTTTCATGATTTTCTGCAAGGAGATGTCTTTAGGGCAATTGAAGCTCATGCTTAGAGGAATGCATTGATGATGGTTTCAAGGCATGACAATGTTCACAGGTCACAAAATGGGTCCTCCATTGTGCGGGACGGAGAATGGTAGGGACGGTGACAAATTACTGTGTAACAGTTATCATGATCGTGATGTTTATTTTTAATATTAAATCATAATATTTATTAAATTTTATGTATTGGCAATTGTAATTGCAATTGTGTGTATTGTGATTGTAATTGTATGTAAAATTGTAAAATTGTATTGTATGTAAAATTGTAATTGTATGTAAAATATTTGTAAAATTGTAATTGTAAATGTATTGTGAAATTGTGAAATTGCAAAATTGTAATTGTAATTTATGTATTGTCATTAATTTTGTTAAAATTGTAAAATTTGTAAAATTGTAATTGTAATTGTAATTGCATGTAAAATATTTGTAAAATTGTAATTGTAATTGTAATTGTATTGTGAAATGATTGTAATTGTAATTGTATGTAAAATTGTAAAATTGTAATTGTATATATAATATTTATAAAACTATATTTGTATTTGTAATTGTATTGTGAATTTGTAATATTATAATTGTAATTGTATGTATTGTCATGATTCAAATTTATTAAAATTGTAAAATTTGTAAATTTGTAATTTGCAAAATTGTAAATTAATTGTCAATTTTGAACCATAACTACTGTAAGTAAAATGTATACCGTACATATTGTTAAATTACCATAATTGTAAAATTGTAATATTGTAAATTTTTATGCATATAAATAATTGTAAAATAATAAATCTAGAATAATATGAATTTTTGTAACATAATAAAGTTTAGAAAATAATGCAAATAAATTCGTGTTTAGAATTATAATTATTTTATTATGATCTTACATACCAAAAATAAAAGCATACATTAATACGTTTTTTAAAAATTTGAAGATATCACACACACACACACACACACACATATGCTGCATTTATCTAAGTAATGATATAGTGAAAACCCATTTAAAGCAATCAAGTAGTTGTGTTATTTTAGGAATTGACATAAAAAAAAAGAAATTGATACAGTGCATTATTTTCGAGATCAACATAATTGCAAATTATCAAGTGAAATGATTTTAACATTAACACAATGTAAAACAAATAACTCAAAATACATATTATAATGTCTCAAAAAAGAGAGTCTTAGTTATAAGGTTAAGTCCTCTTCTTTATAAAAGCCCATCTTAAATAGTATAAATAATGAAATAACACATGTACCATATCATTCTCTGTTCTCATGATCACCCTCATTATCTTCCAGCTCGCTTGGCATGATAATGATATTGTTCTCAAAAATATATTTTGATCTAGGTTCATGTCTCAATACGAACCACCAATCCCTATCCAACACATCTGGGTAAAAAAACACATGGTTGTAGTGTTTGGGGAAAACATAAGTCTCCTTAGCTTCATCCTACATCTTTCTAGAGTTGATACATACCAGCCTACTATCACGATCTTCCTTTACATTATTCTGATCAAAGGTTTCCCACCACTTGCACCTAAAAATAACACATTGGAAAGAAGAGAAGTCCACTTTAATGATCTCTTGTATATTTCCGTCGTAACCTAACGTCCCTCATACTAGGTTTTGATCATAGTGGCTAGCTCAAATATATTGATCGAACTCGACTTCCACTCCACAACCTTGTGTCATGTGTCCATCATCGACATTTTCTGTGTGAAAATGGTGTCCATATGCCCACATAGATGGGAACAAATGCACCTATAAAAAAATTAAAAAATCACAGTGTGATGTGTCTAATAACCCAACTGCTAAAATACAAAATAAAGATGTTACATTTCAAAGGTGTATTATTAAGTTTAAAATGTACATAAATATACTATTACTGAGTTGCTGCACCCAATCCCTACATTTAGCACATCCTCTTCAGCACGCAGGTAATGACCGAGTGCACCATATTTCTCTCTGACTTGGTCAACAACCCAACTTTTGGGGCATTAATTGGAATATTTTCTTTTAAATGATCGGTATAAGGCACACTTCTACCATTCAACCGTCTGAATTATTCCTATTACTATCCCATTTCATCTTCTTGACCCACGGTTGTGATACTTCGGAATTGTAAAGAACAAATTTATTGATTGCTTCAATTTCTGAATTCACTGATGAAATCAAACAGACATATAGTACATATGAGATCAAAATATACATTATATCGGATTTCAACGTGAATATTTAATTTGTGTAAATTTGAAAAACTATAAGTCACTTACTCTTTATTAAGTGCCTTTTTCCATTCGTTTGGAGAAGCCCCCCTTCTCTTTTGTCTTCATACCTTTCATCGTCCCAAATCACCGCACCTGGTCTTTTGTCAATCTACTTGATGTACTCACTGGAATAATAGAAAGAGTCATACGATATGTACTCCTCTACCATAGAACCCTCAGGTTTTCCCTTTGTCAAATAAAAACTTTCGATTTATTCATGTACCTTTCTAAGACTAACATCCAATGACAAGAAACCACCCCAACTAATTCAACCTCATCTACTAGGTGGATTAGAAGATGAGCCTGCAAGTCCATGAAACTCGTCGATATTTCCTTCTCAAAAATACAAAAAATCACAACTATCTCTTGATGCCACCGTGGAATGCTAGCCACATGAATATCCTTTGACGTGATCCAACGTACAAATGCAGATAATTTAGATATGGCACGTCCTAGGTCTTAGGGGAAGTCATGTTTCACACACCCACACACGAACAAAGGATAATGACACTGCAAAGTTATAAACACATGCAATAATATACTAAATTAGTTATTTTTTATGACCCCTGCATGGGATAAAACTTATTAATATAAAAAATAATAGAATCATGCTTTTGAAATTATACATACTTTTAGAAGATTCAAATGGTCATGCGTATTCAACCTCGACAAATGGTCTTCCACGATGAAGCAGTGTCGTAGTGAAGACCCATATGAATATGGCACCCTCACACCCATTATAACTTCATTTTCCAAAGAAATATCATCTTTTTTTAAAATCCATGGGACATCACCTTCTTTGAAATACCAATTAGAGGGACCAGCCTCTAATCCTGTACTTTCTAACTGTCTTGGCCAATGTTTCTTTTTAGTTTTTGAACTAATGAGATCTTTCCTAAAAACCAATGTGTCACTTTTTTTTGATGATATGTGCCTACATAAAGAAGATGAAACATTTTTAAATATATGCATGGGATCTAATAAGTGGGTAATATTAATATTTTCCCAATATGGGAGGTTATGAAAGATAGGTTTCCTTTTCATCCCAATGGGAAATTTCTCAACATAGGTTTCGAAGTATTTTGGATCATCAAACATAGGCTTCCCATTTGAATCGAACATTTCTATGAACTCCTTCTCCTTCTCTCTCTCATATGCTCTCATCCATTCAGCTAGTGTCCTTATTGCAGACCTTTGGTTTCTCTATTGTTTACCATTGAAAGCGGATGTTACTCTTCTGTAAGGGTGTTCTTCTGGGAGGAATACCCCAGAGCAGTCATACAATGGCTTTCGTAGGTCGTTGGACCATCTAGCTTTCAGAGAAGTTCCACAACATTTACATCCATAATACCCTTTTGTTAAAAGACATGCGAAATTATTGTATACAATATGCATGGCACATTAAAGAATATCATGAATATCAAAACAATTACAACAGATTAAATAATTAATATGCGAAAAAATATTTTACGTATATAAAAAAATCAATAAACATGTAATTTACCAGAGCAAACTCCTAAGCCTGGATAATCATGTGTTGTGTAAACACACATGCCATACAACGTAAAACTCCTCTCTGCTGCGATGGGTCTTGATACATCATATACATTTATCCCATCCCATAATTCCTTCAATTCATCTACCAGTGGTTGTAAGTAGAGATCAATATTTTTCACTTGTCTTCTACTAGGGACTATGAGAGCCAACATAAGATGTTCATTCTTCATGGACAACCATGGGGGGATATTGCTATTGATCACTACTACAGGCCAAATAGAATATTTGGTGTTCTAGAGGGAATATGGGTTGATGCCATCCATGGATATGCTGAGTCGTAGACTTCGTACTCCATACTTGAATTTTTTAGGCCATGTATCCTCTATATGCTTCATGGCTATTGAATCTGTTATGATTCACATAACTCCCAACTCAATTCTACGTGAGGCATGTGCCTCAATATCTTAAAAGGAGGACCACATGATTTACCTTTTTTTTTATATTTATCATAACTGTCATGCCCACATTTGAGACATATCTCTTTGTCTGCATATTCTCCTCTATATAGAATAAAATCATTTGTACATGCATGATATTATATGTACTCAACACCCAACATTTTCAACAATTTCTTTGCCTCTTCGCAGCTACCGGGAAAGAAATTATCACTCGGAAGAAACTTATCTTTGAATAACTGTAGTTGGTCATGGAAAATATTAAATTTCATTAATGCCAATAATTATTAATGTTCATAAAATTGACCATTTGTAATGTTGATTGTGTGACAAAATTTCTCAAAATATAAGGGACTTGATGGTCAATTACCTTAAAATTTCCGAGAAACATGAATTTGACAAGCCAAAATTTTCTTTCAAGTTGTACAGTAACATCGTTGCCCCCCAACTGGGTAGACTTTGACTGACCGCCAGTTCCAAAGAGAGGAGTGGTGGAAGAAAATTTAAGGCTTTCGAAAAAGGTATCAGTGATATGAGCATCATCCCCTAGCTGATCATCATTATGGTATGCATCTAACAAAATTTCATCCATGGCAGTCATATCCCTTAAGTAATCATCCATACCAACCTCTATTTTATTTCCTCCATTGCCATCTTGTGAAGAACTACTATTTCTATAGTCATTCCTAATTGGTAAATCTAGACGTAGTGGGAATTGAATAGGTGGTTGATTCAACCATTATTGGTATCATTCCTCTCTGAGTTTTTCTCTTAATTTAGCCTTCTCTCGATTTGAAATTGTCATGGGATGGACCAAAAGATGGTAGGTAGGTCGGTCATCATGACTAGAATCCTAATAATTTCAAAAAATATATTTGAACACGATTAGTACAAAATCGATGATATCAATTATTAAGCACGTCAATTAATGATCACTTGTTTTGAAATTGAAATAATTACATTATACCAAATAATTATTATTACCATCATTGTCCCAAGATTGTGGCTAGAAGATGGCATGTTACAATTGGCAGGGTGAAGCGGCTATCCATTTTCTGTAATATTCCAAATTAGGAAAAGAAGGAATATAGAACATATAACTGGGAAATATAGTGAAATATAAACATATAAAATGAGATCAGATCATGAAGCCATTATATTATACATTATAGCAGATAAAGTGTACGAAATATTGAGGAAAAAGACACTCAAGCTAGGCAAAACAAGCCTTTAAGAACCCAATACAAGAAACATGAAGAACAACTACTATATAAGAATGTCAGAGGCTAAGACAGTGCAGTTTTTACTGGGGAAAACTACTGATGTAAATGAAATTACATGTATCTACTGATATAATGCCTAGAAAATGCCGGGGTTAGAGATCTAGGCCTTCTAGCACAATTCCAAGATAACCCAGAAAGGGTTTCCTAAAATACCCAAAATGTAAAATGAAACTCTAGGGCTGAATAATTCTCTGAAACTAGGTAACTACTAAGAGGTGGTTGATCTGATATAAAAATGGCTGATATCCCTCCTCTCAAACTTCTCGGATGAAGGGATTCTCCCCTCACTGGAAAACAAGGTCAAGAACTTGGGTACTTGACCCTCCACTGCAATTGCACTGCAAAATAACGCAGTTTCTGAAGGAGACTGCACTGTAGGTGGATGCTTCTACTTGGCCTGATTCCAGATGGTGGAATAATGCTCAAGGAACTTCCTTTCTAGCCTCACGGATGAAGGACTGCTACCCTCACTGGAAAACAAGCTCAGAAACTAATTCTATCAACCCTCCACTGTTGCTGCCCTGCAAAACAACACAGTCTTGAAGGAGACTGTGCTATGGATGATGGATGAAGCCTGGCCTGATGCTAGATAGTGGAAACGATGCTTATTGCACCTCTCCTGAGTAGGAACTCAAAATCCCCCGAGGATGAGGGTGGGATTTCTTCTCGTAAACACCCTTCTTCTAAACAACACAACAGACTCCACTAAACAGCTGAAGCGTGCAAAAATTCATAAAAGACCAATACAAAGAAATATTAAGAATTCCCTCTATGGCTTCCATCCTCTTCCTTATATGTTTGGTGAGCTTCCTCACCCTAGGTCCCACTCATTAAAGATGCTAATCTCATGCATACAATCCTCCTCCATGATTGCGTTGTCCTCCATTAACTCTCCACTACCTCCATGACAACGCTATTAATTTGGTCAACCTTGATCCTATCCACATGATTTAGCCCCTGTTCACACCTAAAAGTGATTTATTCAGCTGATACAATGATCTACATTCAAATTAGAAGTGGTTTTATTCCTACTAAAGAGATTTATGGGTCTCTCTACCCACTTATTCACCTATCTTATTATCAAAAGCAAAAATTAATATTCCAACTAGTTGAAAGCTAATTGGGAATATTACAATCCTCCCCTCCCAAATGTTGCTTGTCCTCAAGCAACTGCAAGGATGGACACTGAAAAATATCCTCTCCTTCCCCTGTAGCATCCTCATCTGATAAAATCCTCCACTGAACCAGATGCTCTCCAATCAATCTGTCCCCTAGTTGCTCCTCCCAAGTGTACAAGTTAACCTTTGGTGATAAAACCAAACGGTTCTCATCATGAAGAAGTGGGAGACCCATGGAGGCAACTACATGCTGTCTAGTGGCCTTCTTGAGGCATGGGATTTGAAATTTTTTTTGGACCTTAACCCCAAGGAGAAGCTCCAATACCCATGCTACTCTCCCAACAAGATGGATCACCCTGTGTGGCCCATAAAAGGGCTCCCCAATCCCCTGCTCCTGCAATGTAGATGGGCTACATGGCTGAAAATAATGGACCAAATTACTCACCCTAGGCTATATCACTCCCCATATATGATCTGTGTAGAACCCCTGCTGATCTTGGTTAGTAGTAATGTTGTCCTCAAGAGGCCAGAATGCATTCAGACTCTTTAGGATACAATCTTTGGTTTTAGGAACCTTTCTTGCCCAAGCCATCCCACATATAGTGAATAGAACATCATCACAATATGGAATCCAAAGGAGAAATATACTAAGTTTCATATGAAATAATGGATGGTGACAATAGTTCCCCAAGTGGAACTAGTGCATTTTGGCTCCTTGCTACCCCTGAACATAATGTGGCAAGTAGCTTCCCAACCACTTACTTGTTGTGCTTGTCTGCTCATCTACTTGGAAGTAGTAAATGGAATTGGGTGTCAACTGAGTATACCCAAAATAGAACAATACTTGCCCAAATCCATACAAGAAGTGGCTCTCTCCATCACTGATTTTGGTCTTAAAAATACCATGAAGTCCAAAGGGAGGCTTGCCCTCTTATGGAGCAATGCACTGCACATAAATGGCAAGGGAATGAAAATACCTTGTTAGATGATCAATAGGTACAAAGACACAAATCTTACCATGTAATGTTGGTAAGTTGGTCATGAGGTCCATAGATGAGCTCTCCCATCTCTCCCCTGGAAATGTAAGTAGCTGTAGCAACCTTGCAAGATGGTTGTTTCCCTCCTTTTTCTTCAAGAAAACTACACATCTCCTGATATGCTGGAGCACATCCTCCGTCAGAACCTCCCATGAAAAATCTCCATTATGGTTTGATATGTCCCCATGAAATATGTGTGACTGGAAAGGAGTGCTTCATGTGCTGCATGTAGAATCTTATCCTTGAGCTTGGAGTCTCTACTTAAGAAGACCCAGTCCTCGTAATAGATGACTCCATCCACCACTCTATATCTCTCATCAGTCACTTGCCCATCAGGCACCTTACATGTGAAGTGATTCTTGGAATACTCGATTAATAGCCGGGACTCCCAATATGGATCTATACTCCTCAATGAAAACGCTGCTAACTTCTGTGATAAGGTACCTGTCATATCATAGTCTCCTCTTTGGCATGTTCAATGCCAAAGCCACATGCCAGAGTACTACTATTCCGTTTTTGTTGCCTCCCTTGTAGCTGCTGATGCTTAGGAAAATATTGAATTTTTTGGAGGTCAAATCCATTGCCCGTCCAAAACTTCCCAAATTTGGCCAAATAATGCATAAATACCAACAACCCTTTGCCATATATGGAAGAATCCTTCCTATGTGGAAGTATCTTCTGACTCTCAAATGCTATGGAGAAGCCCCTTTGCACCATGATTGTGCCATTCTCCACTTCATAAACATCACCTTTCTGTGCAAGAGGCTTGGTGATAGGTGGCAATACTGATACTGGGGAAATTCTCACCTCCTCCTTGAGCCAATCAAAGGCGCTCTGCACTGTGCTAGTCTCACCCAAGTCTCCCTCCTTAGTCAGATCTATGAATGATGCAAATTGTTGTGAGAACTCTTTGATCATCCTCTAGTTTGGGGGCCTTCCCGATGGAATGCCTCCATATAATGAAACATCATAGTCTAGAGTAGACTGCATACCTAAGTGGAATGATTTGTCCTTGCTTCCACTGTGAAAATCAGTCTCCATATGATGTGTAGAGACTTCCTGGGATGGATAGGTGTGCATGCCCCTAATCACCTAATGCTGGCCACTTTTCTTATCTACCTACTCCATTTTCAAAGTTTCCCAATCAGTGGTGACCTTCCCCAAAGTAATAAACCACTGCAAACCTAATATCACATTAGTGTCAAGAATATCAACCACAAAGAAATGATCGATTAAAGTGTATGTTCCCATGGTGAAAGACAATTCCAGAACATACTTCATGCACTACATGGTTCTAGCTCTTGTAACCAAAACTGATAATCCCTCAAAATCATCAGTGGGTATTGTTCTCCTCAGCACTAAATGAGCATCAATGAAATTTTTGCTAGCCCCACTATCTATCAATATTGATACCCTTTGCCCCTGAATTTTACCTCAGAATATCAAAGTCAAATACTTGGGTACTCCCCACAAAGATGCAAGGGCCCCTCCAATTGCAGAAAATTCCCCATTCCCACCTCCTGGTGGTGGTGGATCCTCTCCTGCTATCACAGTGTTGTTGTCTCTCTCTGGCTCCTCTTCTTCCTCCTCCTCACTATCAGAGAATACCTATATATAGTGTGCCTTTATTGCAGCACACCGATGCCCTGGTGCTCATGGTTCTCGGCATGTGAAGAAAAGCTTCCTTCTCCTCAAATCTCTTTGGACATCATCACTAAGGGGTCCTTTTTTCTGGTTCTCCTTTGGAGGAAGAACTTTCACATCTTTCCGCTTTGATTGAAAAGTGGGCTTTTGCTGAAATGGTGCTCTTGATCTTGGCAAAGCATATTGTAAGTCTCTATCCCTCTCAATGGAATCTTGGAGTGTAGCTAGTTTAGTGGACTTAACCAACCCATGCAAAGGCTCTGATAGCCCATCAGTAAACATATAAACTCTCATAGCCATAGAAAAATCTGGAACCATAACGAAAAGTTTTAGAAATTCAAAGATACAAGTTTCTGGATTACCTGATTGCTTGAGCTTGACTAGCTCAACAAAGGGTGTCTCTAAATATCTTCGATCAAATATTTCCACTATCTTCCTAGTAAACTTTACATATGAAGTCACATTTGTATGCCCCAATGTGGAAAGACCATTAAACCACCAATCATGTGCCTCACCTTCAAGGAGCAGCGCTGCTATTTTGATGGCTTCCATCTTCAGTACTTGGTTCAGATGGAAGTAGATGTCTAACTTCTCCAACCAAGACTTGGTTGTGTACTTGGGTGACACATAAAAAGTGGCAAAAATAATCTACCCATAGTACGCTGTAAATCATTATTCTGTATGAATCCTTCACTTCTATTGTTATGCCGAGGTCTCCTGTTGTCCTTGATCTGACAAAATCCTGAAAGTTTAGATTATCTTTGAATCTCTAAGATTTAGACTCATATTCTAGAAAATAATATTCAAGAGTTTCTTATTATTGAGGTCATCCACCACCATTTCCCACTGCTAAGAATGTAGGCATAGTAGAGAGTTGGGAAACTTGCTACCTCACTAGTTGTTCATACCGGTGATGTGAAATGCCAGAGATTTCTCCATGTAGAAACCCTGTAGGAGATTCTTTGTGTCTATCCATCCTCATCTCCTTGATTTCTCTAGCAATATCCTGCATGGTTTGGAGAAGAATCTTGGGAAACTCCTTGTCATCCACCTCTCCCGATATTGGAGATTTTCCCTTGTCTTCTTTGTTGTTTGTATAATCATATCTTTGATTTCTATTAAGATATCTATTATCCCTTTCTGTGAGGGTCTGTCCTTCTTCTGATGAAATAATGGTTGCAATACACAAGATGAGCCAAGATTATGCTCTGATACCACTGTAATATTCCAAATTAGGAAAAGAAGGAATATAGAACATATAACTAGGAAATACAGTGAAATATCTACATATAAAATGAGAGCAGATCATGAAACCATTATATTAGACATTATAGCAGATAAAGTGTACAAAATCTTGAGGAAAAAGACACTCAAGCTAGGCAAAACAAGCCTCTAAGAACCCAATACAAGAAACATGAAGAAAAGCTGCTATATAAGAATGTCAGGGGCTAAGAAAACAAAATTTTTGCTTGGGACAACTACTGCTATAAATGAAAGTACATGGATCTGCTAATATAGTGCTTATAAAATTTCGGGATCAAAGATGCATGCCTTCTAACACAATTCCAAGACAACCCATAAAGGGTTACCTGAAATACCTAAAATGTAAAATGCATCCTTAGGGATGAATAATGCTCTGTAGCTGGGTAACTATTGGGAGCTAGCTGATCTGATATAAAAATGGCTGATATCCCTCATCTCAAACTTCCTGGATGAAGGGCTGCTCCCTTCACTGGAAAATAAGGTCAAGAACTTGGGTACTTGACCCTCCACTGCAACTGCACTGCAAAATAACGCAATTTCTGGAGGAGACTGCATTGTAGGTGGATGTTGCTGCTTGGCCTCATGCTGGATGGTGGAATAATTCTCAAGGAAATTCCTTGCTAGCCTCCCAGATGAAGGGCTTCTCCCCTCACTGGAGAACAAGCTCAGAAACTAGGTCTATCAACCCTCCATTGCTGCTGCCCTACAAAACAACACAATCCTGAAGGAGACTGTGCTATGGATGATGGCTGAATCTTGGCCTAATTTCGGATAGTGGAAATGATGCTCAATGTACCTCTCCTGAGTAGGCACTCGAAGTCCCCCGAGGATGAAGGTGGGATTTCCGCTCGGAAACACCCTTGTGCTAAACAACACAACATACTCTGTTAAATAGCTGAAGCATGCAAAAAGTCTTAAAATACCAATACAAAAAATATTAAGAATGCCCTCTATGGCTGCCATCCTATTCCTTATATGCTTGGTGAGCTTCCTCACCCTAGGTCCCACTCATTAAATATGCTACTGTCATGCATACACTTCTCCTCCATGACTGCACTGTCCTCCATTAACTCTACACTACCTCCATGACAACGCTGTTGATTTGGTCAACCTTGATCCTATCCGCATGCTTTAGCCCCTATTCACACCTAAAAGTGATTTATTCAACTGATACATTGATCCACATTCACATTAGAAGTGGTGTTATTCCTACTAATGAGATTTATGGGTCTCTCTATCCACTTATTCACCTATCTTACTATCAAAAGAAAAAAATTAATATTCCAATTGGCTAAAAGCTAATTGGGAATATTACATTTTCATATACCAGTTGCGCCATGCGGTATGCTACTCCTAATAAGAGATTCTGAAGTTTTGGAATTGTTTGAATATTTTGTGCATATGAACTCGATTTTGAATCTGCATGAACCTGCAAAATTGTATACATTAATTTTATTCAGCTAATTGACATGGATAAAAATAATAATTTCATTTAGATAATGAAAATATAAATAAAATCTGAAGTAATTATGTTTGGAGATGGATAGGGAGAACTCCGCGATGGAATTTAAGAAATATTATGGAACGAGCTGGATTTTGAAGAATTCTCCACTTGATATAATTATGATATTTTCTCCCTGCATTTCAGCAAAATCAACAATAAATTTTGGTGGACATACCTAAAAGTAATTTCAGTGCCTTAAAAAAGGAGTTATTGTTATCGGTTCTAATGTATTTTTAACTGCACTGGTGCGGTTTTATTACCAGGTGCACTGGTGTTGTTAGTTAACAAACACACCAAATATCAGGAAAAAAAACGCAACTTTATTTTTTTGAATTGAAAAAAAAGTGGTAATTTGAAAAAGGAGTGGCAAATGATTTTCGAAAATCTAATTTCATAAAAAAAGTTCTTTAAATAGTAAAAGCCATTCATTATTTCATTATTTTTGCAAAATTTTTCATGGATGGATTTGCGCAAGAGACACACCTGGAGCAAGAGAGAACGAGAGCATTGTGGAGGAGAAAAATACTTTCGAAGAGTATCACTTTTTAGAGAATCAGAAGTTGAAACATCTGTTGATTCACACAAAAACCTTGTAGTAATAATTATTTTTTTTTACAGTTTCTGTTAGATTTAATACATGCATAGTAAAATTTTTAAATTTTACTATGCATTTTACTAATAAAATCATTTACAATCTCTATTCCTATTTACATTTAATAAAAATTTAGAAAAAAACAAAAAAATCCATTCATATGTTAAACCCTTGCTTCTTTTGTTTATGTGACTTCACAATTAGGGCTTTTCATTTTAGATTTATAGGGTTTGTATTACTATATATATATAGGCATATGACATCTAACCCATGAGACCACTTGCAGAGTCGGATCCCAATCCTTGTCGACCCTTGCACGATTTTTTAGAAAACAACTTTTGTTAATCGGTGCACACTGTTTAAAATAGCTCACCGATGCGCGATTGTAGTATAGCACACAAAGCACGTATTGACCAAAAAAACAGTTTGATAAAAACATTTTTTTATTAATTTATGTTTATGTTAATCGGTGCTCCAGTATTAATATAACACACCAAGTCTCCTTGTTGAAAAAGAGCACTGTATGATGTTTCTACTGTATTGGTGGTGCGTTTATAAGAACCTACTACACTGCATTTGGTGCGTAAGTTGTGAAAGTTGCACCCTTTCTTGATTTTTTTTTTTTTTTTTTTTTTTAACCTCAAAAGTATATGATTTATTTATAAAATATATTAATGAATGGTATAGGTTTCATATTTTTAAAGAAATGGCTGACAAGAGAGCAAGTAACAAAAACATTGATAGCACATCTAGAAAAGAAAAAAAGGTAAGTTCTTTGTAAATTCTTTACAAAAATTATTATTTTTGAACTATATGTAAGTTTAACTAATATGTATTGTTTAGTGTGTATCATGCAGAGCCACAAAATGACGAAACTCGATAATATTATTTCTAATCTAAGACTAGAAGAGTGTGAAAGCTTGATGGAAAAATTGCAGAAGGCTGAATCAGGTGAATGAAAAAATACTATCAATCCAATATGAGTTTCTTTTTTGAATTTTAATTAATAATATACTTAAAAATATTAGATAACATATTTCAAACAATATATCAATTTAGATATGTTTAATGTTCTACAGGAACCAATAATGAAGAAATTGAATGTTGTTCTAAGAAAAGAAAAGAAATACAACATGCAAGTGAAAATGAATTGTTCCTTAGCTCATCTAGAGTAGTGCTAAAAGTTAACGAAAGGGGAAAAAACATTTACAAAAAATTGAGGGATCTAGTGGAACGAATGTATAGATGTTATTTCCACTTAAAATACAAAAAACAATCCAATTATTCCAAGAAACAAATTTTATTTAAACTACAGGAAGAGTTTCCAGAGAATTGGTCAATGAGACATGTCAGACTTTGAATAGAAAAAACGTACAACAACAAAAAAGAAGAATTGAAAAAGTAATATTCCTTTAAATGTTTTTCTAGTTTTATATGTATATATTACTACAAAGCAATCATTTATAAATATCACTTTTGTTATATTATATCAATATAAAAATTAAATAGTTTATTGTCATGTTACATTTTCAGGAAGATTATAAAAATTTCAAAGGATGAACAAGCTGATATCAGAAATATGCCAATAGGAATGTCCAAAAAGGTGTACAACGAGATGGTCAAAGAAATGGACATAATTTCATTGCACGAGGAGACATCTCAACAACAACGTGCTTCAAATGTAATATGAAATCATTGAATTTTTTGTTTAGGTACAATAAATAAATAATTTAGCATTAAATATTAATTTTCAAGTATTTTATTGTATAAAAGAAAAGAAAATGGAACCCATTAAACACATAAAACAAGAGGACAATGAATAAAAGGGTTGATATCTATGTTTGTGAGTAATTGTTACTTCCTTATAACAACTTAACTAGATTTTATTTTTGTATATTTTAAGTTGTTTTACAACAATCATCATTGAATGTCTTCAAACAGGTGCTAACATACAAAGAAGAGCGTTTAGAAGAATTGATTGACATTGGGTTAAATATGGGTTGTCAGTATATGTTGGCATATTAGAAATTAATTGTGGAATTTGTAAGCATCTATCTTGTTTTACTTAGCTCCGTCTATAATTAATAGAAAAAATATATTTTATTATTAAATCTCTGATTTGTTATAGGGTATATAGAATTTTCAAGAAACAATGTATGGAACTTTGCCAACAAAAGAATTGTTGAAATATGGCATGAAATTTGGTTTGAAAGAATATGTATAGTTCACGAGTCAATTCTTGCTATGGTACATTTATTTTATATTTACATTGATGTATATTATTTAATATTGCAACTTTCATTATTCTCACCAATGTATATACATTCATTACACTTTATTTTTATGTTTGTATATGGAACTTGAATAAGAAGAAAACAATCAACACAATGAACAAAAATTTCCTCCAAATAACCCAAGTCATGGAAGTAGCTCGAGCGGTGACAACGATTCCAGCAAAGAATGATGATCAATTGTTTGGATATCAAAGCAAGGCGTTGTGTTTTTTTGAAATATTTTTCTGTGAAATCAGACATTTTGTTTAATGTAATGGACATAGTGTCCCAATTGAAAGACAAAGGGATACCAATAACTGTCTCATTTTTTTATGACAAAGAGTGTCTTATATATATATACATATAATAAAATACATTTTACTTTATTATATTGTATTCTCCATTGTCATCGTGAAATGTTACACCACTGATTAAATATATGGATGATTAAATATTATAATGAAGAGATGCGAAATATGATGATATGATATAACAAATTCATCCAAACATCTCATTCAAATGCAGTAATAAAAATTTAATTGATATGAATACTGTTATAAGGTATGTGTCGACTTTTGATGAATAATGAATTTAAAAAAATAATTGCACTATCACAAGTTGATGTTTCTAAAAAGTAGAAAATGAACACAAGTGCACGTTAGTTACTACACACTGATGCGTTTGTATGATACTAGACACTGGTGCGTTTCTATGATCTACGAGCACCGCACTAAATACCAATACCAATTAGAATTCCCGGTGCGCTTTATCAACGACTACCACCCGAGCAGATAGATAGGCGTTGCCTACACCGGTATGGTTTGCCTTTAATGCGCCGACGCGTTTTTATAACTTAATGTCCCGGTGCATTTTAACACCTAAACGACCTGATGCATTTTTACACCTTAAGGGCACCGGTGCATGTAGCTTCTATCGGCCCGATGCATCTTTGTGGGTGACATGCACCGGGACGTTGCTAAACACTCTGGGGCTTCTGAAATTTATTTCCATACCAGTGCTTGGTATATTTATAATACCGATGCATACAGGGTAAAACACACCAGTGTGTTCACACATGATGCACGTACCGATGAGAAAAACATCCGTAAAAACCTCTAACCGCCTAGTTTTTTTTAGTTGTGTTGAAGTTCCATTAAAAGCTTCGTCAAAACCTCCATTACCAAAAACAGATGTTGTAGCAAATGTTTTTTTGAGAATTTTGCCCAATTTTATAACACCAAAAACCTCCTTTATAACCTCCGATAGAGGGTATTTTCCTTGTAGTGTTGTGAAGTTTCATTATTAATTGTATTATGTAAAGGATATCATGCTTCAGCACTAGAAACTATTGTAACTGATTGTTTCTTTTTATTCCATAACACAACACCATTAATGAACATAAATGGATTGTGGTGGTATATTTTCCTACACCAAGGTCTCCACAAAATTTCAAACACACTCATCTCATTAGAGACTTGGAAAAGCTTGTAGGGACTCATGGGTCTCCCATGAGTCAAATAACAACACTGGCCTAAAATGACATTTTCATGCAAATGAAAATTTTATAGTAGGTTTTTGTATGGTAAAATTTATTTTTGAGTAGCTCTATTAACCATACATATTTGATCCTATTATACTCACCATTATTTGTTGTTTCCTTGCTATGTTATGGAAATTAGGTATTCCCTATCCTATATATATCTTCAAGACTAGATAAATATCTTGGAATCCTTCTTTCAAATGGACAGGTGCCTGTTTATATAAATATTTTTGGTCACTCATATCTTCGACCTTTTTTTCTTTTAATTTCCTTATTTCAAACCAAGGGGAAATCAAGGATGCTTCCTTTTATAGGCAACATTGATGATTTGGCTAGATTTTTAGTCAGCAATGTGGTTCCTACTGCTATTTCAGAGGATCCAGTTGTAGATGCAGAAGGATTTTTATTGTCCACATAATGGCACACATCATCAATATTAAAACCATCAACATCACAATAATTGAAAAAAGGATATCCTTCATTTTTTCCTTGTTTGATCTTCAACTAAATGTTGTTGCTACTATCTATAAAAATAAGCAAATCCCTTAATGTACCGCCACTCTTATCCCCTATACTATTGAAGTGAATTTCCATGGATTTTAGTGATGTATGAAGATATAGGTGAGTCTTACTATGTCCTAGAATCCTACAATCATGTATGACTCAAATGAACATTGAATGTACACATTACCTAATATTCTACAACCATTTGTAGCTTAAATGAACATTAACCATTTTGTGACAGAAATTTGAAGTTATTTTCAGGCATGTTCACAAGTTACAGACAATATTTTCCCTTAATAATTCATCCTTTAGCCAATCAAGCATATCTATGTCAAGTTTGATATGTTGATAAACTTAAGAGGACCATTTATATCCTAGTGGTCTAATAGAGTTTCACCTTGAAGTTCGCCTATATTAATTTGTACAATTAATTATTATGTTGTTAAAAATTTGGAGCATAATAGATATATTTTATTTTTGGTAGGATTCAAGGTTATTGAAACTTTAGAAGCTATATACTGTAGGAACAACCTCCAAGAGAAGGGTTGGGTTAGAGTTGTGGCTGTGCCCCTCCGATGATTATGTCTTATAAAAATGTCAAAGAAAAGGCCTTAGTCTAGGCTAAGACACCTATGTTATGTCAAAGGAAAGGCCTTAGCCTAGGCTGAGACACCTTTTTTATGTCAAAGGAAAGGCCTTAGTCTAGGCTGAGACACTTAGGCTAATCTTGCATCTTCGAAGTGAGTTTCAAAAGGCACATGTAAATATGTCCACAACCTTCCTCGCTTGAGGAAGGCAAACTAGTATATTCTTTGTAAGAGGAAGAATGTGCCCTAAGGAGAAGAATTTTCTATCCTTTTGGTCTAGGAAAATAATGAAGGAATGTTGATAGATTGACCATAGTGCCCAAATGTCCGTTCTCATCAAATTTTAGTCTTCGAATGTTCATTGGATTGTTGACCTCTCGAGAGGAAATATGGTTAGGAGAACTAAAAATATATTTAAAGTTGTGATTGGGAAAGTGTGATTGAAATGTCCTCTCGAGAGGAAATATAGTTAGGATAACTAAAAATATATTTAAAGTTGTGATTGGGAAAGTGTGATCGAAATGTTGACAAAATAATGGAGTTCTATGACCTTTGGTTTTACCTTGTGAAATTTTTGATAGAAGGTGAACGAAGTTCTCATAAGGTAGATTAGAGTTTCTTTGTCTTTGATAATTTGTTTTGCAGAGCCCACTCTTTTAAGCCACTAGTGGAAGAAAACTTAACTTCATAATGGTGTGGTACTAAATTCAGCCAAGGCTTTGCAATGGGGGGATAAAATATCCTACAAGTACGAACTTTAGTACTGCTATTTCAGTATTTTTTTGTTATTTAAAAGTGCAGTTTTTGTAATTAACCTGCCAATAATGACATATGGTACTCAAAGGCTTGTCTGAGGTGAGCCTAATTCATTACAATATGTATTATTATATCTTTTATCTATATCAATGGATATTAGAAAAACCATTTTCTAGTAAAATAATGTGTGTGAAGGTTAAAATGTGCTCTCCATTCTTTCCAATGCCTCAATTATCTCCTCCTTTTGGGTTTTGACAAAAGTTTTTACAGTGATGCCTTTAGTGAATGTTTTTGGATTTGTCATTGTTTTTCAGTATGGTAGTATCAACTTGAATTTCCTATGTTTATTTTGAGTGTTCTGATTTGTCTACTTTTTCTGAAGCAAGTTGAACCTGTTAATAACTTTTTTATATGTTATTGCTTTTATTTTTATGTTACTTGGTGTGTAAGAATGACAATTGTTCCTTATGATTTGCAGATTTTTTGAAAGATAAATGTTTGATTCATTCTAAGGTTGCGCTATTTATGGAGAGAAGACTTGAACAAATTAGGCAGACGACCGATGATCCGTCATCTCAATTGTCATAGTAAGAACATATCTCATGAATTTCCTTTTTTTTTGCCTTCCCTTCCCTCCAAACTACATAACAACAATATTTAATAAGAGTTAAGTGGAAAATTTTGTTATGTATAACAAAAGAGGTGTATGTTAGTATGGGTACTAGTATTTTGTTGAATTTATTTTTATTTGAAATATGCATTTGCAAGTAATTATTCTTGTTTTAATTTCTATGCAAGGTGTTTGAAATATTTTTGCATTACATAAAGTAGTTTAGTCTATAAAAAAATCCAGATGCTGTGAAAAAGTTTTTTATTTTTTTATTTTATAACATAAAGAGTAGCTATATTATATTAATCCAGGCCCGGTTCGCGGCATAGCCAGGAGAATAAATTTCAAACTCATGCCAAAAATGGGCAGTCTTATTTTCACAGTGGCTAAATTGGCCCAATTCCTAAAAAAAATATCAAAATGCAACCGATCTATTACAAAGGTACTATTATAGACTTTACAGAACTGTACGAGAAAAAAAATACATTTATAGCTTCGCATAAAAACTAGAAAAAGGTTATCCATTTGGGTCTGCAGCCTTATTGAGATCTATTCCAGTTTATTCATCATTTATGATGGAGGTCTTCTTGGCAAGATGGATCTTCAATTCCTCGATTTCTATTCGCAATTCCTAAAATTCATCCTCTTGATGGTGAATTTTGTAGTTCTTTTCGATGCTTCTCTCACTCATATCGTAGGCATCCTCATGCTATATCTAGAAGCATATCTTCATCTTTGACAAAATTTCCCTTCGTTCATGGTGCTCCCGCTCACAGGGAGTGCACAGGTGCGGTGAGAAGGTGGCCAGCAGGGGACAACGCTCCCATTTCCTTTTCGAACAACATGCCACTCTTCTTGAACGTTTGTGATGGAATCCCTAGTGTTCCAGTTCCATGCTGACTTCTCGAGAGAGAAGACCCGAGGGATAAATTGATAAAGTGCTGAGTTGATCTCGTTCTAGTTCCAATTGGCTGGAATTACCACTATCCCAGGGCTCAATTGAAAGAGTGGTGAACCCAATTATCCCAGTTTCCAACTTGATGCTCCCAATTCTACCAATTCTCTTCAGAGAACCCCAGAATTCAAATGTAAAAACACCAAAAATTCCACTCCAGGGCCAGAAATCCACTTCGAGGATAGAATTCCAAAACATGGCCAAAATTCCACTCTGAGGTCGGAGAAAATCCTCAAATGGACACTTAAGATGAGGCTTGGTTCCACCTAGGAATAAAAACATAGACACATATGACCCAGATCCACTTCTAAGAAACCCACAAATAGACAAAGATTCCACCACCCTTAAATCCTCCCCATATAGATGATCTGAGACCTAAATTACCCATAGGCCACCACAACCATAATCCTAAGACCTGCAACAAACTTTGAATGCAATTTCATTCTCTGTACCTTAATATATAGTATTCATTGAGCCGGGTGAGTAAGAACTTACATCAAGGATCCAAACTTCTATCCATGATTGGCCTGTTGATTGAAACAGTATTCCTCTATTGCATATTAATTTCCCCTTGCATGAGCCATAAGGTCTTCCCCTGCAAAATTAAGTGAGGTTCATTCTTAGAGGGTTCTCGCATGGAGCTAGTTAGCCAGTTCATACAACGGGATAGTTTACGGAGAAGTAGGCTGAGAGCTCCCACACTGATGCTAATCCCATTGCCAAGTGTCATGATCAACCTTGTACTACGGCCACAAGTTGAAACAAAATATTTTCATGACACTCTACAGGTTCTATAATCATGCCACCTTATCCTTTTGTTACATACCACAGGGTGGAGGGAGGAAGTGGAGGGGGGAGGCAGTAGAGGGGGTCGGGGAAAGGGATGCTAGTGAGGGATGAGGGGAGGGGTGAGGAAGGGTGGGGGGGGGAGGAGGGTCAAGGGATATGACAATGAGGGATGGGGAAAGGGGAGAGGGGAGGGGAGATAGGGGGTCGGGGGAAGGGGTGCCAACGAGGGAACGAATCAGATGAAATGTGGAGGGGAGAGATGGGTGGGAGGGGTGAGGGAAATAAAAAGGTAAGAGTCCAATAAAAATACTGATTAGGGATAAAAAATTCCCAATTTATCTCTAAAGTTTATTTTGTTTTACTACTATCCTTATTAAGGGGGAAATAATTTTCCTCAAACAAAATAATATACATGATTAGGGCTAGGGTATAGGGAGGTAACCTTCATTTCCATTTACTTGGTTATGGGTCTCCTTTATTTTGCAGGATATATTTGCTTGCATGTTTGCCTCGTGGTTTAACCTTCTTAATATATATGAAAGAAATAAAATTTCTCAAAGAGTCGACAAAGTCCTTTGATTCTTTCTAGGATTTGATTCAACTTATTGTTCTGTGCAACATTATTTTCGACCATGTGTTTTATAATATGGATAGTGTCCCCCATAATGTTCATAGCCTTGATCCCTCTTTGATGAACAATGGTAAGTCCATAAAGTAACCCATATGCTTAAGCTTAATTGTTCTTCTTTTTTCCCAAACCCAAGTGTACCGATCTAGGATTGTTCCTTCAGGGTTAATGAGAACCCCTCCCCCTCCTGCCATGCCAATGTGAAACAAGTTAGAGAGTATTATTTATGTTAATTCTGGGGATTAGTGTTCTGAAAAGGGATATAACTTATATTTAAAAAATTTCACCTTTTAAATCCGATATTTAATCAATTTTTGTGTAGTATAGAATTTTGGAAAAGAGGTATGTAATCCTTTAGTAAGGCCTTATAATGTGCTTGGAGGAAACAGATTGGGCGAGTTCGAGGTAAAAAATCCTTTAATTGGGAAATTGAAATCGTTTAAAGAAGTCCAAGGTATGAAATCATTTAATTGGGAAATTCCCATCTAATTGTGGTTCAAATTCATCCGAAGTTTTTCTGCATCATTTTTCTTCAAGATCAGAGCTATGAATGTAGCATTCAAAGCTCCTATAACTTTCCCATAAAATATTGATCATTCAATTGCCTAAAAAATCATCCTTGAGTAGTTCATAAAAGCCCAAGTAATTTCTATCAACCTATTAAGGCCTGAACTCTTTGATTTGTTGGATAATAAAATAACAAATTTTAACTCTTTCTTTGTCACCTAAGACTCAAAATTCCCATTTTGTTGTTAGTCTATCATATTTGGGAAGTAAGAGGCAAGCTTGAGAATCTCATTTGGACCACTATGTTACAATATTCATTCTCCTGAAATAAGGATATGAAGTGATTTATTCCTCCTCCTACAATTTCTCATAATGTAGTTACCTTAGAAAAACCATTCCTTCTTATCTCCCATATGGTGTTGATTTCTTTCTGTGCCTAGTAGAGTTTTATTCTCATCTCCCTCAACCTTCCATGTAACCCTCCTCCAAGTCTTTAAAATCTATTTTTCTTATTCATTATCCAACAACTCCATTTTATTCATTCCATCTTTTTCAGATTAGTTTTCTCAACTTTTGAGAAGACACCTTATTTAGTTACGTCATGCATTAGTTTAATTTTTTTTTAGTACTACCTAAGTCATTTTGAGCTTCCCGGGCTTTAATTTTTTCCCATTCTGTGACTACTCTTGATTCTCTTCAAATTTTCTTCCAATTGAATCATCATTGTTTCTCATGCATTTGTGCAAATTTGTTCCAATTCAGGGTTACCAGGTTTATCTACCCCTCTTATTCTAACCAACCATGATTAAATTTGAAGTGACCTAGATTTATTTGTAGTATAGATAATATGGTTAGAGTCGCCTCCATCTCCAACCCATGACTTCAACCTATCTCAATCTTCTAGAACTCTTTCTGAAACCAGGAATCTGGCTAGTCATTTTGAAACTCCATCTATTCCACTTCTGAAATTTCTCAGAGTTGGAACTATCTCATTAGTTTCAGTATCACATAGAATGAGGTATTCGAACAATTTGACAACATAACCAGTGATAGGATCTTGATTCTTACCTAGCTCCTTCTCCTCAAGTTCCACCACCTTTCATTTTCAAGTTAAATTCAACTCCCAATATTATATTGCGCTCTCTGAAATTGTCAAAATTTTCAAATGTTTTCCTATCATCATATGGCCCATACAAAGTAAATTAAAAGAGCTCCTCCCCACCTTATTTAGATTTTATATTTGTTCTGACACCTGCAAGTAACAAAGATGCATAAATGAGATCAATTGTATCTTTCTAGTAAGTAATATTGTAGCTTTATATTTCCTCACAATCTTCTAAATTAAAAGACCAATATTTTATAATTTTTTATGGTAAAGATTCTGTGTTCTTCCCCTTCACACATAGTTTCATGAAGTAAAATGACATCTCGATTGTATTTGGAAAAACAAAATTTGAGGGCTAATGTTTTGTGTACCTCTCACCCCTCTCAGACTAAATGGAAAATTATCATGGTTTCAACTTCTATGAGGCTTTCCCTGCTCTAACGGTCCTTTCATCATCATTTTATTTTCTTCCTCAACCTCCTTAATGGATTTATTCTTGTCTAGGGTAAGGTAGCATCATTTAGAACTATTGATAGTAAATCCCCTGCGTTCTTTCCTTCCCATAAATTTTCTTGAAATAAAAATACATCTGGATTGTATTTGGAAAAACACATTTTTAGGGCTAATGTAACGATAGAATTATCATGCTTCAACCTTCTATGATATTTCCCCTACTTTGGAGACCCCTTTATTTTCACCTACTTTTATTCTTTAATGGATTTCTTCTTTGCTAGGATAAGATAGGTTTTCCAATCCACTAATGATCCCTAATCATTTTCCTTTGCCATACCTTATTCTACCCCTTCTTTATCCCTTTGGGAAGCATCTTTTCTAGGTCTTAGGTTATATATAGGTATATATATTCCATGATATTTAGGGTTATAATCCCCAGAATCATAGGAAAGAGAGGTTTTACAGGATCACTTTACATGTAATTTACTAGTATCTTCTACCCAAATTGTGGATTGTATGCTCACTTATACCAAATTAATATTTTACCTTAAGATGATTATGATTAGTATAGGAATGGGAATTCCAGTGGTGAATTGGATCAAGGGGTGCTTATCCTTGTCTTCCTTTTCTATTAGACTAATAAATCAATCAGCTTCTAGACTATTTCGTTTAGTTGCAGGAATAAGTAAAAATGATAACAACCAACAAGAGAGAAGGTTCCATCAAAGGGATAAAAAGGGGAAACTCCTTATCTTTTCCACACATGTTATTTGTAGATGGCATTATTATGTTTGTATTAGGGACTTAGAGAGACTCTGGAAAGTACAAGAAAATCCTAGATGTGTGCAACAAAATTACAAGAATTTAGTGAATATGTTAATTTTTCTGGAGTGGAAGAAGGATTACAACGTGAGTACTTCCCTCTACCCCTATTCGCTCTGAAAATGGAATTAAATATTTAGGTTTTCATTCAAAGCCTAATTATTTTAATCATAGACATTGGTTTTATCTCTATGAAAAAATAGATTACATCTGGTGCTATAGGTGGTTGTTTAGTGAAGAGAGGTGCCTCATCGAAAAGTAAAACCAATTAAAGGGAATATTCATATATTGGTTATCCATATCCATTTAAAGGAATCCGGAAGAAGACACAAAAATTCACTTTTGACCGGAAAAAGAGAAAAAAAGCATTCACTTCAGATGTAAAACTCAGAATATCCACAGTCGTCATTTTTAGTCTACGTTTCGAGTCTAAATCAAGACTCATCATCAGGACAATCCACAGTCATAATTTTTAGTCTACATTTCACTTGTTTAGAAATGTCTTAGCAACATAGAGCCGATTGGACAATGTTTCACAATGAAGATATATGGGGAAAAATAACCCTCACCAATAACCCCACGATTAGTAGAATATTAGATTAATATAGATGTAGATATATTCAAAGGAATTTTGATTGTTTGGAAGGAAATGGTGAAGGTATTTCCTTCGATCAAGACTTCTCTGAGAGACTTTTGGATATTGAGCTTCGGGTGGGGGGGGGGGGTTTCTCTTGAGTGAAGGAGAAATTGCACTTAAAATACCATTGATCTCTGTCATACTTCTATCTGCTTGCTCTTCCTTCACCTTGATTCTACCTTGAAACGTCTGTTTACCTTGATGACAAAACACTAAACTCTTCCCAAAAACACCCACATGATGATGATCTTCCTCATGCTTCAAGAGACTGTTATCATTCCACTGAAGCACTGGTGGCTGATTATCATCACAATTAGAATGAAGCTGAGATCTCTGTATAGAGCTCCTTTAAGGTGAAAGACGATGGTTGACACTGCTCAAGCCCATATTCTCCTGAAATTTCTGCTTGAGAGACATGCTTGGAGAAACCGTAACATTGTCCAATGGAGATTTCATCACTGGTGATCCTGGATGAAAATATGTTCCTAATTCCAATTTACTACAAGCCTTAAGTGAAGGGAATACACATGAACCTAAAACAAGGGAGCTGAAAATGGAAACCATGCATGCCATTTGTGATCTCTTCTAAAATTTCAAATGACAACACTGCAAAATTCATTACAGTGAATATAATAAGGAAATGTGTTATACAACCTAGATTTTTGTAATTCTCATGTAAAATTGTTCATGTTGCACTTGATAAAAATTATCTGTAGTTTGTGAACATATCATAGACCATACTCTCTACATAGTTTTGGAACTATGCTTTCATCATAGATGGTTCTATGTTCATGGTTGTGAGGAAGAATTCTTGAAGCCTAAAAATCCAAGTGGTAAAATTCAAACGTGTTCCTTTAATTTGCAAAAATAGTATTGATCATTTAACCATGCAAAATTTTGAGTGTGATTTCAAGAAGGATGAGACTTACAAATATATAGGTGTCATTAAGAAATTGGCTTGAGTGTTTTTCTTTATATCGTTGGATGTATTTTTTGTCTGACACAACTTAGTTGATAGTAAGTTATTAATCAGGAGGAATAACATAAAATGTTGCATTGTGTTGACTCAAGTTACCTATTTATGTTGAATTTTTGTGTTAATCATATAGTTCCTGTATTGGCCAAATATACCTACTTTTGAAAAGAGAATATGGTATATATATTTGCAAGTTGTAGACTATTAAGGAAGGTGTTTAAAATTATTTGATGATTCTAATGCTTCAAATGATGTTTCCAAGGTGAATAATCTTATTTGATAAACGGCGTTTCTATTTTTGTCCATGGGAAAATCTCTATTTGGAGCCCTTGAAAATAGTGGAATGATACTTGTACATAGCTGTGTAAGTTGAATATTATTTTTTTGGTAAGCTAGTCACACCTTTGTATTATGTTAAATAAGAAAATATCATTCACGTAGGTATTTCTCTTCCGTTGGGGAAACCAAGCTAGTATCAAATAAGTAAAGTGTTTGACAAAATTATTAGTTTGACTATAACCAAATATAAATATATAAGTCATGTAGCCTAAGACTGTAAAATAAAGCAATGAAATACTTAAAACTAGAGATAATGAGAAGGTTGTATAGCCTAATCTAAAAATTAAAAACAATAATTAAAAACCCAACCATCATCAGGGGGAATTTTCTTGTTGGGGTGAAGGTGCAACCTCCTCTTCCTTGTTGTTAAGAAATCCTAATTCTACAACTTTCTTGGAAAGAGAAGTCATATTGTAATCCAAATTGTCCACTTGTAACTATAGAGTATCTATGTACAAGAGAATATCCTGTTGGGAATCACTTATTTCTAACATGACTTTACCCAGGATAGTTTTGATTTTCAAATAGAGATTTTATGTTGTTTACATATATTGGTTGTGCCTCGATCTAGTATTTCCCAAGTTTGGATTCTACCGTCATATATTTTCTTCAACCTCTGTATTTGATAGAAATATTATTCCCACTCTTGCTTCATTTTAAATAATTACAATTCCTCTCTAGCTACCCTAGGGGTATGCTCCAAATAATATGCTACAGAGGTGTTTATGTCATCTTGTGATCTCATGTGCGAGGATACTCCTTGACCTTGAATTTTGTGATGGATTTTGATAAAGCAAGTTATGGGGGGAGTGGGATAGGGGATGTAAGGAAAGAGCATGTGCGAGAGACCAACACAATAATGTCCACTAGCCTGAAAGATAAAACAGAGCTACTTGGAACCATAATATCAACAAATCCAAATAGGCTTGAATTTGGATGCCAACTTATTAACTAACCGTGACCTTTTCCATATTCACAAGGTGATTTTCATGAGAAGGGACATAATTATAATAATGTGTTTCCATAAACATATTTGAATACCTTTGTTTGAGATGATGGAAATTATTTCCCTTCATTCCATCCCTTTTATGTAGGCGTTTTTGAACTCCCATATGATAGCCAATCATGTAGTTGAGCACTGATGGCGTGTTGGGAGGAGTGGGTGGTATCCATGTTATTCGGAGAAAACCACATGGGGTTGTGTGTGTTGAATATAGTTGAAGAAGGTTTTCATCCATGATTATATCAATGATGCTTTGTGTGACGTATAATCTTCAACACAGGAAGCAATTGTAATGTATGATTTTCCATGACAATGGTAAGAGCACTTTGTTTTGTAATGAAAACATACAATAATTTTGCAAGATATATGGTGAATATGAAAATTGATAATGGGAATTGGAAATGGTACTTGCTATAATTAGTATGGTATATAGTCTTCCTTCATTCCCTTCTTCCCATGCTTTGTTCTTCATTTTGTGACGTCTTGGTTAAAATTCTTATCCACATTTAATTTTCTTCCATAAAATTAGAAAAGCATCCTCTCTGATCTCTCATTTCATCACGTATATAGCATGTACTTATACTCAGAACAATCTATTTTTCATATTGCATATAGTTTGTAAATTTTTTACCTTCTAGTTTCAATTAATAGGAAATGCATCATAAGTACCAGGAAGCGTGAGCTAAGAATTTTTAAATTGTTAGGAAAATATGCAACAAATTCAGAAGTAGAGAATATATTTGTTGATTGTTTGTTACCATTCCTTGATGTCAAAAAAGTTAGCAAAAATGGTGAGTAAATTGCATGCGCAAAAATAATTTACAGAGATTGCAACTATATTTCAGATTTGATGTTTATTAATGTTCCATAATTGACAATTATTAACATACTGTAATTAATGTGATTTGTAGGGCATTTCATGGAAATTTTGTGTGTTTTGAAAGAGTTTTTTCCAACTTTGGGTGAAAGAAGCATTATTAAAATGAAAAATATGTTTAGTTCATTGCTAACTTTGTCTACATTGGATATTACAATGGATATTTGTGATATCCTGAAAGGGCGTTCAAAATTTGACCCTTCCTTGGCCTTGCCTATAAGATAACGGTTCTTGTTTGGTTTTATTGAACCAAAGTTTGATATTATTTAATGGCCCATGATATTAGTTTATAGTGACTCTATTCTTTTATTCATTGGTTATATTGTTAAAGTATGTTATTCATTTTTGACTTAAATTCTTGTTGCTTTCTTGCAGGCAAAATTGGTAGGTTATTTAAATGCAATATCATTATCTACAGTTGGAGAATATGATTATGATAAGAGGATTGTTGCTTATGAGAAAATATCTCCTCAATTATTCACCCATATAGGTGAACCATATACCTTGCTTTTTCTGTCACATTGTGTGTATGATATGTCATCAAAATACCTCTCACTTAGGCATAGGGCCTCTAGTTTTATGTTTTTATTCGATTTTGTATTTTTATTAGAAATTGAAGAGGTAATGCAGCAACAATATTTTCAAGATGAACTAAAAAGTGAGAAGAAAATTGGAACCTAATCATATAAATAGAGTGAAGCAAGGACTGATTGATTCTTGCATCAATGATGGCTGTGGAAATTGGTATAAAATATTTGTTAAGCATGCCATTTATAAAAAAATCTCGCACATGTGAAGAAGGGTATAATGAGTTCGGAGACCTTCGTCCAAAGGCTATTTTTTTATTACTTATAGTAATTTTGTATGTCACCATATTAAATATTTTATAGGTAAGCATTACATTTAACATTGTTAAATGTATATATAAGAATGGGTGGCTTTACTATGTTTAAGGGTACTTATCCTTTTTGGTATTGCAACTTTGAATGAATGCAAACATATTTTCAACATCGATGTAGAGGTGAAATTATTCGATGACATTCTTCACATTTAGGTTTGATAACATGTCTTTCCCTTTGAGTTTTTCCTGTTTTCTTCCTTGCCCTGAAATAAGTATAGATGTTGAGTTGAGTTTGTTTAGTTATGCAGAAGCATAGGGGATCACGAGCAATGGCATGGTTTAGAAATATCCTAGATGCTGGATATCTATCCGAGGTAAGATATAATGTTTGAGTATGTATGTGTTTTTATATTTTTATTTGTGAGTGACATTGGAGTGGCATATTTTTAGTCTTTTCTATATCATTTTATTACTGTAACTTGCTGCAATCTATTGAGATTTTTAGTGTATCTGGAATTTTATGCAAGGAAATCTCATGCAAATATTTGTGCCACTCTTTTTCAGTTTGTTGTTTGAGGCCAAAGGTGATAGGGAGGGAAATGTTGTGAATTCTTGCTTAGAAACCCTTGCTTGTATTGTTGGTCACATAAGATGGGAATATTACTTGTGTTTATTGATGATATCATTTCAAATTATGGATTCCTTGAGGAAGATAATAACAATATTCTTATATGGTTGATTTTTTCTATACTAGATAAGTTTAATTCTTTTTGATGGAATGTAGTCAATTGTAGAACCAGAAAAACATGATCATCAAATTGAGATTGGTGAAACAAAATTTGATAAGACATATATGGAATTAAGGAGGAATAGTGATAACAAAAATATTATCTCCCCTAAAATACAAGAACATTTGCAAAATTATGTTCTGCCTGAAATAAATAAGTTGATATCTCACTCAAATGTGGTTAATATTTTAGTTAGTTGTCATACACTGAAGTTATTGAAACTTATGCCTTTGGAAACAATGGATTTAGAGCTTCCTCATATTATACAACATATTGAAAATTTGTTGAAGAGTCACCCTCATTTTGTAAGAAATGAGGCCAGTGATTCCTTAGCTACATGTGCGAAGGAATTAGGACAACAATATTTGCAGTTCATTATAAAAACAATACATACAATACTAACAAGGGGTTATGACTTACATGATTTAGGATATATTGTCAATTTCATCCTATCAAAAGTTTCATCTTCCCTGGACATTGGAGATATTTATTATTGTGTGCAACAACTTCTAGAAGTTGTAGAAAATGATATCATGGCTGAAGTTGTTGACGAAAAGGAATTTGAAAAAATCATCTTCAAAATGAAGGAGACAAGGAGTACCAAATATTTTGAAAGTTTGCAGTTAATTTCTCGGAGTATTACTTTCTCTATGCATGTTAGTACATTGATGGTACATGTTAGATGAAATATTCATATAAAACTTACACCAAAAGAAAAAGTTAAGATTGAGCCGATCCTACAGTGTTTAGAAACCAATCTTCAAGCTAATGCATCATTAAGTGAGAAATATTTGTTTGTTCTTTTATATGGATTGATTAAGGATGGTATGGAGGAAGAAAAGATGGGTAGGAAGATTTATTTGTTTATTAAACCCGACCTAGCATCTTCAAGATCATTGGAATCATATAGAAATTCAATGAAGTGACCTACATATGATAAGCTAGATACACCCAATATGCATCTAATTTTAGTGTTTCCCTGAGACTTCTTGAGAACCATATGAAAAAAAACAAAGTACATAAGAGTGATTAATATTTAATAGTGATGTTAGACCCTTTTATAGAACTACTAGGGCTTTGTATGAAATCTAAGTATAAAAGAGTATCAAATTTTGTAAAATTTATGGCTTTTCTATTCAGACTTCCCCTTCCATCTATTGATATTCTGTTGAGGCCTAGGAATTTCGTTGCCACAACATGGGGGAAAACCACCCAGTCTGGACCTTAGAGAAAGTACTTTTCCGTTTGGTGTGGTGGCTCCGACTGGGGATAAAGGGACTAGTTTCCCAATAAGGATGATTTTGGGGGTGTGTTTTGTGTATATAACATGCAATGGGAAATGATTCTAATCTATCACATGTATTTATATAACACTATCTATTATACTATATACCTGGGGTGTTTCTTCCTTTATGCGATCTAAAGAGATATCCTCCAATTATTAGTAATGAAGATGATTTAACAGTTGAAAGAGATTAAAATTATGTAAAGATGATTCTTTTAACAAAATAGTTCGATTAAAATAATTGTGAAAAGTATATCGCATTTGTATGTGTGATTATATACCAGATAAGAAATCATAGACAAATATTAGTATATAAGTGCATTTAACATTCATTTATGATGACGTTTCAAATATATAATGCAAATAAAAAGATAACTATCAATCTAGAAAGAAAAACTTAATACAAGTGAATAGAAGTACCATATGTACGAAGTCCTACTCATAAAAACTGACAATATATTTTCTGATCCTCTTCACTTTCAAGCAATTTAAAGAGTATAAAAGTGCATCATCAGTTAAACAACTTCAAATGTCAAAAGATAAAATATTGTGTTCCATTAATCCATTAAAGAATTTACAAACTTACAAAAGTGCATTCTTTGCAAATGTTTTTGACAAATTTCTGGACCCTTCTCTAAATGCATGAGAGGGGTTTAAATACGAAACTAAATATTTTTAAAAATAGATTATTACATAAAAATAGAGGGGGTTTCAAACAACCATCCTCGTAAGAAAAACTTTAACTACAATCTAGGAAAATAAAGTAACAATATAACTATGAATTTTGATCTTTCATTTGGATTTGATCCCGAAGTTGACAAATATCTAGCATGGGTTTGAGTTGAGTTGGCTGCGAAATTCTTAATTTGACCCGTCCCTTGAATACTGCATTTGAGAGTGATTACTGCGATCTTTTTGTTGAATCAGTTAAAGACTGCAAGGTTTGGTACTGTTGGAAATGTTGTCATTGATGGAAAAGGAATTGGAAAAGAAGGAGCATCCAAAACAGTAACTAGGAACAGAGAAAAGAAATGTAGCAGAGAACAAAGGTCAGCAGAGAAGAACAGAGAAAGAGTGCATTTACAGAGAGTAGTATCAGTCAAGGAGCAAATTGAATTCAGTAGGAAGGATATTTGAATCCTTGTGGAATTAATTCATGTGTGAACATATGTATGCATCCTGACGGAGGATAATTGAAATCCGTGATAAGTAAGAAACACTATGAGGGGATTAATGGTGCTCTGTATGTATTTAGAATAACCGATGCTAATACGGTCGACAATGTATCCCAAACTGGTAGATAGTGGAGTTATATATATTTGTTGAATATAAGACTGAAGGTAAATTGGGATCAATGTTGGGGATTGATCTCAGCATTGTCTGTGCCTTTAATGAATTAAGCAGGAATAATATATGAACGTGTTATTGATGAAGGAATTGTGAATCCCTGCAACCAACATGGAACTCGGTGACTGAATTATGTGAGTATAGGTCGTCGAACTCTCGCTGGAACAACACTTTGGAATTACGAAGAGAACCTGGAAGGGAAGTGGTGGATCATAACAAAGGAAGCACGATGGAACTTACAGATGAAGGAATATTTCTTGGTTTCTCCTCTAGGAGTAGGACATATAAATGTTACAATAAAAGACTTCGGAAGATTGTTGAATGTATTGATGTTGTTATTGATGAGTCTCCTGCAGCTCCAAAAGAAGAAAAACAAACAACAGATGAAGACGATGATGACATATATCCTTCTACATCAAATAGGAATGATATAGACAATGAACCCAATGAAGAACCCGAAGATGATTTATCTGAAAAAGCTCCATCCAGATATGTTCAAAAGAATCATCCAGAATCTCAAATTTTGGGAAAAAAGGGATCAGGTGTACAAACAAGAAGGACTCTTGTGGGATCTTCTAGCTATCTGGAATTTCTATCCACTATTGAACCACACAATGTCAATCAAGCTAGCAAAGATGAATGTTGGATTCAAGCCATGAATGAAGCGCTTGATCAAATTGAAAAGAATCACACTTGGGAATTAGTACCAAGACCTCATGACAAAAATGTCATTGGAACTAAATGGATATTCAAAAACAAGTTAAATGAGAATCGGGATGTTGAAATAAAGAGCTATACTTGTTTTAGAGGGGTATGCTCAACAAGAGAGTATAGACTTTGGAAAATTTTACCCTAGCGGCTAGACTTGAAGCCAGGTAACAGCGATTTTTCAAGTTATCAACAAATCAAAGTTTATCAAATGGGTGTTAAATCTGCTTTTCTTAATGGTGATCTAGAAGAAGAAGTATATATAGAACAACCAGAAGGATTGATTTTGGGAAATGATGAAAATCTTGTTTGTAGACTTCAAAAGGCTCTATATGGTCTCAAACAAGCTCCAAGGGCATGGTATTATCGTCTTGAAAAATATCTTCATCAACAAGGATTTTCAAAGGGGTCTGCAGATAGAAACTTATACACAAAAGTTGAAAATGATAAACTATTGATTGTAGTTGTATATGTTGATGATATCATTTTGAAGTAATGAGATGTATGGGTATTTACTTCGATATACGCTTAAGTGAAATGTCACTGCATGAGGAGCAACATTCTTTCCTGGCTTGCAAGTACAACAAGCAATATATGGCATATTATTATCACAAGAAAAATACCTCAAGCAAATCTTGAAGAAGTATGGCATGGAAGAATGCAAACCTGTAAGTACACTAATGATAACCGGATGTAATCTCAGTTCTAATGATGATTCCCCCACGGTGAACCAACCTGAATACAGATCTATGATAGGAAGTCTAATTTATCTCACTGGAACAAGACCAGACATCATGCATGCAATTGGGATTGTTGGACGATTCCAAAACTAATCCAAGGTCTCACCTTCGAGGTTGTGAAAATAATATTCAAATATACAAGGAACTCCAAGACTTTGGACTAAGGTATCTAAAGAATGTGATCTTACTCTTCAAACTTACTATGGTAGTGGTGTGCATTCTATATGGGGCCAGGTTAGTATCTTGGTTAAAGCAAAAAGAAAACTCTATTGCCTTATCTACAACAGAAGTAGAATATGTGGCTGCTGCATCATGTTGCACTCAACTTCTTTGGATGATGCACCTTACAAGACTTTCAAATCAAATTTTCACCTCCTATATTCATTATGTGTGATAATACAAGTGCCATCAGTATCTCAAAGAATCCTGTTATGCACTCCAAGACCAAGCACATTCCCATCAAGTATCACTTCTTACGTGAACAAGTGCTTGAACAAAGGGTGAAGTTGGAGTATGTTCCCTCCAAAGAACAAGTTGCTGATATATTTACCAAACCTTTACCTAGGGAAGCATTTGAATATCTCAGACAGAAGCTGGGAGTAGTCTCTGCCATGCAGAAGATCAGATCTGCTTTAATTCAGAAGACTAAATTGGATACACTCATGTTGAAAGTGTTCAGGATGCACAGGCTAAGGGGGAGCATTGGTCATGTGGCAAGGATGCATTGTTGGCATTCTAATTATTTATTGTAGTCTGATCTCATGCTTGAGAATCCTTGATCTTGATTGAATGAGTCATTTTTGTTATTTCATTGAATATTATGTTTCAAGATGCAGCATAATCTCAGGAGGAGCATGGTATTGTCGGTACAGAGGATCTTGATCAACCCTTTGCCATTGATGTCAAATGGGGAGGAAAAGCAAAAATAAGACAAACAGAGGAAGAGTATTGCCATCAATTCCAAAGGGGGGAGATTGTTGGAAATATTGTCATTGATGGCAAAGGAATTAGCAAAGGAATTGGCATCTAAAACAATAACTAGGAACAGAGAAAAGAAATGTAGCAGAGAAGAACAAAGAAAGAGTGCATCTACAGAGAGCAGTATCAGTCAAGGAGAAAATTGAATTCAGTAGGAAGGATACTTGAGTCCCTGTGGAATTAATTCATGTGTGAACATATGTATGCATCCTGATGGAGGATAATTGAAATCCGTGATAAGTAAGAAACCCTATGAGGGGATTAATGGTGCTCTGTATGTAGTTAGAAGAACCGATGCTAATACGGTCGACAGTGTATCCCAAACTGGTAGACAGTGGAGTTATATATATTTGTTGAATATAAGACTGAAGGTAAATTGGGATCAATGTTGGGGATTGATCTCGGCATTGTCTGTGCCTTTATTGAATTAAGCAGGTATAATATATGAATGTGTTATTGATGAAGGAATTGTGAATCCCTGCAACCAACACGAAACTCGGTGACTGAATTATGTGAGTATAGGCCGTCGAACTCTCGCTGGAACAACACTTTGGAATTACGAAGAGAACCTGGAAGGGAAGTGGTGGATCATAACAAAGGAAGCACGACGGAACTTGGAATAGAAGGGCGGAACCATGAAGGAGGAACGGTAAAGGCGGTTTCTGGTTTTCATCGCACCGCTTTCGACGGGCAAGCGATATTCAAGAGGTTGGGAGCAATTCCATAGAATGAGCGACACGCGTCCCTGAACGAATCTGCAAAACCGCCATCACTGCGCGCCATCGCACATTAAAGTCCGACCAAGGATACCGCGCGATATGGTTAAGCATCGTCGATCTAAAGGGGAGCCATCGGACGGTGGCCGTATGAGGAAGGTGCGCGAAGGATAACCACGGTACGGTGTGAGTATGTGATTGGGTCGTTGATCATATATGTGGGCCTAGTTTAAATTATATTGATTGGGAATTTTTAATGTTTGTGGGTTTACCCAAGGTTTGTTTAAATTAAATATAATTTATGACGAAAAGCGATTGGGCCATCACTTTGAATGTTATTCCAAAGGTGGTGATATTTTCCATGGTCAAGCTCAGAAATTGTAACTAGAGGGCGGACTAAAAGAAGTATTGAGCAAAACAAATTCACCAAATATGTGATATGATTAATATACACGTCTACCGAGGGATGAGTAAGGGCTTGAACCTTAGGAGAAATTTGGATTAATATCTCAATCTCAGATTGAGATATTAAAAAGCCTTGGATTAATTATCTAATTGCCTGACCAAGAAAATAAGAACAATGAGAAGCTGTTTGGGGCTTGGGTAAACCCCGCTAGATTATCTATTTGATCTCGTCTAGGAATACCATCAGCGGTTGAGTGGTTTTGACTCATGGTATTAATAAAGGCTAAAACTATATAAGGGGAAGAGGATCATAGTTCAACGTGTGCATGTCGAGGGGTTGTTAATGAAAAATCTCTTTAAGAGATATCTGCATAATTGAACACGATCTCTGATAAATCTGAATCTATGATGCACCTATGGATATGATCTCTAGAAAGATCTGCAAAAGAACTAATGGAGACCTGGCGCAATTCTGATGTGGAAATTGAAGAAATTTGAATATGAGGGTTGAAGTCTTCAGCATGAAAGTGGAAGCTTTCTACCAGTACAAGCTGGTGTTAAAATCAGGGGGTTGGAGCTCCCTTCCAGAAGTGACTGGAGAACGAGAGAAGGTTGTAGCCTTCTACAGGTGGGTGCCTGCGTGCTGGTATAAGTTTGCACCAACACAAAAATTGTAAGAAGTTTTCTTTATAATAAATATTGAAGACAGAGACGACAGCAGCAGTGGTTTTCTCCCAAATTGGGTTTCCACCTTAAATACTGGTGTTCATGTGTGTTGCTTATGTATGATGACTTATTATGTTATTACTGCACATGGTTACTGCTTACTAAACTTATGATGAATGAATGATGCAATAACCTAAGTAAATAATTAAATGCATAATAAGATCTCTGATAAAAAATTTTCAGCCAGATCTAAATATTGATTCACCCCCCCTCTCAGTATTTTTCCCAACAATTGGTATTAGAGCAGGTCCTTCTGAAAAGCTTAGCTGCTAGAAGGAAGATCAATCAAGATGAGCAATCAAGATGGAATAACATCTATCAGGCCTCCGCTCTTCAACGTAAATAATTTAATCTTCTGGAAAACAAGGATGAGATCCTATCTACAGTGTCTGGGTGCAGATGTATGGGCTATTGTTGAAGCAGGATATCAATATCCAGCCGCAGTACCAACATATCCAACGGAAAGAAAGAATTATGAAACAAAGGCAAAGGCGGTTAATTATCTATTGGGAAGTCTAATTGAATCGGAATTTTTCAAAGTCATGCAGTTGAATACAACAAAGGCAATATGGGACAAAATCATTCTAAGTTATGAAGGTGATGCAAAGGTAAAAAGTGCTAAACTCCAAACTCTCAGAATTCAATATGAGAATATAAAAATGCATAATGAGGAGAGCATTGCTAATTTATTTTTACGTCTTGATGATATTGTAAATCGTATGAGAAATCTGGGAGAAACAATAACCGAATATACTTTGGTTGAAAATTTTTTAAGATCACTAACGAAAAAATTTGAGTCAAAAGTTTTTGCCCTTGAAGAAAAGCAAGATCTTCAAAATCTTACTCTAGTGCAACTTCATGGCATACTAACTGCATATGAAATGAGAAGAGGAGGACCATCTGAAGTCAAAGAAGCCATCTTTAGAGCTTCTACAAAAGGGAAATAAGTACAAGAGACAGAAGGATCAGGGTATATCTTAGAAGAATATGAGGTAAATTTTGTAAAGAAACTCCAACTTGGTACAGGACGGTTCAGAGGTAAGCTTCCTTTCAAATGTTTTGCTTGTGGAAGAGTTGGTCATTATGCTGCTAAGTGTCCTCACAAAGAAACACATGAAAAAGGAAAGGAAGTAGCAAGAAGGAATAAGAATTGGTTTAGCACTAGAAAAATTTACTATACTCATGAAGACAGTGATGGGTTATCAGATAGTGAGGAAGAATGTGAACAAGATCTTAGACTTCTCATGGCATTTGAAAAAGAGTCTAGAGAAGAAAAATATACTTTTATGGATGCTTTAGAGGACAATGATTTTCTTGATGAAATCAATCAACTCAAAATATGCTTATAAGAAAGTAAAATATCCATAGAAACTCTGAAAAACCAACTTGAAGAAAAGGAGAAACATAATGAGAAATTAGAATGTGAAATAGTAAGTCTAAGAAAAGAAATTGAGAAAGTAAAGACTTTGAATCTTAGATTTGCTAAAGGATCTGAAACCTTAGATGAGATTATCAAGGTACAACGTTCTCCTCTTCTAAAGACAGGTCTTGGATATATCGGAGAATCTTCTCAGGCTTCAGCACCAAATTATCTAGAAGCAGCTACAACCAGTACACAACATTCTGCCCCTCAGCAAGGGAATAAAGAATCTTTACAGATAAAGCATGACCATCTCAATTCAAAGAACACTAACAGGAGTACCTTTCAAAGAAACACCAATCAACAGGTAAATTCAAGTAGAATATTTCATGATCGCAGAAATTTCTTCTTCAATGGACAATGTTTCTCATGTCACAATTTTGGTCATAAAGCTGTTCAATGTGTTGCATATAAAACCATCATGAAAAGAGAAGCATGAAAGAAAAGGATTGATATTGGAACAAAGAAGAATACCTATAACAACTTTTCTCCTCTTCAAAATGAAGTTGAATGTGCTTATTGCAATAAATTTGGCCATGAAGAATCTGAATGCAGGAGAAAAGTCCAGCCAAAAGAGCAGTTTCCTTCAAGCTCCAAAGTGTGGAAAAAGAAGGAATTACAGGTTGAAAATTGTGGCATAGCTTTATTTGCAGAAGGTGAAGAAAATAAATGGTACATTGATAGTGGATGCTCAAAACATATGACAAGTGACAAAAATAAACTTCTTGCATATAGTGCGCTAGAAAAAGAAAATAATGTTACATTTGGAAATGATACTCCTGCTGTCATTAAGGGAAAAGGGTCTATTTTTCTAAAAGAAAAGGTGAAAGCTAATAATGTCATGTATGTGGATGGATTAAAGCATAACCTGTTAAGTGTAAGTCAAATGTGTGATCAAGGAGCTGAAGTTGTCTTTAGTTCAAAAGAATGTGTGGTACGTGATCTTGATACAGGTAAAACAATTATAAAAGGAAACAGAACTCCAAGCAACCTGTATGTATTAAAGAACTGCAAAGAACAATGTTACATGAGTAAATCTTCAGAAAACTGGCTATGGCATAGAAGGTTGGGGCATCTGAGTTTCTCTCAAATCAACAAATCAAGCAAACTTAAAGCTGTTCGTGATCTTCCCAATATTACACCACCTGAAAGTATCATATGCAAATCTTTCCAAGTCGGTAAGCAAACCAAAGTGGAATTTAATGCCAAGGAAGGTTCATCAAGTAAGCCTCTTGAACTCATTCATACTGACATATGTGGACCTGTGAAAAAAAATTCACCACGTGGTGAACAATACTATATCTTATTTATTGATGATTTCTCTAGAATGTGTTGGATTGGGTTGATTAAACACAAAGATGAAGCATTTGAGAAATTTCAGATCTTCAAAGCACTGGTTGAAAATGAATTAGATCTAAAAATAAAGTGTCTTAGATCTGATCGAGGAGGAGAATATAAATCAGATGAATTCCTTGAATTTTGTGAACAACATGGCATAAAAAGATAGTTTTTTGTAGATGGCACTCCAAAACAAAATGGCGTAGCAGAAAGAATGAATAGAACAATTCAACAAATGGCTAGAGCTATGCTTGATGATTCCGGAACACCTGACACATTTTGGGGAGAAGCAGCACATTAAGCGGTAGATATTCTTAACAAGGCACATGTTCGTGTAAATAGTGATAAAACTCCATATGAACTATGGTATGGTAATCCTCCCACTGTGAAGTACTTTAGAGTCTTTGGGAGCAAATGCTTTATCAAAAATAATGATGAAAAACTAGGCAAGTTTGAACCCAGAGCAGATGAAGGAATATTTCTTGGTTACTCCTCTAGGAGTAGGACATATAAATGTTACAATAAAAGACTTCGAAAGATTGTTGAATGTATTTATGTTGTTATTGATGAGTCTCCTGCAGCTCCAAAAGAAGAAAAACAAACAACAGATGAAGACGATGATGACATATATCCTTCTACATCAAATAGGAATGATATAAACAGTGAACCCAATGAAGAACCCGAAGATGATTTATCTGAAAAATCTCCATCCAGATATGTTCAAAAGAATCATCCAGAATCTCAAATTTTGGGAGAAAAAGGATCAGGTGTACAAACAAGAAGGACTCTTGTGGGATCTTCTAGCTATCTGGCATTTCTATCCACTATTGAACCACAAAATGTCAATCAAGCCAACAAAGATGAATGTTGGATTCAAGCCATGAATGAAGAGCTTGATCAAATTGAAAAGAATCACACTTGGGAATTAGTAACAAGACCTCATGACAAAAATGTCATTGGAACTAAATGGATATTCAAAAATAAGTTAAACGAGAATGGGGATGTTATAAGAAATAAAGCTATACTTGTTTGCAAGGGGTATGCTCAACAAGAAGGTATAGACTTTGAAGAAACTTTTGCCCTTGTAGCTAGACTTGAAGCCATAAGAATGTTTCTTGCTTTTTCAAGCTTCCAACAAATCAAAGTTTATCAAATGGATGTTAAATCTGCTTTTCTCAATGGTGATCTAGAAGAAGAAGTTTATATAAAACAACCAGAAGGATTCATTTTGGGAAATGATGAAAAACTTGTTTGTAGACTTAAAAAGGCTCTATATGGTCTCAAACAAGCTCCAAGGGCATGGTACTATCGTCTTGACAAATATCTTCATCAACAAGGATTTTATAAGGGGTCTGCTGATAGCAACTTATACAAAAAAACTGAGAATAATAAACTATTGATCGTGGTTGTATATGTTGATGATATCATTTTTGGAAGTAGTGAAGAGTCTATGAGTCAGAAATTTTCTTTTGATATGCAACAAGAATTTGAAATGTCTTTACTTGGGGAACTAACATTCTTTCTTGGCTTGAAAGTGCAACAAGCAACAGATGGCATATTCTTATCACAGGCAAAATATCTTAAGCAAATCTTGAAGAAGTATGGCATGGAATATTTCAAACCTGTAAGTACACCAATGATAACCGGATGTAATCTCATTTCTAATGATGATTCCCCCATGATGAATCAACCAGAATACAGATCTATGATAGGAAGTATATTGTATATCATTGGGACAAGACCAAACATTATGCATGCAGTTGGGATTGTTGGATGATTCCAAGCTAATCCAAAAGAGTCTCACCTTCGGGCTGTGAAAATAATATTCAAATATCTACAAGGAACTCAAGACTTTGGACTATGGTATCCAAAGAATGTTGATCTTACTCTTCATGCTTACACTGATGCAGATTGGGCTGGAAATGTTGATGATCGGAAAAGCACTAGTGGTGGTGCATTCTATATGGGGCCCCGGCTAGTATCTTGGTTCAGTAAGAAGCAAAGCTCTATTGCCTTATCTATAGCAGAAGCAGAATATGTGGCTGTCGCATCATGTTGCACTCAACTTCTTTGGATGATGCAGACTTTACAAGACATTCAAATCATATGTTCACCTCCTCTCTCCATTATGTGTGATAATACAAGTGCCATCAGTATCTCAAAGAATCTTGTTATGCATTCCAAGACCAAGCACATTCCCATCAAGTATCATTTCTTACGAAAATAAGTGCTTGAACAAAAGGTGAAATTGGAGTATGTTCCCTCCAAAGAACAAGTTGCTGATATATTTACCAAACCTTTACCTAGGGAAGCGTTCGAATATCTTAGACAGAAGCTGGGAGTAGTCTCTGCCATGCAGAGGATCAAATCTTCTTAAATTCAGAAGACTAATTTGGATACGCTCCTGTTGAAAGTGTTCAGAATGCACAGGCTAAGGGGGAGCATTGGTCATGTGGCAAGGATGCATTTTTGGCATTCTAATTATTTATTGTAGTCTGATCTCATCTTGAGTCATTTTTTTTATGTTTGAATATTATGTTTGAAGATGCAGCATAATCTCAGGGGGAGCATTGTATTGTCGGTACAGAGGATCTTGATCAACCCTTTTCCAATGATGTCAAAGGGGGAGGAAAAGCACAAAAAGGGGGGCTTCTATAAGACAAACAGAGGAAGAATATTGCCATCAATTCCAAAGGGGGATATTGTGGGAAATGTTGTCATTGATAGCAAAGGAATTGGAAAAACATTGATGGCAAAGGAATTGGAAAAACAGTAACTAGGAACAGAGAAAAGAAATATAGCACAGAACAAAGGTCAGCAGAGAAGAACAAAAAAAGAGTGCATCTACAGAGAGCAGTATCAGTCAAGGGGAAATTTGAATTCAGTAGGAAGGATGTTTGAGTCCCTGTGGAATTAATTCATGTGTGAACTTATGTATGCATCCTGATGGAAGATAATTGAAATCCGTGATAAGTAAGAAACCCTATGAGGGGATTAATGGTGCTCTATATGTAGTTCGAGGAACCGATGCTAATACGGTGGAGTTATATATATTCGTTGAATATGAGACTGAAGGTAAATTGGGATCAATGTTGGGGATTGATCTCGGAATTGTCTGTGCCTTTATTGAATTAAGCAAGTGTAATATATGAACATGTTGTGAATTCTTGCAACCAACACGGAACTCGGTGACTAAATTATGTGAATATAGGCTGGAACAACTCTTTGGAATTACGAACGGAACCTGGAAGGGAAGTGATGGATCATAACAAAAGGAAGCATGACGGAACCTGGAGTAGAAGGGCGGAACCACGAAGGAGGAACAGTACAGGCGGTTTCCAATTTTTATTACACCGCTTTCGATGGGCAAGCGGTATTCAAGAGGTTGGGAGTGATTCCATAGAACGAGCGACATGCGTCCCTGAACGAATCTGTAAAACCACCATCACTGTGCGCCATCGCACGTTAAAGTCCGACCAAGGATGCCGCACGATATGGTTAAGCGTCGTCGATCTGAAGGGGAGACATCGGACGGTGGCCGTATGAGGAAGGTGCGCAAAGGATAACCACGATACGGTGTGAGTATGTGATTGGGTCGTTGATCATATATGTGGGTCCAGTTTAACTTATATTGATTGGGACTTTTTAATATTTGTGGGTTTAACCAAGGTTTGTTTAAATTAAATATAATTTATGACGAAAAGCGATTGGGCCATCACTTTGAATGTTATTCCAAAGGTGGTGATATTTTCCATGGTCAAGCTCAGAAATTGTAACTAGAGGGCGGACTAAAAGAAGTATTGAGCAAAACAAATTCACCAAATATGTGATATGATTAATATACACGTCTACCGAGGGATGAGTAAGGGCTTGAACCTTAGGAGAAATTTGGATTAATATCTCAATCTCAGATTGAGATATTAAAAAGCCTTAGATTAATTATCTAATTGCCTGAACAAGAAAATAAGAACAATGAGAAGCTGTTTGGGGCTTGGGTAAACCCCGCTAGATTATCTATTTGATCTCGTCTAGGAATACCATCAGCGGTTGAGTGGTTTTGACTCATGGTATTAATAAAGGCTAAAACTATATAAGGGGAAGAGGATCATAGTTCAACGTGTGCATGTCGAGGGGTTGTTAATGAAAAATCTCTTTAAGTGATATCTGCATAATTGAACATGATTTCTGATAAATCTGAATCTATGATGCACTTATGGATATGATCTCTAGAAAGATCTGCAAAAGAACTAATGGAGACCTGGCGCAATTCTGATGTAGAAATTGAAGAAATTTGAATCTGAGGGTTGAAGTCTTCAGCATGAAAGTGGAAGCTTTCTACCAGTACAAGCTGGTGTTAAAATCAGGGGGTTGGAGCTCCCTTCCAGTAGTGACTGGAGAATGAGAGAAGGTTGTAGCCTTCTGTAGGTGGGTGCCTGCGTGCTGGTATAAGTCTACACCAGCACAAAAATTGTAAGAAGTTTTCTTTATAATAAATATTGAAGACAGAGACGACAGCAGCGGTGGTTTTCTCCCAAATTGGGTTTCCACCTTAAATACTAGTGTTCATGTGTGTTGCTTATGTATGATGACTTATTCTGTTATTACTGAACATGGTTATTGCTTACTAAACTTTTGATGAATGAATGATGCAATAACCTAAGTAAAGAATTAAATGCATAATAAAATCTCTGATAAAATTTTTTCAGCCATATCTAATGACTGATTCACCCCCCCCCTTTGTATTTTTTCCCAACAGGTACTGATGATAAGGTTTGATTAGAAAATTCCAATAATTTCTTGATCAAACTTATTAAAATTTTTAATCATTTCTTCCTGCATTTCCATCCTTTGTTGCCACTGCGTTTCCAACTGCTTGATTTATGAGAGCACTTTAGATGTGCACTCTTTGATAAGTTTTGATTTCAAAATCTGTTCACATACAAATTCAGTAATTTCCTTCGTTAACCTTGATAATTTTGTTGCTGCTTTGTCTGCTTGCCTTATATGTGCTCCCCAATCCTTAAATAATATTTCCCTGAGGAAATTATCTACCTGGGGTAGATCATATTCCTTGCCTGAGTCTGATGCTTTCCATTGAATGTGTTCATTGATTTTCTTCTCAATCTTCTCACACTCAAGTTTCTGGATAACCACTTGCTCGATCAATATTTCACTTGAATCATAATAAGAGCTAGTGATAGAAGCTTGTTGGAAAAACACTTCTTGTTGCTGCTTTAGTTTAGCATTCACATCCAATGCTTCCTTTATGAATTTCTCTAGCTGTGGATGGCTTTGTAGTTTGTTTATTTCTACTTCCAGTTGCATTTTCTTTTCAGTGAGTTGTACCTGATGCTGCAAATTTAATCTTTCAAAATATTTTTGAAACTGGGGCATTTTAAATTCCATTTTCTCGCTGGAGTTATAATTTTCTTGATCTAACAGTTTCTCTAAATCTTGTATTTTATCTTCTCTCTGCTTCAGTAACATTTGAACTTCAATGGCCTTATCAATAGTGGCAGTAGCATATGCTCCTGCAAACTGTGATAGCTTGGTTAAATATTCAGTAGGGTCATCTAGAGTATCTTTCCATAGAACATCAACATATTCATTTGTAATATTTGAGACTGTATCATCAATTCTCCTCCTTTTTCTTCTGCTGATTACAACCTTATGATTAGGACTGTAGAAGAGATCAAGTGAAGGAATTTCTTCAATTTTTAAAACTATCTTCTCTATAGGGTAAGCCTGAATTATCTCTCGATCATGAGTTTCAGGAACTTATTGTAGTGGAGTAACAATTTCCACTAATTTCCGATAATGTTCCGGCGTCTTAAAACTGGTAGATTGATCAGTATTAGGATTTGTTTGATGCATTTTTATTGCGTTAGAAAACTTATTCCATTCACTCTTCAAATCCTTTGGCTGAGATTTTTCTGACTGATCAGGTGTATTTTGGCTGTACCGAACTTCTTGGGAAGAAGATTCAGTTCCATTAATTCCTCTTTTCTCTTTCATCTTAATCTCTTTGATTACTTGATTAATTACCTTTTCTAGGCTTTCATTTCTATTTTCGGATTCATTTTTAGAATGATCTGAATTTTGAGATTGATTTTTTGTTTTCCCTTACTCATCTTCAGACATGTATTTAATTTCATTATCCAAGCTTATACTGGGAGTAGGTCCATTGACATATCCAATACTCAATAAATCCAAAGGAATCCTTTCTAGTCTCTTGTTTTTGTATGCTTGGAAGGCTTCCAAGTCATCTTGATTGAGTTGAATAGATGCAAACTTTAGTACATCTGAAAAATTTTCAATAGCTTGAAAGAAATCATCAAATCTATCTATCTCTTTCACAAAAGGTTTTATTTTGAGCTCTATAATGTAATTTTTAATCACATCATTGGGGTCATATGGCCGATTTGGCATTACAACCAAAATTTAAAAATTAACATTTGAAACTTCCTTGTAGGCATGACCAATATCAAAAAGTGAAAAATTACTGAACTGTAAAGAGAAATTAGGCCAAATGGCCTTCTTAGCATATTTAATTTGCTTTGAAATACCATTTACAACAAGCTGGTAGGCAATATCTCTAGAAAGTAGCTTGTCAGGAACATATTATGGCAGGATGTGGGGAGAAGCATGAATTCCAAAAACTCTGAAATAGGTGAAAATTTCTTCAGAAAACCATATGGCAATGGGAAAAATGTTTGTACTAGCCTCTTTGGAAATCCTAGGGGCTTTCTCGTTAAATATAATATGGTGCATAGCTAGTATGAATCTATGGAAAATTTTGTAAAATTGTAGATGAAAATCTAATTCCCAAAGGACTCTGCAGTAAATGGGGATTCTAGTAGGGTCCTTGGTCATCCATTTCCATCCCATGGTAGGAAAATTCGAAGAAAAGAAAATTGCGTCCATGACATAAGCACTCATGTAAAAGGGGGATATTTCTCTAGATGAAACACTTCTTTTACTCCTATACTCCATGATATTTCTGGCTAAATTATCAGATAGGATATTTTCCCAATTCAGAATTAAGGAATTGATGATTGCGTCAATTAATGGGACCCAATCTACAGGGAACCTAGTAGTATTAGGTTTTGCAAGTAATCTACACAAGATACCGACATCATAGCAATAAGGGGAAGGAATTTGTGCTATTGGGTACATACCGAGTTTGTCCTGTTTGAGATTTCCTTGGTCATCCTTCCATTATTTTATGACTTTCATCAGGTCTATATTTTTTGTTCTAAAGCTTTGAACAAAATCTTTGTCATAGTTCTGCTGCGGGACAAGTAAATGGTACATTTCCCTGAAATATTCTGCCCTGAATGAACCGATATTCTCACCCTTTGAATCCTTAAATGTTTTATCTTCTATGTTCAAGTGGTTAATTACCCACTTAACCATATCTATATAGGGGAGAATCTTTGGCATTGCTGCTATCTTATGGATGAATGAGCATGCAATGTCGAAATAGGTCAGGTTTGAAGGAACTGACGTGCCTGCTGTAGCAACTTTGATTATTACCCTTGGCTTTTCATTCTCAAATAACTGATACATTGCCTCCCATGAGGAACTTACACAATCCTTTTTGTAGGTGGTATCTGAGAATAGGGGAGACATATCTGAGTCTTTAGTAGATGATGCTTGGGAAATTTCTTTGCCTTTCTTGCTCATCTCTATTATCCTTGCTCCATTAAGTGGTTTCCTAAATTCAAGTGAACAGAGCAAACTTTAAAAAATTGAAAAAATGGAGACACAGAAAGATTTAAAATGAAATAATCACAACTCTGTAGTTTAGTCATTCAAAACAGGCTCGAAGTAGATATGAATCTTTCAAACTTGACTCCTATTAAATTCTATTAATCGCCGATAATTCTTTCAATCAAATCTCTTACACACCTTCACGTGAAATGTCTATCGATCAATTTAAGACATTAGATCTTATATTCAATTGATTAGATATGAATCATTTCTCACAGTTGAGTAATAACTATCGATTATCACATATCGTAACTTGACACTATTTCCATTAGTTATGTTACCAATAAATCTCGCGAAATGCGATCTACGCAAATCGCACATAGCAATCTCTATACGTTAGTAAAACTTGTATTTAGTTGTTTTCTGCAAAATGCAAAGTGCACTTTAAGGAATCATGCCGATGTGATTTTTTGGATACTTGAAGTTTTATGTTTGTTTTTTTATTGATTCATCGGGTCCTTTTAATCGCAACTCTTACTGAATTTTTGTAAGTTTGAACATTTTACAAGGCGCGATGCGATCTTATTTTATAATGGTGTTTAAAGCTTTTGCAACAGAAGTTTTATATAACTTTGGAAAGGTTTAACGCATATCTCAACTCGCAAGACTTAATATGTTTTAAGTTGTTCAAGATTGTTTAAGTTGACTTAGGCTAAAATAAAATAAAACAAATAAATTTCCTATTTATTTTAAAGGGTCATTGTTTAGTAAAAAATAAATGGGGGTTGTTGTATAGCACAACAATTGGTGATTCACTTGGGATAACCAGCTATCTATGATTAAATTTTTGAAATTTCTAAAAACTTTTTTGAAATAAAAATAGTTGTGTTGGCAATATGATGCAATGTGTTGTCCTTGATGGAAACCTACTTGATGAAGTTGTCCTTGATGGAAGTTGACTTGATGAGTTTATTAATGATGTAAATCTGATGTATCTACAAGCAGCTCAGAAGTAGCAGAGAAAGAAATTTTAGTAAGTGCCAAAGAGATGATAAATATGATATGTCACAAAGCATACACGGGTTTGTAAAGGAGAAGTAGCATATGTACGCGGAAATGTACGTGACAAGTAGCGTATGCCTATTTGCGCTCTAAATTTATAAAACCAGGGGACATAACCATGGTATTGGCCCATAGTATTGAGCGCTGGATTATCTATTTGATCCCGTCAAGGAATACCATCGGAGGTTGAGTGGTTTTGACTCATGGTATTGATAAAGGCTAAACCTATATAAGGAGAAGAGAATAATAGTGCAAGGTGTGCATATGTCTAGGTTTTAATGAATACTTCACTCTGAAGTATATCTGCATGGTTGAACTCTATTCTTAATTGATAGATCTGAATCTATGATGCACCTATGGATATGATGAAGGTTCAAGATCTCTAGATCTAGAAATGATGAATCTCTAGGATGATCTGAAAAGAAATGATGAAGACCTGGCGCAAGTCTGATGAATAAATTGAAGAAATATGGGTAAGTTTATAGATTTGGACTGTTCTGCAAAGTTTATCTTTTATAAATCTATACGCTAGTTTGTCTCGGTAAAAGCGGTTATATACGCGGGTCCGCTTAAAGAAAAGTGCGTATGGAAGTAAGGGTTTATGAAGAATAAAATGCACTAAAGTATACGCAGGTTTGTCTCTGTGAAAGCGCGTATAATCGCAGGTTCAGTGAAGTAAAAGCGTGTATAGAATCTAGGGTTTTGCTGAAGTGTGTGGAATGAAATGTCTGATCTGTTATGCTGTTTTACTGCTATTTGTCAAGGATGTATTCATACAGATCTGGGTTGTCTGAATGTTGATTGTGCTACTAATTATGTCGATTAAAGATCAACTTGTTTGATGATTCAATGACTAAATTGATGAAGGAAGAATTACTGTATAAACAACTCTGCATGGTTGATAGATTATCTGAAACAGAAATCTGATTTCAGATCTGAATATGAGTCTGAACTAATTCTGAAAGAAAAGCATACAAAGAAGAATACGCTAGTTGGTGAAAAGGAAAGCGCGTGCATACGTGGAAATGGTGAAGAAAAATCGCGTATACAAAGTTACTATGCACTGAGTCATACGCAGGTTGGTGAGTAGAAAAGCGCGTATACACGCGACTTCAGTGAATAAAAGTAGCGTATGATATTTGAATCAATGAATGATCTGGGTTGAGTTTACTTTTGCATATCTATTCTGAAGTCTAGGTTATCTCTGATATTCTGGTTACAGTGGTCTCACTGTTCTATTTGAAGTATTGGGCAAAGTATGTTTGTTGATAAGTGAAGGATTGTGTTGAAGCTGTTTGATCCAGTTTGAAAATTGATGAAACGTCATCTGTAGTGGTGCTGAGGGTCGAAGCCTTCAGTGAGGGGGTAGTAGCTCCCTTCCAGTGGTAGCTGGTAAATGAGAGCAGGGGGTAGTAGCTCCCTTCCAGGAGAGGCTGGTAAATAAGGGCAGGGGGTTGTAGCTCCCTTCCAGGAGAGGCTGGTAAACGAGAGAAGGTTGTGGCCTTCTGCAGGTGGGTGCTTGCGTGGTATGAGTCTACGCCAGTACATGGTTGTAAGAAGTTTTATTTATATAATAAATATTGAGACTGAGACGACGACAACGGTGGTTTTCTCCCAAATTGGGTTTCCACCTTAAATCCTGGTGTTCATGTGTGTTGCTTATGTGTGATGAATTATTCTATTCTTACTGCACCTGTTTACTGCTTACTAAACATCTGATGAATGAATGATGCAATAATCTAAGTTAAGAATTAAATGCATGATTAGATCTCTGGACATACACAAGTTTTCTTAAGGATATCCGCGTATATACGCGAGTTGTGTTCAGTAAAGTAGCGTATGGGTTTAAAAGCAAGAAAAAGTAAAAAATTTTCAGTCAGCACTAAATACTGATTCACCCCCCCTCTCAGTATTTTTTCCCAACAATTGGTATCAGAGCAGGTCCTTCTGAAAAAGCTTAGCCGCTAGAAGGAAGATCAAGCAAGATGAGAAATCAAGAAGGAATAGCATCTATCAGGCCTCCACTCTTTAACGAGAAAAATTTAATCTTCTGGAAAACAAGGATGAGGTCCTATCTTCAGTCTCTGGGAGCAGATGTATGGGCCATTGGTTAAGGAGGATATCAATATCCAGCCGCAGTACCAATAGATCCAACGGAAAAGAAGAATTATGAATCAAATGCAAAGGTGGTCAATGCTCTAACGGGAAGTCTAACTGAATCTGAATTTTTCAAAGTCATGTAGCTGAATACAGTAAAGGAAATATGGGACAAAATCATTCTAAGTTATGAAGGTGATGCAAAGGTAAAAAGTGCAAAACTCCAAACTCTCAGAATTGAATATGAAAATTTGAAGATGCATAGTGATGAGAGTATTGCCAGTTTCCTTTTACGTCTTGATGATGTTGTAAATCGTATGATAAATCTGGGAGAAACAATAACCGAATCTACTTTGGTTGAGAAAATTTTAAGATCTCTAACGGCAAAATTTGAGTCAAAAGTTTCTGCTCTTGAAGAAAAACAGGATCTTCAAAATCTTACTGTGGTGCAACTTCATGGCATACTAACTGCATATGAAATGAGAAGAGGAGGACCATATGAAGTCAAAGAAGTTGTCTTTAGAGCTTCTACAAAAGGGAAAGAAGTACAAAAAGCAAAACGATCAGGATATATCTCAGAAGAAGATGAGGTAAATTTTGTAAAGAAACTTCAACTTGGCATAGGACGGTTCAGAGGTAAGCTTCCTTTCAAATGTTTTGAGTGTGGAATAGTTGGTCATTATGCTGCTAAGTGTCCTCATAAAGAAACACCTGCAAAAGGGAAGGAAGTAGCAAGAAGGAATAAGAACCGGTCTAGCACTAGAAAGAGTTACTATACTCATGAAGACAGTGATGGGTTATCTGATAGTGAGGAAGAATGTGAACAAGATCTTAGACTTCTCATGGCATTTGAAAAATAATCTAGAGAAGAAAAGGATACTTTTATGGATGCTCTAGAGGACAATGATTTTCTTGATGAAAACAATAAACTCAAAATCTGCTTAGAAGAGAGTAAAATAACCATAGAGACTCTGAAAAATCAGATTGAAGAAGGAAAGAAACACAATGAGAAATTAGAATGTGAAGTGGTAAGTCTAAGAAAAGAACTTGAGAAAGTAAAGACTCTGAATCTTAGATTTGCTAAAGGATCTGAAACCTTGGATGAGATTATCAATGTACAACGTTCTCCTCTTATAAAGACAGGTCTTGGATATACTGGAGAATCTTCTCAGGCTTCAGCACCAAATTATCTAAAAGCAGCTACAACTGGTTTACATCATTCTGCCACTCAGCAAGGGAATAAAGAATCTTTACAAGTAAAGCATGATCATCTCAATCCAAAGAACACTAAAAAGAATATCTTTCAAAGAAACACCAATCAACAGGTAAATTCAGGTAGAAGATTTCATGATTGCAGAAATTTCTTCAATGGACAATGTTTCTCATGTCACAATTTTGGTCATAAAGTTGTTCAATGCGTTGCATATAAAACCATCATGACAAGAGAATCAAGAAAGAAAAGGATTGATATTGAAACAAAGAAGAATACTTATAAATAATTTTCTCCTCTTCTAAATGAAGTAGAATGTGCTTATTGCAATAACTTTGGCCATGAAGAATCTGAATGCAAGAGCAAAGTTTAGTCAAAAGAGAATTTTCCTTCAAGCTCCAAAGTATGGAAAAAGAAGGAATTACAGGTTGAAAATTGTGGCATAGAGTTATTTGCAAAAGGTGAAGAAAATCAATGGTACATTGATAGTGGATGCTCAAGACACATGACAGGTGACAAAAACAAACTTCTTGCATATAGTGCTCTAGAAAAGGAAAAGAAGGTTACATTTGGAAATGATACTCCTGCGGTAATTAAGGGAAAAGGGTCTGTGTTTCTAAAAGAAAAGGTGAAAGCTAACAATGTCATGTATGTGGATGGATTAAGGCATAACCTATTAAGTGTAAGTCAAATATGTGATCAAGGAACTGAAGTTGTCTTTAGTTCAAAAGAATGTGTGGTACGTGATATTGATATAGGTAAAACAATTGTAAAAGGAAAAAGAACTGCAAGCAACCTGTATGTATTGAAGAACTGCAAAGAACAATGTTACTTGAGTAAATCTTCAGAAAACTGGCTATGGCATAGAAGGTTGGGGCATATGAGCTTCTCTCAGATCAACAAATCAAGCAGACTTAAAGCTGTCCGTGATCTTCCCAATATTACTCTACCTGAAAATATCATATGCAAGTCTTGCCAATTTGGTAAACAAACCAGAGTACACTTTAATGCCAAGGAAGGATCATCAAATAAGCCTCTTGAACTCATTCATACTGACATATGTGGACCTATGAGGAAAAAGTCACCACGTGGTGAACAATACTATATCTTGTTTATTGATGATTTCTCTAGAATGTGTTGGATTGGGTTGCTTAAACACAAAGATGAAGCATTTGAGAAATTTCAGAATTTCAAAGTTCTGGTTGAAAATGAATTAGATCTAAAAATCAAGTGTCTTAGATCTGATCGAGGAGGAGAATATACTTCAGATGAATTCCTTGAATTTTGTGAACAACATGGCATAAAAAGACAGTTTACTATAGCCGGAATTCCACAACAAAATGGAGTAGAAGAAAGAATGAATAGGACAGTTCAACAAATGGCTAGAGCTATGCTTGATGATTCCGGAACACCTGACAAATTTTGGGGAGAAGCAGCACATACAGTGGTAAATATTCTTAACAAGGCACATGTTCGTATAAATAGTGACAAAACTCCATATGAACTCTGGTATGGTAATCCTCCCACTGTGAAGCATTTTATAGCTTTTGGAAGCAGATGTTTTATAAAAAATAATGATGAAAAACTTGGCAAGTTTGAACCCAGAGCAGATGAAGGAATACTTCTTGGCTACTCCTCTAGGAGTAGAGCATATAAATGTTACAATAAAAGACTTCGGAAGATTGTTGAATGTATTGATGTTGTTATTGATGAGTCTCCTGCAGCCCCAAAAGAAGAAAAACAAACAACAAATGAAGATGATGGTGACATATGTCCTTCTACATCAAATAGCAATGATATAAACAGTGAACCCAATGAAGAACCTGAAGATGATTTATCTGAAAAAGCTCCATCCAGATATGTTCAAAAGAATCATCTAGAATCTCAAATTTTGGGAGATAAGGGATCAGGTGTACAAACAAGAAGGACTCTTGTGGGATCTTCTAGCTATCTGGCATTTCTATCCACTATTGAGCCACACAATGTCAATCAAGCTAGCAAATATGAATGTTGGATTCAAGCCATGAATGAAGAGCTTGATCAAATTGAAAAGAATCACACTTGGGAATTAGTACGAAGACCTCATGACAAAAATGTCATTGGAACTAAATGGATATTCAAAAACAAGTTAAATGAGAATGGGGAGGTTATAAGAAATAAAGCTAGACTTGTTTGCAAGGGGTATGCTCAACAAGAAGGTATAGACTTTGAAGAAACTTTTGCTCCTGTGGCTAGACTTGAAGCCATAAGAATGTTTCTTGCTTTTTCAAGCTTCCAACAAATCAAAGTTTATCAAATGGATGTTAAATCTTCTTTTCTCAATGGAGAACTAGAAGAAGAAGTTTATATAGAACAACCAGAAGGATTCATTTTAGGAAATGATGAAAATCTTGTTTGTAGACTTAAAAAGGCTCTATATGGTCTCAAACAAGCTCCAAGGGCATGGTATTATCGTCTTGACAAATATCTTCATCAACAAGGATTTTCAAAGGGGTCTGCTGATAGCAACTTATACACAAAAACTGAAAATGATAAACTATTGATTGTAGTTGTATATGTTGATGATATCATATTTGGAAGTAATGAAGAGTCTATGAGTCAGAAATTTGCTTCTGTTATGCAGCAAGAATTTGAAATGTCTTTACTTGGGGAACTAACATTCTTTCTTGGCTTGCAAGTGCATCAAGCAACAAATGGCATATTCTTATCACAAGAAAAATATCTTAAGCAAATTCTGAAGAAGTATGGCATGGAAGAGTGCAAACCTGTAAGTACACCAATGATAACCGGATGTAATCCCATTTCTCATTATGATTCTCCCACGGTGAATCAACCAGAATACAAATCTATGATAGGAAGTCTACTTTATCTCACTGGGACTAGACCAGACATTATGCATGCAGTTGGGATTGTTGGACGATTCCAAGCTAATCCAAAAGAGTCTCATCTTCAGGCTGTCAAAAGAATATTCAAATATCTACAAGGAACTCAAGACTTTGGACTATGTCATCCAAAGAATTTTGATCTCACTCTTCATGCTTACACTGATGCAGAATGGGGTGGAAATGTTGATGATTGGAAAAGCACTAGTGGTGGTGAATTCTATATGGGGCCCCGGTTAGTATCTTGGTTCAGCAAGAAGAAAAACTCTATTGCCTTATCTACAACAGAAGCAGAATATGTGGCTGCCGCATCATGTTGCACTCAACTTCTTTGGATGATGAAAACCTTACAAGACTTTCAAATCAAATGTTCACCTCCTATCTCCATTATGTGTGATAATACAAGTGCCATTAGTATCTCAAAGAATCCTGTTATGCATTCCAAGACCAAGCACATTCCCATCAATTATTACTTCTTACGCGAACAAGTGCTTGAACAAAAGGTGAAGTTGGAGTATGTTCCCTCCAAAGAACAAGTTGCTGATATATTTACCAAACCTCTACCCAGGGAAGCATTCGAATATCTCAGACAGAAGCTGGGAGTAGTCTCTGCCATGCAGAAGATCAGATCTGCTTAAATTCAGAAGATTAAATTGGATACGTGGATTTCCTGAAAGACAGTCGCGTATATATGCGAGTTTATACAAAGAAAACCGCGTATGGGTGGTTGCTAACAAATTTTTCTGGGTCAGCATTCTTCAGCACAACTATGGTGCTGTTGGGTATCTCTGGTGATGCTTCAACTCTCATATTTCTGTTTCATTCTCTGATATTTGATGAAGATGCCTTGATGATTTGCTGTTGAAAGTGTTCAGGATGCACAAGCTAAGGGGGAGATGAAGGAGTGAAATGGCTCAAGAACATGTGTACAGGTTCAGGGGGAGCATTAGCCTTGCTGAAAATAATGCATTGTTGGCATTATGATGGTTCTGAAATATGATCTCTCTCTTGAGGTATTTTTGGTATTTGTTACAAAAGGTCATTGTTGTAATTTCATGAAAATGTCATGTTGAGACCTATGACGTAAAATTGTATTTTTCAGTCATGAAAGGACTTGATCAAATTTGTAAACCCACTTGGTTGGGTAGTTGAGTCAAAATGTGTAAACCCACTTGGTTGGGTACTTGAGTCACATATGTAAATCCAATTGGTTGGATCATTGATGTAAGTATGAGTCCCTGGTGATAGGAAAGGTCATAGAGTCATGTACTTCATTGAAAAAATATGTTTGAAGATTCAACATGAACTCAGGGGGAGCATGGTAACTTTAGTGCACATCAGATCTACAGAGCTCTTCTTTCTACATGAGAAGAAAAACCTTGTTTTGGTTCTGATCCGCCCTTTGCCCTTGATGTCAAAGGGGGAGAGTATCATGGTGTTTTGTATCTATCTGTTGTGATGATCAAACACCATCATGGTTGCCATCAAGTCCAAAGGGGGAGATTGTTGGAAATATGATGCAATGTGTTGTCCTTGATGGCAACCTACTTGATGAAGTTGTCCTTGATGGAAACTGACTTGTCCTATTTGTTAATGATGTAAATATGATGTATCTACAGAGCAGTGTAGATGTAATGGAGAAAGGAATTCGTGTAAGTGCCAGAGAGATGATAAATATGATATGTCACAAAGCATACGCGGGTTTGTAAAGGAGAAGTAGCGCATGTACGCGGAAATGTACGTGACAAGTAGCGTATGCCTATTTGCGCTCTAAATTTATAAAACCGGGGGACATAACCATGGTATTGGCCCATAGTATTGAGCGCTGGATTATCTATTTGATCCCGTCCAGGAATACCATCAGAGGTTGAGTGGTTTTGACTCATGGTATTGATAAAGGCTAAACCTATATAAGGAGAAGAGAATAATAGTGCAAGGTGTGCATATGTCTGAGTTTTAATGAATACTTCACTTTGAAGTATATTTTCATGGTTGAACTCTGCTCTTAATTGATAGATCTGATTCTATGATGCACCTATGGATATGATGAAGGTTCAAGATCTCTAGATCTAGAAATGATGAATCTCTAGGATGATCTGAAAAGAAATGATGAAGACCTGGCGTAAGTCTGATGAAGAAATTGAAGAAATCTGGGTAAGTTTATAGATATGGACTGTTATGCAAAGTTTATCTTTTATAAATCTATACGCTAGTTTGTCTCGGTAAAAGCGTGTATATACGCGGGTCCGCTTAAAGAAAAGCGCGTATGGCAGTCAGGGTTTCTGTAGAATAAAATGCACTAAAGTATACGCAGGTTTGTCTCCGTGAAAGTGCGTATATACGCAAGTTCAGTGAAGTAAAAGCGTGTATGAAATCTAGGGTTTTGCTGAAGTGTGTGGAATGAAATGTCTGATCTGTTATGTTGTTTTACTGCTATCTGTCAAGGATGTATTCATACAGATCTGGGTTGTTTGAATGTTGATTAAAGATCAACTTGTTTGATGATTCAATGACTAAATTGATGAAGGAAGAATGATTGTATAAACAGCTCTGCATGGTTGATAGATTGTCTGAAACAGAAATCTAATTTCAGATCTGAATATGAGTCTAAAATAATTATGAAAGAAAGCATACACAGAAGAATACGCTAGTTGGTGAAAAGGAAAGCGCGTGCATACGCGGAAATGGTGAAGAAAAATCGCGTATACAAAGTTACTATGCACTGAGTCATACACAGGTTGGTGAGCAGAAAAGCGCGTATACACGCAACTTCAATGAATAAAAGTAGCATATGATATTTGAATCAATGAATGATCTGGGTTGAGTTTACTTCAGCATATCTATTTTGAATTCTGGGTTATCTCTGATATTCTGGTTACGGTGGTCTCACTGTTCTGTTTGAAGTATTGGGAAAAGTATGTTTGTTGATAAGTGAAGGATTGTGTTGAAGCTGTTTGATCCAGTTTGAAAATTGATGAAACATGGTCTGCAGTGGTGCTGAGGGTCGAAGCCTTCAGTGAGGGGGTAGTATCTCCCTTCCAGTGGTAGCTGGTAAACGAGAGCAGGGGGTAGTAGCTCCCTTCCAGGAGAGGCTGGTAAATGAGAGCAGGGGGTTGTAGCTCCCTTCCAGGAGAGGCTGGTAAACGAGAGAAGGTTGTGGCCTTCTGCAGGTGGGTGCCTGTGTGCTGGTATGAGTCTGCGCCAGTACATGGTTGTAATAAGTTTTCTTTATATAATAAATAATAGATCAGATTACGCACAATGCGGTGGTTCTCTCCCGACCTGGGTTTCTGTACCTAAATCCCTATGTTCATGTGTGATGATTTATTCTATTCTTACTGCACCTGTTTACTGCTTACTAAACATCTGATGAATGAATGATGCAATGATCTAAGTTAAGAATTAAATGCATGATTAGATCTCTGGACATACGCAATTTTTCTTAAGGATATCCGCGTGTATACGCGAGTTGTGTTCAGTAAAGTAGCGTATGGGTTTAAAAGCAAGAAAAAGTAAAAAAAATTCAGTTAGCACTAAATACTGATTCACCCCCCCTCTCAGTATTTTTTCCCAACAAGTTGCAGGAATGAATTTCAATAAATAATATCTTGCTAAGAAAAAGAATATCTCTCAATTATAATTCATAAGAATTCCTCTTTAAAAATAAAAGTACGAGAATCTATATTAGCCTTTAATCAGTTCAAAAAGATAAAGAAGGTGGCTCTTTCAGATTAGCTTTATAAATATTTACTCTTTTATCATAGGTAGAGCCTGTGATCCAATATGAAATTTAAGCTCTTGGTTGGGTTACCTTTTACCCAGCAATGATTCCTTGTCCCATCCACCCTTTCTTACAATTTTCAAAAATAAATTCCAACTTTATACACTTGATCTTTTTTGGAACTTACTTTTCTTTTTTGTAGATATTTTTGTATTGTATTTTTATTTACTTAAAAGCCATTGTTTTGGCTTGGTAACCAAATATTAACAATGCCATTCACTGGTTGTAATTAAAATGATCAAGCTGGCTCTTGATGAGACCCCTTGTCCTCTTGATATAATCTAAAGTCATTACCCTGTTTTGGTAGGCAGTATTGGTAATGTCAGTTCAACTATTTCCCTATAAACATGGTAAACAAGCTTGTGATGAGACTTATTATCTTTTAAGTTTTCCTAGTATAATATTTTTGAATTTATTTCTAAAAATTGATAAGTTTCCCCGGATGAAGTGAATCATTGTTCTTTTTGAGGATTCTCGATGATAATTTTTTGAGTTTTAGTTTGCTTCATTGTAGAAAGAGTTTTTACTATGTTAAAGATTTATTTTCTTGACTAATAACAGAATAAACATGCTTTATAAAGATGAGAGTTCATCAGAGAATACATAACTTCAGTGAAATTGCATCTTTTAGTGAAAATAGAATCTATTTGTCTTTCGAATATTTCGATTGTTTCCTTAACATTTCTTATTTCTATAAGCGATAAATCAAAAAGATTATTTGAGATGTTTATTTGAAAAGCCAAAAATCAATACTATTCAACTTTTATTTTCTTAAGGAAAAGAAAAAAACAATAATATACAGGGAATAGAAGGGGTTACCTCCTATGAAAATTTTTTCTTTAAAATCTTCCCATTAACAGGAAAAGAATCTCTTTTGCCAGATAGATCTTGAAATAAAAATGTTGATGGGCCTATTTATTCAATGATTTTAAATGGACCTAACCACACTCTTTGAAATTTGGTGTATTTACCTTTTTCCCCATGTGATTTGTCCCATTTCAATACGAGATCACCAATTCAGAAGTTTTTTGGAGTAACATAAGTTGAATCAAATGAAGCTTTTACTATCTATTGATGATGTGCATGAGTATCTTTAGCTTTTTCTCTTTCTTCTTCAAGCTTAAGAATTTGAAATTGGCTTACTTGCAAGGAAGAAGAAGGAGATTCATCAATAAATTGAACTAAGGCAAGAGAAGGAATAACTATATTGGTAGGAAGAACAACTTCTTTTCCATAAACAAGATTGAATGGAGAAGTGCCAATGGAAGCTTTCTGAGTTATTCGGTCTTCCCAAAGAGAAAAGATTAATGAATTATGCCAATTTCGTTGGTTTTGATCAACAGTTCATTTGATGATTATAATAAGGTTTTTACTTGTGGATTCTGCTAAACCATTTCCTTCTGGATAATTATTTGCAGAATACTTAAGTTTAAAGCCTCTTTTGATTGCAAATTCTATCATAGTAGCTACGAAGAAATAAGATGCATTATCGAACATTAAAGAAGTAGGTAGACCATACCTAGTTATGATAAATTGATCAATGAAATCAATAATATTCTCAGAGTTGGCAACCTTCAATGGAATTGCTTCCACCCATTTAGTAAAATAATTTGTAGCTGTGAGAATATATTTATGCTGTTTGGAAGAGTTAGGAGCGATTTCGCTGACTATATCTAATCCCCATTGTTCAAATGGTTGTTCGATATTAACTGACTGTAATGGGAAGGTTGGTTTCCTTTGTCTTCCAGATGCACTTTGATAAACTTCACTTTTTCTTGCATATTCATGAGCATCTTTGAAAATTGTAGGCCAATAGTAACCTGCATGCAGGATTTTGTGTGCTGTTGTATTTCCTCCAAATTTTCCTCCAGTTGGTCCATCATGGAGTTCCTTCAAGACTTTCTCTGCTTCAGTTTTATCTAAGCATATTAATAGCACAGAATAAGAGTTTCTTCTAAAAATACATCATTGATTATTTAATATTTCTTGGCCTTTAATCTCAAAGCATGTTTTGTTTTATAACTGATTTGGGTTGGGGCATATCCATTTTTTAAATAAAATTTGAGATCAACGTATTGAGATTTCACATCGTTGAGGCTTACCTATGATATTTGAAGATTATTACCTAAATCTTCCTCTGATGATAAATGAGATGCTCCTGTTAGCATTCTGCAAAAACCTTGACTTCTAACAATTTTAGAGGGTCTAATTTCTACATCATATTATTGTAAAGCTGTAACCTGGTTAGCGATTTTCTCTCCTAATTATCTTTACATCAATAGTTGTCTCACTACATAGAATGGAACTATTATTTTGGTGGGATTTTTAAGGAGAAATGGTCTAAAAAGCTTTATAGCCTTAAAGACAGCAAATGCTTGTTTCTCAACAGATGAATAATTTAGTTCTTCACCTTGCAAATTGGAACTGAAAAATGTTATTGGTGCTTCAATTTGTTGGTCGTTAAGTTGTGTTAAAACAACATCGTAAGATGTATCTGATGGGAAGGTATATAAAATAAAAGGATTAAGAAAATTGGGGGTGGTCAAGAATGTAGCATTGATAATGGATTGTTTGATTAAATCAAATGCTTATCTTTCATGATGTCCCCATTTAAAGACTCAGTTTTTATTAATCATGGTTTGCAATGGTAAAACTATTTGCGAAAAGTCAGCGACAAATGTTTTTACAAAATTTATCTGTCCAAGAAACGACTTCATAGTTTTCTTTTTATGAGGGAAAGGAATTATTTTAATATCTTCAATTATTTTAGGATCAATATAGATACCTCTTTTTGACACAATGAATCCTAAAAGTTTTCCTTCATCTAATGAAAAATATGACTTCTTTGGTTTTAATGAAATTCCATAATTTTTACATTGCTCAAAGACTTGCTTTAGGTCATTCACATGATTGGTTGCTTGTCTAGAAAAGACTGTAATGTCATCTAAATAAATAACCACTAATTTATTTATGAGTTCCCTAAAAGATGTGTCCATAGCTCTATGAAAAGTGGCACCTGCATTAATTAACCCAAATGGCATCTTTTGATAGGCGTAGATTGTTGGGAAAAATACTGAGAGGGGGGGGGGGGGGGGTGAATCAGTATTTACTGCATATTCGAAACTTTTTACTTTTTCACTCTCTAAAACCCATACGCTACTTTCCTTTAGTAAACTCGCGTATACACGCGGATATCCTTCATACAACTCGCGTATTAGCAGAGATCTAAATATGCAGATATTTATTAACTTAGTTCTTTGCAATATTCATTCATCTGATGTTAAGTTAACAATAAACATGTGTAGTAACAACAGAATAAACCATCACACAAAGCATCACACATGAACACCAGGATTTTTAGGTGGAAACCCAAGTCGGGAGAAAACCACCGCTGCAGTTGCTCAGCCTTCAATATTTTATTATAGAGAAAGCATCTTACAACATATGTGCTGGCGCAGACTTGACCAGCACGCAGGCACCCACCTGTGCTCGTTTACCAGCCTCTCCTGGAAGGGAGCTCCAACCCCCTGACTCGTTTACCAGCCTCTCTTGGAAGGGAGCTACGACCCCCCGATCTTGTTTACCAGCCTCACCTGGAAGGGAGCTACGACCCCCTGACTGAAGGCTACAACCCTCAACACCTCTATGGACCACGTTTCATCAATTTTCACACTGGATCCAAAGCTTCCTTTAGGACACCACTTGCAGGCCACGTTTCATCATATTTTCAGACTGGACCCACTCCATACTTTTAAGCACAGTCAACCATGAAACAAATACATATAACTCACTGATAGATATCAGTAAACCAGCAGAACAGATCAGACATTTCTTACCACAGACTTCAGCAAACCCTAGTTTGCATACGCGCTTCCCTTTCACTGATGTCGCGTATATACGCGCTTCCGTTCACATAAACCAGCGTATACTTCTGTACATATTATAGATCCAATTTCATTGCGCATACGCGCTTTCTCTTCAGCGAAGCCGTGTATATACGCGCTTCCTCTTTGGCGAACTAGCGTATGGTTCTTCAGACTTTTATGTCTTTGCAATTCTTCACAACAGATACATCACTTCAGATTTTACCCTTTACCTCAGACAGATGTTCGCCTCATCACAGATCTAATCATTTCATAAACAGATCTAGAAAATATAAGTACATTTCAGATCTAGATCCCCTTCTTCATCATTGGTGCATCACATTCATATCTATCATTCAACTGTAACCCTTTCCATTCAGATATCCTTAAGAGAGAAGTATTCATTCAAGCTCAGACATCTTGCACAGACTCTCATAATTTGCATAATGAATTTCTTCTCCTTATATAGGTTTACCCTTTTTCAATACCATGGGCCAAAACCACATTACTTTCGATGGTATTCCTAGACGGGGTCATTTAGACGAATCATTACCCAATACAATGGGTCAATACCATGGTGGTTACCCCTAGTTTTGCACTTTATGAGCGCTTTTGCCCATACGCGACTTGGAACGTTTTTTCTCGCGTGCATACGTGACTTCTCCTAGACATATCCGTGTATGCCTTGAGACATACTCTTTTCACCATAGATTTAGCACATGCTGAATTCCTTTCTTCATTGCCTTCTGTACTCACTGTAGATACATCAGATTTAGTTCATCAAGACATATTCTATCAAGCACAACTTCATCAAGTAAGTTGCCATTATCTTCATCAAGTGGGTTTCCTTTCAAGGACAACACTCAGCATCAAACATCATTTACCATGTCCATCAAGTCAAGAATAACTTCATCAGGTGGATTGCCATCAAGGACAACACATGTCAACAGTCGCATGTCTTCATCTTCATTCAGTGGGTTGCCATCAAGGACAACACTCTTCATCATATTGCCAACAATCTCCCCCTTTGGACTTGATGGCAACCACAATGGTGTTTGGTTACCACAACAGATAGGTACATTAAGAATACAAGGACACCATGTCACATTCCCCATTTTTGACACCATTCTTTCTCTTCATTTCAAACACCATGTCACTCTCCCCCTTTGACATCAAGGGCAAAGGGCGGATCAAAAACCAACATACTCTCCCCCTTTTGTCCATATGTGGAAGAAGCGTTCTGCAGATATGATATATACTGAAGTGACCAAGCGCCCCCTGAGTTCATGCTGAATCTTCAAACATATTTTTCAATGAAGTACATGACTCTATGAATTTCCTATCACTAATGACTCATACTTACATCAAATATCCAGCCAAGTGGATTTACATATAAGACTCAAGTACCCAACCAAGTGGGTTTACACATTTCAACTCAGCTACCCAACCAAGTGGGTTTACACATTTGATAAGTCCTTACATGACTGAATATTACAATTTTACATCATGGGTCTCAACAAGACCTTTTCACCAAATTACAAAAATGACCATTTAAGACCAACGCCTAGAAAGTCCTCAAGAAAAAGAACATTTTTCAGAATCAACATAATGCCAACAATGCATTATACTCAGCAATGCTAATGCTCCCCTTGAATCTGTGCATCCAAGCATCCTTTTCATATGACTAGGGCTCCCCCTTAGTTTGTGCATCCTGAACACTTTCACCAACAAATCATCAAGGCATCTTTATCAAAACATTAGAAATAGAATTATGAGAACTGGAACACCACCAGAGATACCAAACAGTATCAGAGATACCAAACAGCACTGCAGCTGTGCTGAAGAGAGCTGACTCCAAACAGAAAATTGTCAGCAATCAGACATACACGGTTTTCTGTGCATTAACTCGCGTATATACGCGACTGTGTTTCAGGAAATCCGCGTATCCAATGCCATCTTCTATATTTTAACCAGATCCGATCCTCTGTGAAGAAAAGACAGTGTTCAGCTTCTTTCTGAGACATTTGAATGCTTCCCTGGACTACAGATAGATAGAACAGTGTAGTTGTGTCTTCAAGTGTCATCCAATGGTTGTAGCATAAGCACATTAGTAACCAAGCCTTCAGATTCTTTGCAGCATCAATACAATCTTTCCAAGAGAGATTATCATACCAGAACAACATCTTCAAATAGGTGTCAAGAAATCATCCATGTGGTCCAATATCATCAAGATCTTCAAGATTTAACATGAAGTAACATATGTAGGCAAAAGATCTCAACCATAGTAACAAAATCTGCATGATTTATTTCTGAATCAAACGACTTCCAACTCATCCATGTGTGAGCACAAAAGATACTTTTCAGCAAACAAGGCTCAAAATCTCATCATAATAAACCATGTACCAAGTCATCATTAATTAAGCATGAGTATCACAATAACCAAGAATAAGCAGTCATATTGCTAACAATGCAATCATTAGTATTCAACCTGCTGCTCCCCCCTGAACCAGTGCTCTTCCTTAACTTGTGCAACCTGAATCTTTTCATCAGAAAGTCATCAGCAACAATCTCTGCATGAACTGCCCTTATCCCCGAATTATAAGACTTTCATCTCAGCAACGAATACTCTTCATCAAAAAGAAAACAGGACTCATCCATAATCTTCAACATAAGACATCAAGTATCATATCATCATCATTTAGAACTGAGAAATTAAGCTGATACAGAGTCAATAATACAGTTATTAACAATCAGACTGATGCTCCCCCTGAACCTCTGCTCCAGATCTTCAGCTATCATATAAATTCTCTTATCATCAAGGCATACGTGACTGTGTCTGCTGAAACTCGCGTGTATATGCGACTTTTGTTCATATAACCCGCGTATGGAAAGTGAAGTATAAAAATTTTCACATTCCTTCATCTCCCCCTGAACTTGTACTTCCTGTACCTGTCTTCTTCATATCAGATGCTCTGTCAGAAATACATATAACCAGAATAATCAAATCAATCATGAGAGACACTATACATTGCTCCCCCTGTGACGATACATTACTAAATCTCATAATGTATCCCACATCATTCCTGCAGTCAATCAGAGAAGTAAGCTTCAGAAGCGGATGACTGCAGTAGGGTCAATATTCCCTACGTTTCTGATCGGTCCTCCATATTTTTCCAGATTTGTTTGATCTTTCTATTTGTGTGCTGGAAGTTATCCAATTTCTCATATCTGTTCAACCTGCATTCCTTTTCTACATGTCCATACTTGTTACAAGAATAACATCTCATATAAGCATAAGAATTATAATGAGTATTTCTAATCTTCCTCCTTTTACAATCAGCTGCTTTATGTCCATACTTGTTAAATGAAAAACAATATCCCTTGAAGCTACCAGAGTACCTTTCTGAGTAGAATCTGTTTGTTTGTGGCTGAATTGTTCTGCTTCTGCAATTTGCTGCAACATGCCCATAATTATGACATTTAAAACAATCAACGTTCTTGAATGAATTCCTTTGAGAATTCATGATTGTTGGTTGATCTTTTGTCTCTTTCAACATTTCAGGTTTTGTATTGACATCCTCTGAATTTTTAGCACTTCCTTGTGAGCTAGATTCTCCTTTAACAGTTTCATGGAAACCAAGACCAAGTTTGATAGCAGGAGACCTTTGATTACTCAGTATATTGTCCAAAATATTAGTACTATCATGAAACCTCAAAAGTTTAACCTTTTATTCTAATTTACCTTTGAGAATGTTTACCTCAACCTCCAAGGCTTGACATTGCTTCGTCATACTTTCTTCTTTCCTTCTTCCATCTTCTACTTGATCCTTCAGATTTAGAATCTCTTCTTTCAACCAATTTTCGTTTTCTTCACATGTTTGTTGCAGCTCTTCATTCTTATGATTTGATTTTTTCAGATCTTCTTTGAGAGAGATGATTTCTGCTTCAAGCCCTTCCTTTTCAAATGATTGTAGAGGTTCCTCATTCTTCTTACTTGATGCTTCAAGATCTGCTTGTAGAGAGATGATTCCAGCTTCAAGACCTTCATTCTTCTTGCTTGATGTTTTGAGATCTGCATTTAGATCGTTGATTTCTGCTTCTAGTTCTTTAATTCGATTGGATGCATAAGTATGAAACCTTTGATACTTGTCCACCTGTCCATTCAGCATTTCTATTTGTTCTTTCATTTGAGAGATCATCGCTTTGTAGATAGAATCTTTCTTATCAATTTCCTTTTGTTGTTCTTCAACTTTGATCTTGATAGCTTCTTCTAGATCCACAACTTTACTTTCACTATCTTCACTATTGTTTTCCCAAAGAAGAGTATTACAAGGACCACAATCACTATCTGATTCATCTTCTTCAATTTCTGCTATACAAGATTTCTGAGATATATTCTTGTTTCGAGTAGCCTTCTTCTTTTGCTTCTTTGCCATGAGTACTTTCAGATCATGGTCAGAATCTTCTTCATCTTCACTGGACACATCATCTTCATTTGCATAATAAATCTTCCTCTTTTCAAATTGTTTCCCTTTACCATGTTTTTCTCTATCAGGACATTTAGCAGCATAGTGACCAACTTTTCCACACTCAAAACATTTGAAAGGAATCTTACCTTTGAATCTTCCAGTTCCTAGTTGGAGTTTTCTCACGAAATCCGCTTCTTCTTCATCGGATATATAGCTGGATTCTTTGACAACTTCCTTTTCTTTTCCTTTTACAGATACCTTAAAAGCAGCTTCTCTTATTTGAGAAGGACCTCCTTGTCTCATTTCAAAAGCAGTCAGAATACCATGTAATTGAACAATAGTAAGAGTTTGCAGATCTTGCCTTTCTTCAATAGCTGAAACTTTAGTGTCAAATTTTGAAGTCAAGGATCTTAAGACCTTTTCCACCAGAGTAGTATCAATTATGGTTTCACCCAAATTTCTCATTCGATTTACAATATCATCCAGACGAAGAAAGAAACTGGAAACACTTTCATCACTATGCATCTTCAAATTTTCATATTCAATTCTAAGAGTTTGGAGTTTTGCACTTTTTACCTTTGTATCTCCTTCATAGCTCAGAATGATCTTGTCCCATATTTCTTTTGCTGAATGTAGCTGCATCACTTTAGCAAATTCTGATTCAGACAGGCTTCCTAACAAGACATTCACTGCTTTGGCATTGATTTCATACTTCTTCCTTTCTGCTACATCGGTAGGAATACTTGCTGGGTATTGATAACCTTCTTCCACGATTGCCCATACATCTGCACCAAGACTTTGCAGATATGCTTTTGTTCGTACCTTCCAGAATTTCAGATTGCTTCCATTGAATAGAGGTGGCTTTATAGACATCACTCCTTCTTGACTTCCCATTGTGACGGATCTCCTTTAAGCGATCAAGCTTCTGCACAAGGACCTGCTCCGATACCAATTGTTGGGAAAAATACTGAGAGGGGGGGGGGGGTGAATCAGTATTTACTGCATATTCGAAACTTTTTACTTTTTCACTCTCTAAAACCCATACGCTACTTTCCTTTAGTAAACTCGTGTATACACGTGGATATCCTTCATACAACTCACGTATTAGCAGAGATCTAAATATGCAGATATTTATTAACTTAGTTCTTTGCACTATTCATTCATATGATGTTAAGTTAACAGTAAACATGTGTAGTAACAACAGAATAAACCATCACACAAAGCATCACACATGAACACCAGGATTTTTAGGTGGAAACCCAAGTCGGGAGAAAACCACCGCTGCAGTTGCTCAGCCTTCAATATTTTATTATAGAGAAAATATCTTACAACATATGTGCTGGTGCAGACTCCTACCAGCACGCAGGCACCCACCTGCGCTCGTTTACCAGCCTCTCCTGGAAGGGAGCTCCAACCCCCTGGCTCGTTTACCAGCCTCTCCTGGAAGGGAGCTACGACCCCCTGATCTCGTTTACCAGCCTCACCTGGAAGGGAGCTACAACCCCCTGACTGAAGGCTACAACCCTCGGCACCACCTTGGACCACGTTTCATCAATTTTCACACTGGATCCAACAACTTCAATAGAACACAACTTGCAGACCGCAATTCATCATATTTTATTGGACCTAGCCATACTTTTAAGCTTTCTGATCGACCATAAACAGAGATACATATAACTCGCGACGAGATATCGATGGCTTATTAGAAACAGATCGAGACATTTCTTACCACGAGACTTCAACAAACCCTAGTTTGCATACGCGCTTTCCTTTCACTGATGTCGCGTATATACGCGCTTCCGTTCACATAAACCAGCGTATACTTCTGTACATATTACAGATCCAATTTCATTGCGCATACGCGCTTTCTCTTCAGCAAAGTCGCGTATATACGCGCTTCCTCTTCGGCGAACTAGCGTATGGTTCTTCAGACTTTTATGTCATTGCAATTCTTCACAACAGATACATCACTTCAGATTTCACCCTTTACCTCAGACAGATGTTCGCCTCACCACAGATCTAATCATTCCATAAACAGATCTAGCAAATACAAGAACATTTCAGATCTAGATCCCCTTCTTCATCATTAGTGCATCATACATTCAGATATATCATTCAACTGTAACCCTTTCCATTCAGATATACTTCAGAGAGAAGTATTCATTCAAGCTCAGACATCTTGCACCCACACTCATGATTTTCACAATGAATTTCTTCTCCTTATATAGGTTTACCCTTTTTTCAATACCATGAGCCAAAACCACATTACTTCCGATGGTATTCCTGGACGGGGTCATTTAGACGAATCATTACCCAATACAATGGGTCAATACCATGGTGGTTACCCCTGGTTTTGCACTTTATGAGCGCTTTTTCCCATACGCGACTTGGCACGTTGTTTCCCGCGTGCATACGCGACTTCTCCTAGACATATCAGCGTATGCTTTGAGACATACTCTTTTCACCATAGATTTAGCACATGCTGAATTCCTTTCTTCATTGCCTTTTGTACTCACTGTAGATACATCAGATTTAGTTCATCAGGAACATATTCTCTCAAGCACAACTTCATCAAGTAAGTTGTCATCATCTTCATCAAGTGGTTTGCCTTTCAAGGACAACACTCAGCATCATATTGTCAACAAACATCAGATTTACATCATTTACCAAGTCCATCAAGTCAAGAATAACTTCATCAGGTGGATTTCCATCAAGGACAACACATGTCAACAGTCTCATGTCTTCATCTTCATTCAGTGGGTTTCCATCAAGGACAACACTCTTCATCATATTGCCAACATAGATTCCCCACTTAGTCCTGAATGTAGTCTTCAGTCTGTCATTTGGATGTACAAGGATTTGGCTATGTCTTGCAAATCCATCTAGAAAATACATAAGTTCAGAACTAGCTACTATTACAGTACTTGTTCCAATGTTGGTAATGGAAATTTGTCCTTTTGACATGCTTTGTTTAAATTCCTAAAATTAATACAAATCCTAATATCACCATTTTTCTTCCTGACAGGAAGCAAATTTGAAACCCATTTAGAATGTCAAATTGGAAAGATAATCTTTGATTTGAGGAGTTTACTCAGTTCTGTTTTGATTTGATTTTCAAGATTGGGGTGAATTTTCCACAACCTTTGATGTATAGGTTTCTCATATGAAATCATAGGAATAGTGTGTTGAATCACAAAAGTTTCATATGTTTTAAGATCAATGTAATCCCAAGCAAAAACATTTTTGTACATTTTTAATAACTCGACAAATGACAATATTTCATCAGAAGATAGAACAAGACCTAAATTGACATTTTTAGGTTTATCATCAGTTCCAAGATTTACCATCTCAAATATTAAGGTAGAAATTTGAGTTAGTAAGTCTTTTAAACCTATCTTTTAGATCATAGAGGTATTCTAATTTGACAACTGACTTAGGAATTGGATTTTCATCTTGCTATACCTTTATCTGAATGTCATGTTCATTTTCATCTAAAATTTGACTATCATAAGATCCTTCAGATGTAAGAATCTATGATATCCAAATCATTATTAAATACTCTCCAATTGGTAATATTGTCAGGAATAGATGGTCTAAATATTAATTTAATGGAAAATCTATCAGGACTAAATTCTTGAGATGGAATTAATTTTGATGGTACATTAGCCAATAAATCTGCACTAGCATTTTGTATTTTAGGCACGAAATAAATATTGAAGGCTAAGAAATGAATGGTCAATTCTTGGACTAATGATTTGTAATTCTTTAAATGTCCAAAATGACATTGAATGGTATTTCTTACCTGTTTAAAAATGATTTTCGAATCTCCTCCTAGGGATATTTGATGTCGAGATCAATTGCTTTGTATAAACCTTGGATTAATGCTTCATATTCGACTATATTATTTGTGTAATCAAAGTCAAGTCTGCAGGCTAACATGATTTTTTTCTCCTTCTGGGCTTATTAAAATACAACTAGCTCCTGCACCATCTTCAGATTTGGAATCTTCAAAATAAAGAATCCAAAATAAATAATTAACTACTGGTTTATCTACTAAATTTTCACATTTCGAAGTGTTTTTCTGGGAAAAATTCTCAATTTGAGAGATAATTGCATTATAAAAAAATGGTGATGTTTGAGCATTAAAATTTCCAAGAATTGATTCTGCTGAGTAGTTTCCAATAATAATATTATTGAATGCTATTGGTTCATTTATTTCTTCAATATCAATGACTGTATGTTTCATGAACTTTTAACAGTCTACTTGGATTTGATTTGGCTTTCCATTGTGTGGTAGCCACATATGTGACTAGTCTGTTGAAAAATATCCATGAAGTTTTTTAGACTAGTCTCTGCTTCACACTAAATTGTAAAACTCAGGAATATCAGCGACTAATATATCGATTATCTAAGAAACCTTAGGGTTTGATGACAATATGATAGAAACATAATTTATTTCTCCTACAACCTCTACTTTAGTTCTATCAAGTTGTACTATATGAATAGGATAACTCTGAGGGGTTATGTTTAACTTAGCACATAATAATTTTGGCATTATATTAGAGGAAGCCCCTGAGTCTATTAAACAATTATGGACATTTTTATTATAGGTGTCATAGGTTAAAAGAAATGGAGGAGGAAGATAGATGGATAAATCACCTATCATAATCAAATCTGCAACATCTATTTTAGTTGAAGGAGAAGGTAGTTTACCCATTTGATTGGCAGCTTGGATTACTACTGGGAAAGGTAAGGCGGAAGCAGGAACCACATTTAAATCTCTAAGTAAGCTTTCTTGTTGCCGCTTTAACTTAGTAAGTTTGTGTATTGAAATGTTGGCTCTGGTATTTTTCATATCTTCAACTACATTATACTCAATAGTGTCAGAGACTGGGCCATTGTCTTTGATGTAGGTGGAGTATATGAAGTAACAGGGTTTTTTTGTGTAGCCTTAGAAGTAGAATTTTTACTTACTGCTTTATCCTTAGTAGGCGTTGAATTATTCTGTTTTTGATTTGGCTGCGTTGCTTCAGTAGTCTTTTTGCTCCTTGTACTCACAGGTAAAGCTTCTTCTCGTTCCTCATTTTGTAGGATAAAATCCCACATTCCATTTAGTTCAACTTCTTATTCTTCTTCATTTTCTTCTTCCTCTGTTTTCTCTTCATATGTATCTTGATCAGACTCAACATTAGATATGATATTCGGTGGTTGAGTATTAGAAGACTAATTTTTATTGAAGGGTATGAAAGTCTTTTTTGAGCTAGAACTTTCAGCATCTTTTTTCTTCATATCTGCCATCTCATTTGTCATAGTCTTTAAAACTTTCTGAAGACCTTCTACATCAAAAGGATCTTTAGATGGATTCTTTTTTGAATCATATTTGAAGGATACTTTCTTTGATTTCATATCTTCTTGGGAATTTTTCTTTACAAAGGGGATTATGCATCTCTATAGATAAATATTCCTTCATGTTTTCTGCGAGTGTAGGCAATTTTGCGCTATCAACAAAAATGGCTATATTGGATGGAAGAGATTAAATATACCACTCAATTTGAACTTCTGCACTAGGAACTACCACAAAAGGAATTTTATTGAGAAGTATATTAAATCTTGAATTAAAATATTTTATTTTCTCCCCTGTTTTAGCCTTTAGATTTGATAAATCATTGATGAGCGATGCACTGGTTCTGTCATCTCCAAACTTAGCTAAAAATTGTCCTTCAAACATATTCCAGGTAGTTACAGAGCGGTAAAGTAATGAAAAATACCAGGATCCTGTAGATCGTGTGAGAGTATATCGAAATAATATTACAACACAATTTTCTTCAACTACCTCTTTTAAATTAATGGCTAACATGTAATTATGAATGTGTTCTTCAGCTAGAAGACCATCATTAGGATTAAATTTAGGTAACCATATTTCAGGGTATTTTGGGAGAGGATGATGAGGAGCAGGCATTTGTACAGCCCCTAGATTGTTCCATGGTTGTACATTTGGTGGAGGTACCTAGGCTGCCATTGGTCCTTGGGTGGATGTGATGGATTGAGTTTGAGTTGAAGAAGAGGAAGACTGAGTGTTAGAACTAGTTGAAGGGATATTAGTCTGAGTACTAGAACTAGTTAAACTAACACTGATTGTTGGAATGGAAGTTGCGGAGTTGAGTGGAGGTAATGGAGGTGAATGGGGTGGATTATTGGAAAATATCTCACTGGTGATTGAATCTGATTTATTCCTCTATATTCTCCTTTGAGAAGTATCGAGGGAAATTAAAAAGGAGGAATTTTTGTCTTTTGAGTTTCTAATCGAGTTAATATTCTTTTGGGTTGTAAAAAGGATGAAATACTAATCTCAGATGATTGATAAGATTCACGATTTTTAATAGAAATGGATACTCTCTCTAAATTTTCAATCAAAGACTGAACTTCAGGAGAATTTTGATGAAAATCAGGAGATAGTATGGGTTGAGTATCACTAGGGGACTTAGGAGAGGGATATTCAACTTCATATTTATAGATGTAGATCTAACTAATTTTTTGGAAGTTGAAGGGGATCTAGAGGGAGAGAGACTCTTAGATTGATCAGATCTTCTTGCCATTCACAACTGGCCCTCCTTCTAGCGCCAAAATGTTGAGGCCTCAGAATTCCATTGCCACAACATGTGGGAAAAGCACCCAATCTGGACCTTAGAGCAAGTCCTTTACCGTTTGGTGTGGTGGCTCTGACTTGGGATAAAGGGACCAATTTCCCAAGAAGGATGATTTTGGGGGTGTGTTTTGTGTATATAACATGCAATGGGAAATGATTCTAATCTATCACATGCATTTATCTAACACTTTATCCATTCTACTATATACCCGAGGTGTTTCTTCCTTTATGCGATCTAAAGAAATATCCTCCAATTATTAGTAATGAAGATTATTTAACAGTTGAAAGAGATAAAAATTATGTAAAGATGATTCCTTTAACAAAATAGTTATATTAAAAGAATTGTGAAAAGTATATTGCATTCATATGTGATTATATACCAGATAAGAAATCATAGACAACTATTAGTACAAAAGTGCATTTAACATTCATTTATGATGATATTTCAAATATATAATGCAAATGAAAAGATAATTGTCAATCTAGCCTAAGAAAAACTTAATACAAGTGAATAGAAGTACCATACGTACGAAGTCCTACTCATATAAAATGACAATATATTTTCTGCTCCTCTTCACTTTCAAGCAATTTAAAGAGTACAATAATGCAACATTAGTTAAACAACTTCAAATGTCAAAAGATAACAGACTGTGTTTCATTAATCCATCAAAGCATTTACAAACTTACAAAAGTGCATTCTTTGCAAATGTTTTTGACAAATTTCTGGACCCTTCTCTAAATGCATGAGAGGGGTTCAAATACTAAATTAAATATGTTTAAAAATATATTATTACATAAAAATAGAGGAGGTTTCAAACAACCATCCTCGTAAGACAAACTTTAAATACAATCAAGGAAAATAAAATAACAATATAACTATGAATTTTGATCTTTCATTTGGATTTGACCTCGAATTTGACAAATATCTAGCATGGGTTTGAGCTGAGTTGGATGCAAAATTCTTGATTTGAATTGTCCTCATAATACTGCATTTGAGAGTGCTACCTGAGATATTTTTGTTGAATCAATTAAAGGCTACAGGGTTTGGTACTGATGATAAGGTTTGATCAGAAAATTCCAATAATTTTCTTGATCAAACTTATTTAATTTTTTAATCATTTCTTCCTACATTTTCGTCCTTTGTTTCCACTGCGTTTCCAACTACTTGATTTCTGAGAGCACTTCATATGTGCACTCTTTGATAAGTTCTGATTTCAAAAGCTATTCACATATAGATTCGGTAATTTCCTTCGTTAACCTTGATGCTTTTGCTGCTGCTTTGTCTGCTTGCCTTATCTGTGCTTCCCAATCCTTAAATAAGATTTCCTTGTGGAATTGATCTACCTAGGGTAGATCAGCTTACTTTCCTACATCTGATGCTTGCCATTGAATGTGTTAATTGATTTTCTTCTTAATCTTCTCACACTCAAGTTTCTGGATAGCCACTTGCTGGATTAGTATTTCACTTGAATCATAATAAGATCTAGTGATAGAAGCTTGTTGGCAAAATAATTCTTGTTGTTGCTTTAGTTTAGCATTCACATCCAATGATTCCTTTATGAATTTCTCTAGTTGTGGCTGGATTCTTAGTTTGTTTATTTCTGCTTCCAGTTGTGTTTTATTTTCAGTGAGTTGTAACTGATGATGAAAATTTAATCATTCAAAATATTTTTGAAACTGGGACATTTTCAATTCCATTTGCTCACTCGAGTTAGACTTTTATTGCTCTAATAGTTTCTCTAAATCTTGTATTTTATCTTCTCTCTACTTCAGTAACATTTGAACTTCAGTGGCCTTATCAATAGTGGCAGTAGCATATGCTTCTACAAACTGTGATAGCTTGGTTAAATGTTCAGTAGGGTCAGCTAGAGGATCTTGCCATAGAATATCAATAGATTCATTTGTAAGATTTGAGACTGTATCATCAATTCTCCTCCTTTTTCTTCTGATGAATACATCCTTATGATTAGAAATGTAGAAGACATCTAATGAAATAATTTCTTCAATTTGTAAAACTATCTTCTCTATAGGGTAAGCCAGAATGATCTCTCGATCATGAGTTTCAGGAACTTGTTGTAGTGGAGTAACAATTTCCACTAATTTCTGAGAATGTTCTGGCGTCTGAAAATTGGTAGATTGATCAGTATTAGGATTTGTTTGAGGCATTTTTATTGCCTTAGAAAACCTATTCCATTCACTCTTCAAATCCTTTGGCTGAGATTTTTCTGACTGATCAGGTGTATTTTGGCTGTACTATACTTCTTGGGAAGAAGATTCAGTTCCATTAATTCCTCTTTTCTCTTGCATCTCAATCTCTTTGATTACTTGAATAATTACCTTTTCTGGGCTTTCATTTCTATTTTTGGATTCATTGTCAGAATGATTTGAATTTTGATATTCATGTTCTGATTGCCCTGACTCATCTTTAGACATGTCTTTAGTTTCATTATCTAAGCTAATATTTGGAGTAGGTCTGTTGACATCTTCAATAGTCAATAAATTCAGAGGTATCCTTTCCATTCTCTTGTTTTTGTATGCTTGGAAGGCTTCCAAGTCATCTTGATTGAGCTGACTGGATGAAAAATTTAATACATCTGAAAATTTTTCAATACCATGAAAGAAATCATCAAATATATCTATCTCTTTCACAAAAGGTTTTTCTTTGAGCTTTGTGATGTAATTTTTAATCACATCATTGGGATCATATAGCCGCTTTGGAATTACAACCAAATTCAAAAAATTAACATTTGAAACTTCATTGTAGGCATGACCAATATCAAAAAGTGCAAAAGTACCGCACTGTAAAGAGAAATTAGGCCAAATGGCCTTCTTAGCATCTTTAAGCTATTTTGAAATACCATTTACAACAAGCTGGTAGGCAATTTCTCTAGCAAGTAGCTTGTCAGGAACATAATATGGTAGGATGTGGGGAGAATCATAACTTCCAAAAACTATAATATAGGTGAAAATTTCTTCGGAAGACCATTTGGCAATGGTCAAAATGTCTATACTAGCCTCTTTGGAAATCCTAGGGGCTTTCTCGTTAAATATAATCTGGTGCATAGATAGTATGACTTTATGGCAAATTTTGTAAAAATGTAGATGAAAATCTGATTCCCAAAGGAATCTGTGGTAAATGTGGATTGGAGTAGGGTCTTGGGTCATCCATTTCCATCCCATGGTAGGAAAAATCAAAGAAAAGAAAATTGCGTCCATGACAAAGGCACTCATGTAAAAGTGGGGTATTTCTCTAGATGAAACACTTCTTTTACTTCTCTACTCCATGATATTTCTGGCTAAATTATCAGATAGGATATTTACCCAATTCAGAATTAAGGAATTGACAATTGCATCAAGTAATGGGACCCAATCTACAGAAAACCTAGTAGTATCAGGTTTTGCAAATAATATACACAAAATACCGACATCATAGCAATAAGGGGAAGGAATTTGTGCTATTGGGTACATACCAAGTTTATCCCGTTTGAGCTTGCCTTGGTCATCCTTCCATTATTTTATGACTTTCATCACGTCTGGATTTTTTGTTCTAAAGCTTTGTCATAGTTTTGCTGGGGGGCGGGTAAATGGTACATTGTCCTCAAATATTCTGCCCTGAATGAACTGATATTCTCACCCTTTGAATCCTTAAATGTTTTATCTTCTATGTTCAAGTGGTCAATTACCCACTTAACCATATATATATAGGGGAGAATATTTTGCTTTGCTGCTACCTTATGGATGAATGAGCATGCAATGTCGAAATAGGTCGGGTCTAAAGGAACTTGCACACCTGCTATAGCAACTTTGATTATTACCCTTGGCTTTTCATTCTCGAAGAACTGATACATTGACTCCCATGAGGAACTTCCACAATCCTTGTTATGCAGGTGGTATCTAAGAATAGGGGAGACATACCTTAGTCTTTAGTAGATGATGCTTGGGAAATTTATTTTCCTTTCTTGCTCATCTCTATTATCCTTGCTCCGTTAAGTGGTTTCCTGTATTAAAGTGAACAGAGAAAACTTTAAAAAATGGAAAGAATGGAGAGACAGAAATATTTAAAATGAAATAATCACAACTTTGTCATTCATTCATCCAAAACAGGCTCGAAGTAGATATTAATCTTTCAAACCTTACTCCTATTAAATGTTCATGTTAATCACCAATAATTATTTCAATAAAATCTCTTACAAAATTTCACGTGAAATGTCTATCGATCAATTTAAGACGTTAGATATTATATTCAATTGATTAGATATGAATCATTTCGCACATTTGAGTAATAAATATCGATTATCGCATATCGCAACTTAAAACTATTTCCATTAGTTATGTTACCAATAAATCTCACGAAATGGGATCTGTGCAAATCGCACATCGCAATTTCTATACAGTAATAAAACTTGTATTTAGTTGTTTACTACGAAATGAAAAGTGCGCTTTAAGGAATCATGCCGATGCACTTTTTCGGACACTTGAAGTTTTATGTTTGTTGTTTTATTGATTCTTTGGGCCCGTTTAATCACAACTCTTACCGAATTGTTATGATTTTGATCATTTTACAAGGCGCGATGCAATTTTTTTTATAACAGTGTTTAAATATTTTGAAACAAGAGTTTTATATAACTTTGGAAAGGTTTAGCACATATCGCAGCCCGAAAGACTTAAAATGTTTGAAGTTGTTCAAGCTTGTAAGTTATGCAATTTGCGATGCGGGCTAAGGAATGAAAGCGGAAAAGAAAAGAACCTTTATTTCCTAAAGTTTTTGACTTAGGCTAAAATAAAATAAAACAAATAAATTTCCTATTTATTTTAAAGGGTACTTATTTAGTAAAAATAAATGGGGTTTTTGGTATAGCAAAACATATTCATAGTAGAAATATTACCTCCTTATCTTTTAAGATGGTCCTAACACTAGGAAAGAGTGACAGTCCCTTAATGCAATCTTCTATTAATTTACGTGTTATGCTTTTGAGACATGCAAATACAACTGACTCAAATGATTCATTAAACATGCTTCTCCAATGTCCACTATTTCTAAATTTAGAGAGTATCTCAATTATCGTTGCACATCACTTTTGAAATCAATTGTTAGGGTGACAACTGCTAGTTCCAGATCTATATGATTAAGTCACTAGAGTGGTGTGCTTCATGGTAAATGGTCAAGCTCTTATGCTTTGCTAGCAATGTAGTCAAGTTATTTTACAGTTTTGTCATGAATACCCTCTTGGTGCCAAGTGACTGCAATAACCATTGGATTTCTTAGTGATTTTCCATTTTCTACTAGTGATTCTCCATTTCTTAGTGATTCACAATTTTGTACTAGCGATTCGCCATGATTTTACAATATAATATAATATGGTGAGAGATTGATAAAAAAAATGACATATACATATTATATTAAATTAATGAAATAGCCTTCCATTTTTATTGTGGATCATTGGGATTCTCCCATTTATTATACATATAAATTCATGGGAATTCTTAAAATTTTCCCTGATCTGATGCACAGACCTTTGAAATTTTATTGGTTGTATTGTAGCCTAGGATTATAGAAAATATAACAAGTCTTTTAGTATTTTTTTGCAAAATTTGAGAATATCATCAAGTCTTAACTTATGTTGAAAATTTATATGAATATTGTTAGTAATAATAATAAAAATCCTCGTTATTAAGGATATGAACAAATATTTGGAACCTTTATTTGAGTCTAGATGTAACCTTGTGATATCACTTGGTTTATACATAACAAAGTATCTGTTATCACGCAAAATTTTTCAAAACATCATTGTGTCAACTCTGTTTTTGATCATGGTCTCAAAATGGGTTTGAAAGTCATTTTAGGTTTTGGTTAAGGGTAAGTTAGAGTTTTTTTTAAGTTTAAAGGTCACCATTGATTTCAAAAAAGGTCCTTAGATATGATCAAATACTTACATTTTCCATTAAGGGATCATTCCATAAGGTTTCGGGTTAAATTTCTACAATTAGCCAAGAATCCTCCATTTCGTAGCGTCGCTAGTTCAAAAAAGAGGATTTGTGCTATGAAAGCGCTGATACTTTCGTAGCGCAAACTGCGAAAAATACGTTGTGGGCGCTATGAAAGCACACTTTCTTAACTGTGTTGTCAATTAAGCCAAAATCTGTCAGAATCCATTGGGGAATGATAGGATAGGGGTATGGTTATTTAGTTAGAGATTAAATTCAATGTACTTACCTGTCTCACAGTCATCATTGTCATGATAGGGCATTAGTGAAGCATCATTTAGTTACGAGATGACACCTTATATTCAAATTCTTGCCTAATTTGGTTATTCTCGTTTTCATTTTCTTCCATACAAGTGTCTAAATTCTAAAGCTATCAAGCTAAGCCTGTGGGTGTTCTATACAAAGGCTATCTTCCATATTCACAATCGAGGTTGTTCCATAATCAAGCGAGCCTAATCATATATTCAAGCGAGGTTGTTTTACAGATTCAAGAGAAGCTGACAGGTTTTTCCTAAGAAACATGACAGAGGAGAAGAAAGTCCACAGAGGGGGACATTGCTTAAGATATGAGACTGAAAATGTGAAGCCTAAAATTGAAGATCAAATAGTGATGGAGGCTTTTATCAAAGTAGGTTGTCTCCGGTTTTGTGAAAAGTTGTAGGGTTGGCACACTCAGGTGTCTAAAGAATTTTCCTTACACTTCAGTGGAACAACTACTAATATTGGGATGTTAAATGTGCCAGTTACTCCTGAGATCATTGCTTCTGTGACAGAAATACCAAGGGGACAAGAGACTTGGTTTAAAGGTTTTAAGTTTGATATGGAACCATGCAAGGAATTCATGAAACTTGATTATGCAGATATGGACTTGAACAATGCAATACCTAGAAGCTGTATCAAAGACACGTATGCCAAGCTGTTGTTCAACATTAAGAGATAATTTACATGTGAAGGCAGTTACCATAAAGTTTATACTTATGATATCAAGCTACTTCTGCATTTCACAGGTATGATATCACTAGATTTTCCCTTCTACTTGCATAGGAGCCTTGCCAAAATTTCTGATAAAGTACAAGCCAAGTCTGATGGTTGTGAAACATATTTGTTTCACCATGGTTTGATAAAGTTATTGGTGTTAAAATAGCTTCAAAAAATAAGCAGGGATTGATATTATTTTTTGTTTATGAATGGTTTTGAATTGGAGAACCTAATCCCAGCTAGAAACCCTAAACCTAAAGGAACTCCTTCAACACCAGTAGCAGAGTCTAGTCAGCCTGTGGTTGCAAAAGCAATGAGGTTTGTAAAGTTGAAACCAAGGAAACAGGTTTAAGATAGGACATAGAAGACACAAGTTCGTGTTGCAACAACTCCATCACCTGCAAAACAGAGGTCAAAAAGTGTCAAAGAGGCAAAACAAAAACAAGTTGCCAGCAAGCAAGAAATCAAGAGAGTGACAAGAATCCAAGCAGTGGCATCAAAGGGAAAAATAGTTGTTTCAGGTACAGAGGACAACCCAGTGATAAAAGGAAATTTAGATGACATCCTTCATGCAATTTATATATAGGAATCACCCATTGTGCGAGTTGATTTCATTGGAGTAGATGAAAACAAATAGAAAAGGATTAAGTCAGCAAAGAAACTTGAATTTGAAGGTGAAAATGTAGCCTTTATCTTTCAAGCAAGGAAGCCTTTAACTAGGCATGCTAAGAAGCTCAAGGAAGGTAGCAAGGAGGTCCAAGAAACTATTGAAACAACCATAGTCCCTGAAGAGGTGGTTGATCTCTCATCACCAATAGTGGAGCATGCAGCCAACAAGACAATGAAGGGAAAAGGACACATTTAATAGTGTCAACATCTTGAGAAGAGATTGAAGCTAGAAAACCAAGAGATTGCAATGATGAAAAAGAGGGCCAGAAAGCACAACATTGAAAAAACAGAGTTTAAAAGAGTGAAGGAACTTTGGGAAGGTCAAACTGGTTCTAGGTCTGAGATTCCAAGCAATACAAAACAATTTTTTACATGGACAGTTCCAACCATCAAAGAAGCAAAATTTTTCAGAGTGATCAATACTCACTTAAGAGCCAGTAATAGAAGACTAAGAAAACAAGTGGAGGATTTGGAGCTACAGCTGAAACTAACTCAGGATGAACTAAAAAACAAAGGTGCAGAATGACAAATTATTAAAAAAGTCAAAGGCTAAATCAAAAGGTAAATGAAGAATAAATCTCATGAATCATATGGTTTTTTGTTTTAATGAAACCAATGGTATTATGGAGTTTTGGCACATTTTTATTTCAAATTTTGAAGAAATTTGGTCAAAACTTCTCACTCAGCAGTTTCATAGCACAAACAGTGCAAAAAGGGTGAAATGTGCTACGAAACTGCTGTAACAACTTTTTTTCACCCTTTCTTATAAATTTTTGGAAGGAAAATGTATGTATTTTTACCTAAAATTGCTAGGGAAGCTGTGTGAAGTGAATATTAAGATAACATCGGAGGAAAGAAACCAAAAATTTTGAAGGAAAATGAGTTAAAAGACTGCGTTACGAAAAGCCCAATGAAACTGTGCCTATTTCATAGTGCAAGTCTGTTTCTGCTATTTTGGATAGTTTGATGGTGATTTTGTACAGATGGCACTTAAGGATTATTTTGGGAATATGTTATTTCAGTTCCTAATAGAAAATAACCTCGAAGTCATGGGTTCATAGTGGTCAGAGTGTCTCAAGAACACAAAGAATCCTAAGCCTAAAAAATAGGGGATAGTTTCCTAGTTTGCAGGAGATCATCATTAAGGTCATAAAGTGTTGGAGCTTATCATCTGGATTCAACCTTATGGGAATACAGTTGGAAAATGGTGTAATTTATTTTAGGTAAGGTTTTTATGAGTAGAGTTAAGGAGTTTGAGTCCTATTTGTAATAGGAATGTTCATTGGGTTTGCAGCCATCATTTTGTAATAAATACTATGTTATATGGTTAGGAAAGGTGTCAAACAGTAGGAATTCGATGTATCTGGTTGGGGATAAGGTTATCCTATATTATAAATGATATATAAAATATCAAGAAGTCGAATATGCATGGGTTGGACATTTTTAGCAAAAAGACCGTGTTTATTGTAAGTGACTGGTTTTTAGCTTAATACAGAGTTTTCTACTTAGCCAACTCAAGATTCATAAAGAGTTTTAGTGTTTTTTGTTCTAATGGCATCATTTTACTATCTTATTACAGTGGTGTTTGCTTATGTTACTCAGAATTCATCATTGATGCTCTGAATTCCTTCATAAACAAACTGACTGTGTGTTTTACAGTTTCAAATGTGTATCTCTGGACTAGAACTCTGATATGCCTTGACTTCCATGCTGAGTAGATTTTTTCATTTTACTAAAGATATTATGACTCCATAAGCCCAATGTGCACTTGCTAATGTGATTTAGAACCAATTTCTATCATTTATTTTCTTATTACCCCACATAGAGTTAGCCATCTATATTTCTATCAAAAATCATTAACCCTTTGAGAGAGCCCTCTCAGGTTAAGGAGGCTAATCCACAATCAAAATATTGGTTTGAAATAGTTACATGAGATTGATTTGATTGGCAGCCTATCATGTCTGATTTTGTGATAACATTTTGGTGCGTATGTCGAGAGCCTGAAGATTATACTTTCCCGAGATTTTGAAGCTGAACTTCTGAAGGTAGCAGGAGCTCAGAAAGCTTTTCGAGGCTGCATCTACCTTGGTGACTCCATTTAAAGTTTATATGATTAAAGGTGGCTTCGACAAGGAGATACATGAGGAGTAATCCTGACCCAGATCCACCTACCATCATGGACAATCCAAACACCATTTCCAGAGGTAGTAAAGGCATTTTTGAAATATCAGGTACTACATCACATTCAAAATCCTTGTCCTATGAAATTTTAAGAATTCCTAAAGATAAAAGAGTTGATGATAAAATTCAGGAGGTTTTGTTTAGATCAGAAAGTGAAAAGGAACTAATTGAAATTATCTTAGATTTTCATAAAAGAGGAATTGACACCTCAGCTTTAGTAACACAGGAAGACAAAGAGGAGTTTTGGGAAGCTGTTACTTTTGAGTTGTTGTTGGAAAAAGAGTCTTTAGATAAATTCAAAGAGCTTGACCCTGTTGAAGTATTTTTGTAAAGTAAAGTTGGTTTACCCCTTCCAAATTGGAGTTCAATTATCAGTGAACCACAAAGACAAAATAGTCCTCCTCAGAGCAATTTTTCATCCTCTTTTTCTGCCATCCCTAAAGCTACTACAGTCCCTCTGACCATGGTTGGAAATCCACCTGCTGCACCTGCTAGATATGCCCCTCTTGTTCTTCCAGCTGTCTTACATGACCTCCCTAGAAAATATGCTGCTAGAATCAAAACTTGGGGAAGTGATGAAGACATTACAGCAGAAGAAACTTAAGAAACTTGTGGTCTGGTTTGATAATTGTTTATTAGATTTGTATTACCAATATCACGAGGAAAAATGCCTTATGTATCCTTAATTTTATTTTCTGGATTTCTAGTCAATTGAAAATAGAAATTTGTTGAAATTTGAGAAGCCATTTGATTTGAGCAGGGTTGATTTTGTGTGCATGCATGGTAAATATATATATTTTTTCGATTGATACGTTTACTTGCATTGGTAACACTGGAACATATTTTAACCATGTCTGTAGCTTCATGATTATATATAGAGGACTGATTTTCAATTTTTAATTTGCACATAGGATTGAGTGGAAAGAGGATTTGGCATAGGACTGGGATAGAGGTTTTATTTTGAGTTGAGAGCCATTTTTGGCATTAGAAAATCTTGAATTGTCTAGGATATACATGTTTGTGATGACAATCTTTACATTCGATTTATCGCTGCTCATGTTTTCAAGATTGATTAATAGTTAGGGTTTGTTCTTTGATTGTTATTAGTTAGGATTTAATTTTTCAATCACAAATAGTTAGGTTTTGATTCTACAATGATGGTTATTTGTAGGATTAATGTTTATGGTTTAATTTCTAAAGGGAGTGGAGGATTGGACCATGATATAGACTAGTGCAGTAACTTAAGGTGTGAGAAATTTCTAGAAAAATTAGGGTTTTATTTTACATGTTCTCAAAGTACTTCTCTTTAATTTAGAGTGCTACACCTCGAAGTCCACGAAACCCTGAATTCACAATTAAATGTTGGTCCATTAATATGCCATATATTACACCCAACATGGACCTGTAAAAAAATGAGCAACTACCTGCAATAAAACATGAAATCATGGAAGAGGAGAGGTTTACAAGTTATCTTAATCCAAGAAACATGAAAAAAATAGTGAGTATTTTCTTTGTAAAACAAATCCACAAAAAAGATAAACAAAGTTTGTTACCTGCGGGAGAACGGTGGCCAACTACACTAGCCAACAATGTTTTAATCATAACTTCTTTGTTTCTCGTCTAATTTGAGTGATTACAAATACAAATCATAGTGAATTCAAAGGGATGTATCCAATAAAATATGGTTTTAAAAATTCCATGAGATGATATGTCAAACATGTTTAGAACAACTTGCATAATAGAGTTGTTTTCGATCTTCCATATTAAACCAACAATCCATATTTTAAACATAAATATTTCATTCAATGACATATTAAATTGATTCAAATCAGAGATTAAATAATACTCATGTAGATATATTCAACATAAATAGGTTTTGAATACAAGAGGAATTGATGGGGAAATATGCCAATGAACTACTAGAAAAACAAATTTTTAAGGATATTGACAATGATAGGTAGTCAGTATTTTGGTCTTAATTTTATCATATGATTCATAGGATAATATATCATAGAAATATATTTCCAATATATATCCATTTAGGCATCCAAATTTTTTTTGTCCCAACTCTGTCCCTAAGGTGCCTACTATACATCATGTTAATGATTTGATCATAAATTTTTCGTTTGAGATTGAAATTAAGTAATTCAAGTTGGGTTAGAAAGTAAGCATCAAGGGATATTAAGGATAGAAATAGGTTTTTAAAATATTCCCATTTGGTCTCTAAAAACATGTCTATTCCAATTGTGTTTTTAGTGATTTCATCAAGCCAATATGCCATAAAGTTTAATAAACAAGCAATTTCTCCCAAATGGTGATCCGAATGGATGTGGATATTTGTAGGAATATTATTTTCAATATAATACATATATATACACACAAAATTCAAGGATCTGTCATGCATATTTACTTACATAGCGCATTGCAACAAACACTACACTTGTTTTTTTTTTTGCTACAGAAAAAATCAGTAACTTTTTATTTATAGAAATGAAAAGTTACACATAGCATATGCATTGAAGCATTTTCGGAAATTTCCCATTGGGCTCATGTGATCTTGCACACAATGCATGGTAGTGAGGCTACATTGCATTCAGAAAAAATAAAAGAAAAAGAAACAATAAAAGGGTAGAGAGAAGGAGGCAGAAAAACTAAAAGTCACTAGATCGTGGGAAAAAGTCCCACAAATCAGGTTTTTCTCCCTTTCTTCTTCTCAACCTTGTGCCACTCACCCGGAGATGGCACACAAGTGGCAAGGAAAATTTGATTTTCTACATTTTGGGTTCTTGTATCCTTGTCCGAATCTGAAGTTTCTGATGTATGGTGTCATTTGATCCCTCCACTACCCATGTCCATGACATTCATTTCTGTTTGTTTCGTCTGAAGGTGTGGATCCATGAGCGCAGTCGTATCCTCTGTTTGTACCTCTGGTTCCTGTGTAGGCTGCTTGCTTTCTGTTGGAACTAGTTCCTCTTCTTCTTCTGACTCATCCTCCTCTGAGTCGGGAGGGGGAAAATTCCAACCTTTCCTCTGCTTCCTTTTCAGATTCTTTTTGCTGTTTTCTTTCTTAGCTTCTGGGCATGTATTTTGTAGGTGTCCTGTCATCCTACAATTCCTGCATCTAAACGCAGTATTATCATAATCTAGTGATTGCAACTAGTTTTGCTGCTTATAAATTAGCATAATGTTCTCTGGTAATCCTTTTCTTAAATCCACTTCTACGCAGATCCGGGTGAAGGTGAAGATTATTTGTTCTAATCTTTCCATGTCTGTTTTAATATACTGCCCAAGACTATTCCCAATGCTCTCGAGTACCTGATCATTCCAGAAATGTAGAGGAATATTGTGTAATCTCACCCATACAAGTAATCTAGAAACTGTCGTATTTTTGGGGTCAAATTCTGGAAACCATGGAGTGATAAAAAGCCCTGTGGACCCCCAAAACCAAGGCCCCTCTCTGATGATAATATCTCTTTCCTCAGAGGTTTGAAATTTCATGATAAAAAACCCCTTGGAATAGAGGTGTATTTCACAATCAAGGGACCATTGGGTGAAAATCCAATGGAAAAGTTCCATGGGCTTGGGCCAGAAACAGTTGAAGCGGCATATTAATGCCTGGGCTTCGTATGTGTTTATGTGCTCCTTTGTTGCTGAACTGTTGATTTTTAGTGCTGGAGTTTGATCCTGCTGTTCTACTATGTAGGGCCTCGGAGCATTTCCAGCTTGTTCTAGAGGTGAGCCTACCACTTTTTTCCCCTGTAGGATGTTTTTGTAGGAAGGCCCTCCATTTGCTTGTTGTTGGATGATGGTCGTTTTCCTTTTGTCTCCCCCTATAGATCTTGGCATGCTCTGGTTTACAACACCCCCTCGCAGACACAAATTTAGGGCAATAGTCATATCTGCCTTTATGGTGTAATCCTTCATGAGCCTGCAATCCTGAAGAGATCTGTGCCCATTGACTATATGTTGGATCGGTACTGGGTACCCCATCAGTCCCCATATTTTATGCTTAAGTTGCTGAACAGAGGTGTCTTTGTTTACCCAAACTAAATGAGACTTACCCACAGGGGGTCTGATAAAAATTTGAAAGGGGATAGGGCGCAGCTGGAGTGAGATATTACCTGTTGATTGGGGTTCAGAGAAAATTTTTGTTGGTGAATATAGGGCAAAATGCGCTCCCTGCTGTTGCCGATCCCTGATCGACTCTGCCTCTCCCTTCTTCTGATTCAGCGGGAAGTTCTACAGATCAGGCTTGGATGCCTCTTCTCTAGAAATTTGCAGTGGTAAAAGCGTACATCTTAATCGAATCTCCCTGCCAAAATCAGTCAAGAAGCTTATCAAAAAACTGGGTCCCGGACCAGGACTTATCCCACCCCCAACTGCACAGAGAAGCGAGAACCCTTGTGCTCCGTTGTGGTGTTCATCGGCCTATCTTGACCATAATGGCCAGATATCCTTGCCTGCCATAAAAATTCCATGAGGAAACCCTGTGACGGCATCTTCTGTACATGATGTGAACCGATCCAAAAGGGTTCGGTAGCAGAATGCCCTTGATCGGGGCAGATCGCCAGTTGATGGCTTTAGGACTGGAAGCATAGATTTTATTCTGTGATTTTCCTCCCATGGGGCACGAATCCCACATTCAAAACCAAGAGGTAGCAGCAAAATGACCTCTCTCACCCTGTTTGGTTCTGATGCGATCAGATCAACAACAGCGTCGGAAGAAAACCTTTCTGGGTCTGTGCTACCCTGATCCACAGGCTTGGCGGCGGCAGAGTTTAGTAGGACTCTTACAGAAAACATAACTGCAGCCATCGCTCTCCTCTTGCCATCCCTTCTTGCTTCTTCCAACACTACACTTGTTTTATAAATAAAGGAATTTATTCATTTATCTACTTATTTATTTTATTTTCTATTCTATCCTACTCTACTTTATTTAAAGGAATATCTCCTTCAAGTGTAGGAGTACTTCCATTGCAAACATATTCTTAATAGATATATAAATTCATTCATACTTAGATTTGAAATATAAACTTTAATACATACCAGAGCATGAGAAACTAGATTCTTTAACTAATATGGTACCGAGAGTTGTCGAATGATGGAGGAATGATGTATGCCAATGATTGTTCATAACCAAACTTCAATGTGATCTACATATTTTTGGTCCTTTGATTCAGTAATATTTTTTGGTGTATCTCTCTTTGTCAAGTTGTGTAGATCTTCCTCAACTCATTCATTGCTCTTTTGAATACATGAAGGATCTGGTGAAAGGAAAGAGAAAGAATCTTCTATCTCAAGGTCCAATATTTGACCTTAATTGATGATTTTTTTTCCTTCAAATTAACAAGAATGATTAAGGAAAATTCTTAGGTTTACTCCACCATATTTTTCATGATATTTGTGACCTTACCCGTGATGTTTCTATTAATTATATTCTTTTTCTCCTCTTTCCTGAGATGCAGATGTATTTTTGATTGTGACCAGGTTGTCCAAAGTATTTAAAGTAGTCATTTTTCCTATATCGATGGCCACAATTTCAATAGTAACAATTGTTACAACATTAGTTGTTATAACATCTGTTGTTACATTATTTTCAATACTTTTAATAGTAACAATAACATAAATTGTTACAATAGTTTCAATCGAAATAGTTGTTACAACATCCAATGTTAAAACATTAGATGGTGACAACATCCACTGTTACATCATTTGTCGTTACAACAATTTCAACATTAATAGCACTAATTATTATAGTAGTAGATGTTACAACAATTTCTACAGTTTTAGCAGTAGTTGTTAGAACAATTTTAGTAGTAACTGTTACAGCAACGGTTACAACAGAAACAACAACAATTTCTACATAAGTTCCAATTATGTATAGTTTATCTAATGATATTTGGATTAAGGCTTCATTCCAGGGTGAATTTTCTCTAGTGATAGGGGAAGTTCCTGAATTCACTCCTCTCCCCGATCTCAAATATATGTCATTACATTCAATGAGAGAGTAAGTATGAAATACAAGTGCTTTAACTTGTTGTGCAACCTTCTTGTTTGGATTTAGGTTATGTTGCACAGGGAGTTAGGACCATAGAGGAATATTACTTTGTGGTGCATTGGGGAAAAGTTGTGGTTGTTGATAATGCATAGGGAACTGAGTCTGAAGAGGGAACTATCTTGGAAAGGAGTTCCAGACAATCCTTGAGGCCACAGTGATATCTGACTCACGAGAGAGGGCCATTGCTACCATAGTGTGGGGTATTAAATTAGAGAAGGACTAGGAGGTTTCCACAAAACTATAGGATTATGAATTTTCTAAGGAACATGTCTAATACCATAAATGTTAATCCACATATTAGAAAATGATAATGATTTTTGAATGTACCTAGCGGTCGAGCTTTCCATGACTTCTCTATCTTCTCACTTGATTCCTTGAACACTGCTTTATTCCTGGCCACCATGGGAAAATATTAGTTAAGTGGTACTAATCAAAAATACCACAAACCTTCACACTATTAAATGGAAATTTTTTGAAGGACTGCTTCTTCCTACAATCATGGAAGAATATTAGTAATTATTTCTCCACTTCGGCTTGCTTTTGTCTTTCTAGTAAAATACCAAATTGTGAAGACAAAGAGATAATGATATCAATTTTAAAATTTCAAACAAAATCTTGATTTATGCCCTTATAGTTTCCTCATTGGCTCATATATGCATCTAAATAGAAGCATTTGATGATCCTCTCATACTTATCATTGAGAGATTCCTTGAAGCACCATTTCTTCCTTGCTCAACAAGATTTTATATTCTATTAACACATGGATTAATACATGGGGGGATAAACAACATTTCCTACTTCAAATGTAATTTAGTAAAACAAAACCTAACGTAGGAAATGAAACTTATGTTTTAACTCTTTATGAGGTTGAGCCCACTTCAATATGTCAAAGCGATGCACATGTTCTTACCTCTCATCTTGCCGCTCTGTCACCTCAGAGCTAGGAACACATCTAACACATTCATGAAAAATGCACCTAAAAATAATAATTCCAGTTATGATCCAACACCCTTAATAACCTCCATGTTGGGTAAATTAATTTTATTGATAAAACAAGTCAATCCGCTCAAACATAAAATATCAATTCGGGTAGGTCTTTTTATTTCAAGGTTATCATGAAAAATATATGCAAGAAACAATTGCTAACTGAAATTGGCTAATTCCTAATGTTAAGTTATATTCTACAATATATTAGCACACAATCAAATCAAATATTGATGTCAATATTCATAGTTGCAGGAATAAAAATCAATCTCATTATCAAACCCCCACTTGCATAAGAATAGCTCACTGCACACGTTGTTGGAAATGAAAGTCACTTTTGCAAGGAAAAGGAATATCACTCCTTAAATAATTTGTATAAGAACATTAAATCACAACCAACTGGAAACAACCCTTCATTAAATAAATATCACATTGTAATGGATGTAAAAGAAACTAGCTAACCCTCTGTTTTAGTAGAAAATTGTAAATATGTAGCATCAATTGAATAGTAGCAGCACATGATTAGTAAGGATCGATCCAATATCTATTATGTCACATGAGAAATCTACAGCAAATATTATACAAGCTAAATTAACCAAAAATAACATCAATTTATCAAAAAGTATCATGGAGTTGGAAACCTCTGACTAGGGTAATGGAGTTTGCATTACAAACTAGGGTTCTCTCTTGCCAGAGACCACATCCTTTCACTGTTGTGTCCCATGGACACAATCTTAGCTTTGAGAATGTGATGTGGTGTGGAGATAAAATTCCCAAATTCCTCCTAGGAGTAGAGAAATAAATTCACAAGATCATGTCTATGGTGGAACGATCACTCCTCTGACCTAATATTGATACCCTTGAGCATGAAAAAACAAAGAAAGATGGAATTAAAGAAAAAATTCTATTGTTCGCCCTAGATGGATGTGACAACCTATGGAGACGTGGGGGCTTACCCATCTCAACCTGGTTCCAACGCTTTTTTCCTTGTGGTCTTTCACATGGGGCCTCTAGGCTTTATCTATGATGCAACTCACCACATTTGGAGGAAATAATCCTGGATTCTAGCTCTCGACAATTCACATATGGATGGAATATTTGTAGTATTAATGTATGCCTTCTTAATGGAGGATTTCCCTTTCTCTGTGGCTCTAATGGATTGGTGCAGACGATACAGGGGAGTAATATGTTGTTCTCATCTAGAATTTCCATTATTTGCACTAGATGGGGCTATCATTTCTGTGGGAGGAAGTAGGTAATTCTATCCCTATTTTGTTCCCATATGTGTATTTTTCGATTTGTCATGGTTTCTAAACAAGAAGAGGTTTCAAATGATCCCTTGTTATTTCCTATGAGTGCAGATATAACTGGGACAAAGAAGAAGAGGGACAATGGATATGGGCCTCGTGGGGCTATAAAACCACATATAACATAAAACCACCCACCTTGGATGGGGCCTGTAGTCAAACTGAGTCAGGAGGAAAGTATTACCTTCCATATTTGTATTAAGAGAATACATGGGTAGACAACCATTTTTTGGATAAATACTACTGATAATATTTATACCCTGAAACAAAGTATTGAGAACAAATGGTTTATACCTATTGAGTGCCAAATCCTCATATATGTAGTGATATTGTTAATACACATATCCAAGACAATGACATCAACATATATTCATCTATTATCCCGAATCTATGGTTACACGGTAACGTCTTAGGTTTCAAGACACAACATGGATCTTCTTCATAGAAGGACACAACAAAGGGAAAGTCTTCCCTTCTTACCAATCTACCCTGAAATAATGATGGACCATAAATTCAAAATAATCTTGGTACCTAAATTATTAAACAAATGGAGAATGATCTTGTTATGGAAATAAATCTCTCCTAGGTAAACTCCCTTTCCTATGATTTCAAATAAACGACTATAATTTGCATATTTAATGGTTTTTGGCCCAAACCATAGGATATTATCCAATAGATTTTAACCCTTCAGACACCAAACTGAGACATTTATTTGTGGTCCAAATTTTTTTTTCATTGTACAATTTTACATGAAAATAAATGGACATTGTTCTCAATGAGGGACCATTGTTTTGGGGAAATGCGAGCCTTTTCATTACAACATGTTTCTAGGAATTTGATGCCACTACTATGGTAGTCTCTTCTATGTCGGTTTGGATGAGTCTCACAAATATTCCCCTACATTTCTGGAATCCAAAGGTCATAGAAGATATTGGGAACACACTTGGGAAATTCAAGAAGATGAAAAATGAAAGGAAAAATAAAGGTATCTTTAAATTCTCCAAAATATGTGTAGATCTGGACCTTAGTAAAGGTATTCCTGGCCATATACAAATGAAACATCAAGAATTATACTAGAACCAAGTTTTAGATTACGAGAACATGACCTTTAGATGTCGGGAATGTTTTCAGATTGGACATTTACAATCAGAAGTGGAGGATTAGATACAACAGGTTTCACCTACGGTTGAGGGTGTGGTGACCCATGGTGATGTTTCACATGTCTGGGACATGGTAGATGTTGACATTCTAATGGGTCCATAACAAAAAAACTAAAGAGACACTCATGGAGGATGGTTTGGGGCCACAAAACACTTTCATGTATCCCAAATCTAAAATACAGACAAGGATCTCTTCTAGAGATAACAAAGTGTTCTTTGGCTTTGTTTCCAATTGGTACTAGTATGGGGGCTTGGAAACAGGTTCACAAAAAGAATGGAAAGAAGCGAAATATCAATGTTGTTTATTGATCTTACTATATTTTTTCTTCTTCTATTTGCTAACATATAATCTACTTTTTATGTACACATTTTTATTTTATGGATCTTTTAGTCTTTTTCCATGCATTAGGCATGCATCATTTGAATTATGTACACCACTCATGGATATGGGAAGATCTAGGTAGAATGCACACTTTTGTGTATAAACAAAATGTATTTTTCCCTCTATAATGAATGAAAGTAAGAGTTTATTTTTAAAGGAAAAAGTGTATTAGAAAGAATATATAACAACATAATAAATGAATTAACATAACCTGAAAATAAATTAATATGAACAACTAGCTACCTCTACTGACACAACAATCCCTACTAAAGAGGAGGGCCCTTCCTCCCTAGCAGGGGCTGGTGATTCACAACTCAGAAACTAACAACTTAGAGATTAGGAAAGAACTTGAATATATTTCATTAGATCTGAAAATGAAGTTACAAGATGCACAATCTAATAATGATGATGCCTCCTCCTTCCTTAGATAACTTATTCATTTTATTACTAACTCCTAGCCTGTTCTCTTCCCATACATTTTATACAAAGAGATAGGTGTACAAATCAAAATAAATTCCCCAAATTTGGGCTGTCACAGTTATGGGAAAGTTAAAAAATATTGAATCTATTTGTTTTTCAGAAATAATAGTTGGAAAATAACTAAAGATCTGATTACAATAGATTTATTTGTTATAGAATCCACCTTGAATAAGATAGAGATATTTCAGTTGCTAACTGATTTCTTTGTTTGGGATGTAATATGTTAACAACCATAATAGGAAATAAATTCATGAAATAACCATTCATAGCTCCAAATCCATGAAATTTTTGGAGAAAATTCTCTTTAAACACCAAATTGGGGATGTTATGAGAAAAACCCATGTCGAGGATTTTCTAGATTCATCTTCATTTTCCTGAAAATAACATCTGGAGTTAGTCACTTGATTATGCCCGTGCGTGATTTTTCCGACCTATAGATCATGAGTTGGATCTTAATAGAGTTGACTTGTATATGACTTGGATAGCATAAATACATGTCAACATCCCTAGGGACAAAATTCTTGTTCTAAAATTTATCTCAGAGCTGCTTAAGTATGTTAACGTCAGAGGCTGTTATTGTCACTACATGGGAACCAATGCAACAACACTAGGAAAATCATCATTAGAAAAAGAAACAAATAATCCTTTATAATTCATAAAAAATAAAGGAAAATAATGAGAATTAACTAATTTAATGTTGTAAGCTTAATTTGGCACATTCACAAAGAAACACAACACGATGGATAATAGGTGGGTGAAGAAGTGTGGTAAAATGAATGAAAATGGGTGTTTGGAATGGTGAAAAATGTGACAATTTCACAGGCCAACATCAACGACTAAAAAAATGGCATCCTTACCTTCAAATTTTGCTAACCCTCTAATGAACTCCATTGATATTTATTCCCATATTTTATTAGGTATTTATAATGGATTAAGTAACCCTATAAATTTTACTATATCTCCTTTATTTATTTGGAAACCTAACATTCTCTTACAAATTTTTGAATATATTTATTCATTCCTTCCAAATAAAATAATTTTGATCCTTTGATATGTTTTAAGAAAGCTTGCATGTCCTTCCATTGGAGAGTCATATGAATCCTTTAATATTTGTTGCTTCAACTTTGATTGAGAGTGTACAAATATTCTACCTTTATACCAAAGTAGATCTCCCTCCCGCTCCTAATGTTCCATAGAGTTCATTACTTTATACATTATATTTCTTTTTTGGTACTATTGTCATTTTTTCATCAGTAGTGAGTTTCTTCTAGCCTTATCTAAATAGAAAATGTAATAGAATATAAACATGAAGTTTTTTCTATACTAGAAAGAACATCTACTTCTACATTTCCCTTCTTCTTTTTGTAGATTATTTCAAAATAAAACCCTTGCAATTTTTATACCCATTTTTGTTGCTCTTCAGATGACAATATTTTTTTCCAAAAATTACTTTGGGGCTTATATTTCCTCTTTCATTATTATTTTCCCAAGGTAAAAAAATTGGTTTCTTTATATTTATGCTCTTTTGACCATTTGTTGTTACAACCAAAACAAATTCCTTTTGCTCTTCCTTCCTCCATTTCCTTATGTGATATTCAAGTAGGTAGAGGTATCATTTTCCTATGAACCCCAAACAATATCTACTTATTGTGTGTACCTCATTGGTATATTTCCATGTAGCTTTAGGTTGATTTCCATGTAACTTTATTCTTGGCTTGAATACGACAAGGAAATTATGTAGCTTCCATAACATTTTTAGGATTTTTTTAGGAAAATATCATGTTTAATGTATTCTTTTAGTCCACACATATAAGATTTCAAAAAATTCTCATCACTTATGTTATACACGCTTGTGGCAAATACCTAGAATTCTCTCTCTCTCTCCTCCTCTTTGTAGATCAGGTTATAGATAGGGGGATTTGAACCTGGGTCTCACGAGTTTCAAATATTTCACATATCTCAGATTACCAATTGAGCTCTCCCCCCCGATACTCTAAATCATAATATTCAATATCACCTAATTGTTTGATTATTTTCATTTGAATGTAGCCTTGTTCACAAATTTTCCCATATTTTTCTTCTAAGTATCTTGTAAATACACCCCAATTATAATCATAAGAATGGGGCTTCCTTTTAATCACCAATTGATACTATTAGTAGCGTTTTATCTCAAAGTTTAAAGTTTCTATGTGAATCATTTTATTATCCTCAATATTATGTAATTCAAAATATTTATCCATTCAACGTACCTAGATAAATAACTATGTTCCATTAAAATTATTTAATTCCACCTTGGGAAGGTTTAGTCCTTTTGGAAACCATCCATAAGTCACACCACTATTGGAGTTAAGCCCCCGTGGAAAATTCTTATTATTGGAAATTCATTCAACATGAATATTACCTTTATTTTCACAACTCTTTTCAATCACAATATCAAGTTTAGGAAGCCTCCCCTTTAAGGTTTCTATAATATTATGTTCCAATTGTTCCATATTTATTTCAAGTTGCTCCTTATGTTCATTCATTTTATCTTCCTTTCTACATTCTATTTCATGTTGAGAATTGATAAAATCCATTTTTCATTGACCTCTCATTCGTTTCATTGATTTGAATTTCCAACTTGGATAGTTGGTTTATATCTATTCATATTCTTCACAATTTGTGGAGGAGATTTTTGGAGGTTTAATTGGTGAAGTTAATGTTGGAACTTTCTTTGGAGCCACAAAAAAGAGTTACTAGGTTCTAAGGACAAGGGAGTGTCGGGTGCTATTTCTCTTTGATATACATGTGGGATCCAACAATAGTATCTGGTATATCTCAAGGAACTAACTAAGGAGTCTCAACTATGTCGTTAGTCATAGTAATTGATTACCCAAGTACTAGTGAGTGGTCTCCTTGAGTGTTATTCTTGGTGTACTATATCAACAAGATGTCAAATATCTTATCTACAACTTTTAGTTATACCTTTGGGACTTCTTATATACCAAAAGGTATGTGAAAGTAAGATTCCATATATAGGTATTGTCTAATGCGGTAATACTTGAATGGGTACCAATAATGTTACATGTGTTGTCAACTATGTTAAACCATGTGTAGTTTCTACATGTATTCTTCCCCAACTACTTTACCCTCTGAGAAACAAATATTCTGTTATTTAAATAAGTCAAAACATGTCTCTAAAAAAAATAAAAAAAAATGAGTTTTCTAACCCCAAAAAAATCTCTTAAAATACCTAAACTTCCAAAAGAAATATCTCATAAATTATAATGAGTTAGAATGTGGATTTTTTTTGTATGTCATTTTCTATGTCTCCTTAGTGTTTTGAAAATTTTAGAATCTAAAAATTCAATGAAAATGTTTTATATAAAAAACTCCAAGATTGATATTTTAGAATTGATTTCAGTATTATTCACAAACCCTATCTTCCTTAGAATATATGTAAGAAATTATGGTGAACCAAAACTTGAAATTTTGATCTCATATATTTATTCAATAACCTCAAAATTTTGATGTTTTAAACATCCCAAAAGAAAAGTTATAGTAAAATACAAATATGACTCGTTTGAGACTAATTTCAGGATGGAAAAAAACCCTAACTTGCAAAGACTATATCTATATAAATTGAAAGATATTTTCTATTGTTAATGAATTCTACCTGAAATCAAGAGACACAAATTTATTCAACTATTTCGCGGAAAGGAAAACACATGATAGAAAAACATACAATAAAAAATAACCATCAAAACACAAGGAACACAATGATTTTACAGGGGAACCCAACTGGGAAAAACCCATCCACTACTTTGCATTAATTTATATGAGAATATGGATCAATTACAATGTCTTGCTTGAATCCTGAAGCACACCCTGCACTGCAATTTTGATCTCCTACTCACTGACTTTATCTGACCAACACTTTCCAAAAATAGGCATATTCTATTCTCCTATTTCTTTGCGCAATCCTTGAGGATATTATCCCATAAAAAATTATATAATTACCTATTTCCTTGCACAAATCCTAAAGGAATTGACCACTTGTTCAATGCAAAAATCTGTACAATCAACTAGTATACAATTGACAATTACAATGTGCCTTTTCCTCCATTCCAACTAGGAAATTCGAATTTTGTGCATGACCGAGTCTATTTTTAGTAAATTTATTAGTTAAATGAGATATCAATCACTTAACAACTCTTATAACCACTCAATTGAATTCCTACTGACTCCACTAAAGACTAGAGCTCAGTTAATTGAGTTTAACTAACAATAACTCCACTAGATTGCTTTATTTTAGCAATAAACCCATGCAAAACTATAATTATAGAATATAACTCAAATTTCTTGATTTAACTAGGATACAAATCCATGTCACTCCAACTAATTGCAATCCAATTCATCCCGCTAATGTGGAAAATTGAATTTCTCCATTTAACTAAGCCACAAGTCAATTGAAGTTTTTTCTTGCTACATTTTAACACTCCATCTTAGAAATAAAAGGTTTTTGTACCACCCCTATCTTACTCCCGTGGAATTAAAATTTCCCTCTTAACAATGCCTTTGTAAAAATATCTGCATCCTTCTCCTCTATAGGAATGTAGTGCAACATCATTATTCTCCTATGCACACAATCTCTCAAGTTATGGACCCTGATATAAATGTGCTTGGACATGTCATGAAATAATGGATTTTCAAAGAGTTTGATACAAATCTAATTATCATCGTAAATCACTTTAGGATCCATCTTCTGACTAAAAATACCAAAAATAATTTTCCTCATCCAAATGGCCTTGCATGTTGCTTGACTACCAACCATATACTCGACCTCTGTTGAGTTGTATTATATAGACCTCTATTTCCTGCTATACCAGGAAATAGCTTCTAACCCAACACTAACGATAGGTCTTGAAGTGCTCTTCCTTTCTTATGGAATCCCTACCTAATTTGCATTAGTGAAGCCTTAGAGCTTCGCACCATCAGTCCTGTTGTACCATAACCAAAAATTTGTGCCTCTGAGGTATCTAAGAAGATGTTTTTCTGATTTACAATGAAGCTTGGTAGGATTCATAATAAATTGACTCAGTTGATTAACTACATCACATATGTTAGACCTTTTTTTTCACTAGATACATCAAGGACCCCACCAAATGTTTGTAGATGCTGGAATCTACTGCCTCTCCTATAGAACCATCCTTCTTCCTCCAGTTGGTATCCAGGGGAGTGTCCATAGGCTTGTAGTCCTTCATATGGAATCTATGACGTATTTCAAAGGTATAATTCTCCTGACCCACAAACAAATCTCCATCTCCCTGCCACACCTCTAACCCAAGGAACTAGTGCATCAAGCCCATGTCCTTTATGTATAATTCTCTAGAAAGGTCCTCCTTACAAGAATGGAAAAAATTCTTATCCCTTGTTAGTATAAAGTCATATACATATAGGACTAGAATGAGCAATTTTCCATCTATCAAAATGTAGTAGATATTGGCATCTGCTTCACTCTTGGTGTATCCCAATCCATTAAGATATGTATCTATCTGAGTGCACCAAGCACAACGTGCCTATTTGAGACCATTAAGTGTTCTCCTGAGTCTACACACATGTATCTCCCTATCAAATGTCTCAAAACCCTTAGTATTCCTTATGAAAATCTCTTCCTCAACCACTCCATTGAGGAAGACAATCTTCACATCCATTTGGTGGATCTTTCAACCCATCTGCGCAAATAATGCTAGAATGGTTTTAATGGAGGAGTATCTTGCCACAAGGGAAAATGTATCCTCATAATCAACTCCCTCTATAGAAATTATACAACATGCATGTATATCTTGGATTCACTTGATCTAACAATGTACTAAAGTTAAATACTGAATCGCTTCCACAAATATTTTTTGGAATTAAAAACATAATCGCCAATCACATGAAGTAAAGAAGAATAAAATCAAACACAACAAAGATAATTTCTCGGGGAAATATTTCTGCTTAAAACCCCAGTATATTCAGCATGGATCATGAAACATTTACATACAAAAATCTTCTCGCAAGAGCCCTCCAGTACTCAACTAATTGTCTCACACTATCATGCAAAAACTAACCAATACTTAGCCAATTTACTACCTCCAGACAACATGCCTTTCTTGCGCAATCCCTTATGAATGCAATCCCTAAAAGATAGGAATTATGGCCTTTCTTAACCGTGCAAGTATCATGGGCACTCCAATGGGTGTTTGGTTACATGTGTGCAACCCAATAATCCTGCAACTGATAATCAACTTCCCTTTCACCTAAATCTGAACTGGGTCTCCAATGGATTTGACATGCATTCAACTATTAATAGTAAATCCTCAATTGCAGGTGAGATCACTAATTGTGAATTAATTAATATTTAATTCACTTGATCTCTCACTAGTGTATCTTCAGTTACAACTAGCACAACTAAGTTTAACCCACTTAACTGAGTTAAAATGATTACAACCTGCATTAAATAATGCATCACTACACAATAATCAATAGCTTACCCTCAACCAAAATCTGGTACAGGTTTTCATCTACTTCACTTTTGGTGAAGCCTAGTCTGATGCAATAGTTGTCTATCCAAGTGTACCAAGTACGGGGTGCTTGATTAAGCCCATACAGTGCTCTTTTGAGTCGGCACACATGTGACTCACTGTTGAAGATTTCGAAACCTTCAGGATGCTCTATGTACACCTCTTCATAAATGATCCCATTGAGAAACAAAATTTTCACATCCATCTAATGAATGCGCCAGCTCATTTGCGCTGAGAGTGAAAGGATGGATATTATGGAAGAGTAACTTGCAATAGGTGCAAAGGTTTCATCATAATCTATCCCATCAATTTGTGAGAATCCCTGGGCCACAAATATGGCCTTGTATTTCTCCACACTCCCATCAGCAGCTTGCTTTACCTTGTAGATCCATCTTGATCCAACCACTGATTTGTCGACCGGTCATGGGAATATCTCCCATGCATTGTTCTTGACAATGGAGTCATACTCCTCCACCATTGCATCAAACCAAGTTGGTTGCTGCATTGCCTCCTGAAAGGAAGATGGTTCAGTCACAATACATTTTCTCATAAGAGCCATGTATCCAGTAGATTGGTCAGGAGATTGTCTCTTTCTGTGTTGTGAAGTAGGGGCTCCTACATTCTCCGTGACATCAAGTCTCAATCTATCAACTTCCATGGTGCGCCTTCTTCCATTTCTGATTGATGGCTCTGCATGAGTGTTTTCCTCCACTCCATGAACCTCCACATGTGGTTTATCCACATCTTGAGACTCACCCTTGGGAACCAACAATTCCTCCTCTGCATGCAAGTCCATCTCCCTTTCAAGGGACAACCGCATGGCTTTCTCCTCATCAGATTTTATATCTCGTCGCACAACAGTCATTCTTCTGTTTGGGAAATACACATGATAATTATGGGGTGTTTCAGTGTACCCCACAAAAATCCTGATCTCAATTATTGGTTCCAGGTTCTTCTTGGCGTCCTTGGTCACATGCACATAAATAGATGAGCCAAAAAACTTAAAGTGTGAAACATTAGGTTTCTTACTAGTGAAAGCCTCTTCAAGTGTGCTCATGCCAAGTATCCTATGAGGACAACGGTTCTGCACAAATACCACATTGTTGCATGATTCCGCTCACAGATGCATCGATAGGCCTTGATCATGTGACATCGCTCTTGCTGCACCCACAATCGTTCGGTTCTATATTTCTACAACCCCATTCCGTTGTGGGTTATGAGGCGCTATCAGTTCTCTTTGAATTCCTTCTTTGCTGCAGAAGTTCTTGAATTCGTTAGAGATGTATTCTCCACCATTATTGCTCCTAAGAGCCTTCACTTGCTTCCCTGACTCTTTCTCCACCAGTGCCTTAAACTCAAGAAACTTAGAAAATGTCTGATATTTCTTCTGCATGAAGAAGATCCAACACTTACGAGAAAAGTTGTCAAGAAATATTACATATTACTTATGTTTTTCTTTGAAAGCAACATAGAATTGTCCACACATATCTGTGTGAATTCTCTCAAGGATCCCCGAAGCTCAGTTCTCGTTCTCATGAAAGGTGGAATTTACATATTTTCCCATAGCACATCCCTTGCATGTGTCTAACTGTAGAAGTGTACCCCTGGGAAGGCTAGTAGAAATATGCTGCATGACTTTCAAGGCTCCATGGTGAAGATGGCCCAATCTCATGTGCCATAATTCGCCCTCATCCCGACTCACCAGTTGGTCCGCCTTGCCCATAATTTCTGCGTGGCCATCCACCTCAAACTTGTAGAGATTATTAACTTGAATCCCTATCCTCTTGGGTTTTCCTATTGATTTATGTTGCAGAAAATATTTTCCTTCACTAAAAACAACATCATAGCCTCTATCCTCCAACATTGCAATTGAGACTAAATTTTTATTCAAACATGGGACAAGCATTACAACTTTTAATTGAAAGCGTTTACATGAATGCCTCTGGAAGGTAATGGTACCAATCCCGATAGCACTATACCACTCGTCATTGCCCATTTCAATACGCATCTAGAGATCCTTCTCCTCCAAGTTAGTGAAAACTTCCTTGTCTCCCGTCATGTGAAAGGAAACACCACTATCCAAATACCACACAGATCCCAATGCACTTGACACTATGCATGTGATCAATGAGGAGTCAAGCTCAAATTACAAGGCAAGAGCCTCACCAATTGCAGATCCTCCAACCTTCTTGTTCTTCTTCTTTTGTGGACAGTTAGTAGAAAAATGCCCATGTTTGTGACAATGAAAACACTTCACCTTGGACATGTCCTACTTCTTTCCATTATTGGACTCGAATTTGGAATGAAATTTCCTCCCCTTCCCGTTCTTTGCCTTGGTAGCCAAAGCACAATTCTCTTCATCTTCATTCTTAGATGAAGATCCATCTCTGGTTTTCTGTCTAAACTCCTCCTGCACCAAATCCAACCACAGTCGTTCCCAATATGGAAATTTTTCCCTTCGGTTGATAGAGTCTTGATAACTGTGCCAACTCTTGGGAAGTCCTAGGAGAGACAAGCTCACTAAATAATCATCAACGACAGTTATACCAATGCTCCCCAGTTCATTCGATATTGGATAAACTTTGTTAGATATTTTGGTATGGATTTTCCCTTCTCCATATTGATCTTTCTCAGTTTAACTTTGAGCACAAATATCCTATGGTCGCTGCTACTCTGGAATAGATCCGTCAAAGCATTCCACATTGCATATGGTGTGGATTTCCCATGGAGGCTTGAGATAGTGTGGTCTCTTACTCCCTCCAATAGGATCCTCCTCAACTTTTCCAATTTCTTTTGCCATGTATCAATATTTGCAACATCTATCACTTCAGGTTTAGGAACATCATTGCCAATGAATTCTTTCAAGCCATTGTCTTCAAGTAATGCCTCCATCCCGTCCTTCCAAGAAATATAGTTTGAGCTACCCTCGAGTGCATACTCCAACCTTAAGCCATTGAAATCCATTTCGATCTTGAATAAGTTGTAGCACCAAGAAAGTCTTTCTATAACTTTGAATTCTATCCAGTCAAAAACTCAGCTCTTGCTTCACTTCTAAAATTTCTTGTGCTCCAATACCATGTAGAAATTATACAACATGCATGTATATCTTGGATTCACCCAATCTAACAATGTACCAAAGTTAAATACTCAATCGATTCTACAAATATTTTGTGGAATAAAAAACACAATCGCCAATCACATGAAGTAAAGAAGAATAAAATCAAACACAACACAGATAATTTCCCGGGGAAAGTTTGCTACTCAAAGCCCCACTATCTTCTATTGTATATTCAACATGGATCATGAAAAAATTAAATACAAAAATCTTCTCACAAGAGCCCTACATTACTCAACTAATTGTCTCACACTATCATGCAAAAATTGACCAATATTAAGCCAATTTACTGCCTCCAAACAGCCTGCCTTGCTTGCGCAAACCCTAATGAATGCAATCCTTAAAATATAGGAATTATGGCCTTTCTTGACTGTGCAAGTGTCATGGGCACTCCAATGGGTGTTTGGTTGCATGTGTGCAACCCAATAATCCTACAATTGACAGTCAAATTCCCTTTCACTTAGATCTCAACTGGGTCTCCACTGGATCTGACATGAATACAACTAATAATAGTAAATCCTCAGTTGCATGTGAGATCACTGGTTGTGAATTAATTAATATTTAATTCACTTGATCTCTCACTAGTGTATCTTCAGTTACAACTAGAACAACTGAGTTTAACTCACTTAATTGAGCTAAAATAATTACAACCTGCATTAACTAACACACCATTGCACTTCGAACTCTGTTACAATTAGAATTACTCTACATGCCTCGCCAACTACCTCTAACTCGAAATCCACTAGCTAACTGAGTTTATCGCTCTTAGTTAACGATTTAAAGTTATCATTGAGAATATATTACAATTTATTTTGCATCTTGATTAAGGGATAACTAAATATGCATGCACCAAAAATAACACTGTTGGCCCCACCCTAGTGTAGGTGCTTAATGCACTAGGTATGGGTGTTGAAATTTTCTTGTTGAATCTCAACACTGTCTCCCTGTGAGAAGCCTTTGGACAAAAATATGGCTTGTACTTCTCGATATCACCATCAACTGCATGTTTCACTTTGTATATCCATCTGGAACCAACCAATGACTTGTTCTCTATTTTTCACACCACCTCCCATACATTGTTCTTCATGATGGAGTCATAATCCTCCACCATGGCATCTACCCACACTGGTTGGGAAATTTCCTCCTCATATGAAGAAGGCTCATAATCATTTAGTTCTTTCATGAGTGCCATATAACAAATATATATGTTTGGTGATTTCCTCTGCCTGCGCAAGGATGTAGGAGCTCCCACATGATCTTGTGCATCCAACACTAAATTTTTAGTCTCTCAGGTTCTCTTACACCCATATCTTTAAGAATATGGTTGTGTGGGTGCCTCCACTCGGCATGTTTTCTACTACTCCACATGTGGCTGCTCCACAACATCCTAAGGCTCTGATTGAGGCTCCTCCTTTGGAGTTAAAGCTCATCCTATGGTGCAATACTCATCTCTCACTCTAAAGAGCTTCTCATAGCCTTTTCATAATTAAATATGACATCTGTCCTCATCGCTGTCATCCCGAGTGAGGGAAAATACACCTAATAGTTGTGAGGTGTCTCTGTGTATCCTATAAATATTCCCATCTCAACTCTGAGGCTCCAACTTTTTCTTGCTATCCTTGGAGACATGACAATATATTGTAGCTCCAAAAATTCGAAAATGAGAGACATTTGGCTTCCTCCCAGAGAAAGCCTCTTCAGATGTGTCATGCCAAGTATTTTGTGAGGGATCCGATTCTCCAAATAAATTGTTGTATTGGATTATTCTTCCCATAAATATAGTGGCAATACTTTTTCATGCAACATTTCTCTTGCATTCCCTACAATTCTTCTGCTTTTCCTCTTTTCCACCTCATTTTGTTGCGATTTGTGGGGTTCAATTAGTTCTCTTCTAATACCACCATTGGCACAAAATTATTTGAAGGAATTAGACACAAATTCTCCTCCATTATCACTTCTCAAGGATTTAATTTTCTGACCAGTCTCATTTTCAACTAATTCTTTGAATTCACATTAGAGGAAATTTCAGCCTAAAAGTTCCCATGAAATTTTCACATAATTTCCATGTCATAATATGTAAACGAAAAAAAATCCTTTAAATTAAAAAAGAGTTACATGCAAATATTTTGGAGGGAAAATAAGAAAAACTACTTTTTTTATTTGTATTTTTAGCTTATCTTCTTATGGATTTACCCAAATTTTATGTGTAGGCACTTGACGGATGCAAAATTAAATTCCACATCCAACACGTACCCATTATGCATACTTTTGAGAAGACTCACATTGACAAAAATTCAAGATACATTAAAAAGCGTGTTCAACATGATTTTTAATGTATCTTCAATTTTTATCAATGTGGGTCCTCTCAAAAGTATGCATAATGGGTACTCATTGGATATGGAATTTAATTCCACATTCAACGAGTGTCTACACTTGAAATTTGGATAAATTGATAAGGAGATAAGCCAAAAATACAAGTAAAAAAAGTAGTTTTGTTATTTCCCCCCAAAATTCATAACTCTTATTTTATTATTTTAACTATTATTTTACTACTTTTCCTTAGGAGGCCACTTTTAGGATGAAATTTCCTCTAATGACAATTTTTTCAAATATTTCATCTTTCTTCTTCATAAAATAGATCCAGCACTCACGGGAAGATTCATCTATGAAAATTACATAATACATGCATTTTGCAATTGAGACTATAGAAAATGGTCCACACACATGAGATTGGACTCGATCCAAGATGGATCTAGCTCTGATATACCGACCCTGGAAGGAGGATTTCACATATTTTCCAAGGGTGCAACCCTTGTAAACACTGTGTTGGTGAAGGGTGCATTTCAGAAGTCTAGTGGTGATTCGCTGCATGATTTTCAAAGCTCCATGATGTAGGTGACCCATATGCCTATGTCACAGTTCTCAAACATCTTGAATCTGAACATGTTCTACTTTGATTCTCAATGCAACACATGCATCCACCTCCAAATTGTAGATATTTTTCACTCTAACACCAATTTGTTTTACTTGTCCAATAGAAACATGCTTTAAAAATGATTTCCATTTACTGAACACCACATCATATCCCTTGTCCTCCAATACAACTACAAATTTCAATTTTTTCTTCAACTTAAGCACATATATCACATTTTTCAGGTGAATATGGGAGCCTAGATCCCTCTTAAAGGGGAAAATACAATCTATTTGGTACTATGCCTCCCATCATCTCCAAGTTCTATGTGTAATTGTAGGTCCTTCTCCTCTAGGTTGCTGAACAACTACTTAGATATTTTCATATTAAATGAGGCTCCAGTTTCCAAGTACCATACACTACCTCAAACAATACTTTCCATGCATGCGATGAGAGTGAAATAAAATTCAAATTGTGATGTGAGAGCATCACCTCCTGCTCCTCTTGTAGGCTTCTTCCCAGATTTATTGTGTGGACACTTGGTTGCATAGTGTCCATATCCATGGTAGTGAAAACATTTATTTTACTGAGGTATTTTTTCTTTCCATGGTTTTGGATGGATTATTCCTTGCCTTGGGCCTTGTTTCATTTGCTTTCTAGAGAAAAGTTTACTTCCCCCTCAAATTTGGATGTGAAACCATCTCTAATTTTTCTTCTTATCTCCTCCTACACCGAATCAGACCAAAGTATCTCCCAATTTGGTAGGTTGTCTCTTCCATTAATTGAATATTGATATACGTGCCAATATTTCGAAAGGAAAATGAGTGATAAACTTACAGGTTCATATGGTGGCACATTTCTCCTACTCCTCCAAGTTCATCTCGAACCTGAGGGAATTTGGATATGTACTGAGGAATGGTTTCATTTTTATGCATTCAAATGCTCTTGAATTTATCTCTCAATGCCAATTTCCACACATCACTACTGCTCTGGAATAGATCTATGAGAGTTTTCCACATTGTAAAAGGAGTCTCCTTTCCATGCAAGTTCAAAACCACATGATCTCTGACACCCTCCAAAATAATCCTCCTGGCTTTGACTATGTCTTTATTCCATTGAGCAATTGCTTGTGCATCTGATGTTATTGTTTTTGGAAGATAAATTTGTGTGTATTCCCATACTCCATTGTCATCTAGGATAAATTCCATCCTACCTTTACAAGCACAAAAATTCAAGGTGCCCTCCAATGCATACTCAAGCCTCAATCCATTGAAAGCATTTTTTACCGCACTTAAGAGAATTTGCACAAAAAATTATACAAATTGAAATTTATTTGAGAGAATATTTGGAACAAGGTTTTTATGTAGTTTTTTGTAGCTCTGATACCATGTATAAATTACAAGATTTTTTCTACTAATAATGAATTCGACCTTAAATCAAGAGACACAAATTTATTCTACTATTATGTGGAAAGGAAAACACATGATAAAAACATATGCAATAACATGAAACCATCAAAACACAAGGAACACAATGATTTTACAGGGGAACACAATTGGGAAAAACCCCTTCACTCATTTGCATTAATTCAGATGAGAATATGGATCAATTACAATGTCTTGCTTTAATCCTAAAGCACAACCTACACTATATTTCTGATCTTCTACCCATTGACCTACTATGGCCATAACTTAGCCAAAATAGGCCTTTTCTATCCTTTTTCCTTATGAAATCCTTGAGGAAATTAACCCCTAAAAAATAGGATAATTCCCTTTTTCCTTGTGCAAATCCTGAAGGAATTGACCACCTTCTCAATGAAAAACTATTTACACTCAACTAGTATACAATTGACAATTACAAAGTGCCTTTTCCTCCACTCCAACTAGGAAATTAGAATTCTATGCATGAATGGGACTATTTTTAGTAAATTTTCCAGTTAACTGAGAGATCAGTGAGTTAAAAACTATTATAGCTACTCAACTGAACTTCTATTGACTCTAGTAAAGACTAGATCTCAGTTAACTAAGTTTAATTAACAATAAATCTACTAGATTGTTGGATTTTATCAATCAACCCATGCACAACTCTAATTTTAGCCCGTAACTCGAATTTACTAATTTAACTAGGAGACAAACCCATGTTACTCCATCTAACTGCAATCCAAGTAATCTTGCTGATGTGGAAAATCGAATTTATGTATTTGACTAAATCACAAGTCAAATGAAGCCTTTTCTTGATACACTTTAAAAATATATTTGAATGTATAGTGAAATAAAAGTTGAAATTTTCAGCATGTGTGCTTTACTATTTCTCCTCGTTCACCTCAAAAGATTTTTTCCTGAATCTTCCCTAAAACCAAAGTTATAATGAAAAATCCATGAAGTATTGATTGAAAAAAAACTAAGGATCATAGCTATGATATCAGTTGTTATGAACCATACATCTTGAAAATGATAAGAAGTTAATCAATACAATCTAATTTAAGGGGGAAAATTCCTTTTACAATGAATTTAATACAAAAAACAAAATGCAATGATGCTAAGACTAGTTCTCATTTGTATATACATATATGGGAGACAAAGGGTACAATTATAATGAAAGAAAACAATGAAAGGTTATATTCTACCCAATAATATTAGAAATAAACTATAATAAATGTTTTTTAGGTCCTTAATATATTTTCTTGAGGGCCTTTGTAAAGAAATAGTCAAAACAGACCATAAAATATGAACTTACAAAAGAGGAGATAAATTTATAACATGTTAGAAATGTTTAAGTTTTTAGATTTTCCTCTTACGGTGGTGTCTCAAGGAAAATAATTTTTATTTTAAGAGAGACACAAGAAACAAAGAAAATTATATAAGGGCACAACATGATAGGAGTTGAAGAAGATTCCTCCAAAATTGTTGAAATAATTAATAGCTACCCGCAAATCTAAGACTAGATGATGTTGTTGTATATAGTGATGCTAGGTGGAGGTTAAAGAATGTTGCCTGACTAAAGGATCAATCGATGCGATGGTTCACATGTACTATGAATAAGACATTTTCTGTTATCTTTATGTAATAGTGTTGTTTAGTGAACCATAGTATCCCTTTAAATCATATTGATAAGGTCAACCAAGAAATAAACTGTAACAATCCTTATTAGTCACATCATAAGTGATTTTTGTCCAAAATTTTAAGAGAAAAAGAAAGTGATGGAGTGCATGTGTGAAAAATTAGGGAAGAGGAGCTTTGATTCTTCCATCCAAGTGCATTAAGGATGATGATGAGATTCCTATAGAAAGTACAATTTATCAATGATGGATTTGACAACAAATTTCCTTGTGAGCCATTGTTAAGGATAAATGTAGTGGATAAATCACGAGAGAGATGTGATTTTGTGATAAAAAAACTATCTTAGGCCTTTCAAAGGATATAGTGTTGTATTAAGGTGACTTTATTAAGTCCTAGTAATCATTCTTAAGTTGTTTTTTCACAAGAAATCTTGATGGGAGCATCATTTTCTTCCTCACCAAGAAACTATATAATCGATTTTTTTCTGATTCAAATTGAAATATTTAGACTTATTTCATGTCCTTGTTTCTTAAATAGTTAAAAAACTTAGTAGGAGAAGAAGAGTCTAAATATTTTACGACCCTGTAGTAGCAAAAGGTACATATATTGAAACATTGGAGGAGAGTGAATACTATTAGATTTTGTGCTAATTTAAAAGCTTCTTGGCCAACTACACTGATTGCACATGGCATCGATAGTGGTGATCTCCATGTACTGCAACTCTCGATACAAAATTTTCATGCATTCCACTTTTAAACTTGAGTGTAAGTTTTCCAACTAACCTAGTAATGCTAAGAAGAATTTGTAACCAATTGGATCAATGAAAGTGTTTTTGCACTTGCATGTTGAATGCTTGACATAGGTGAAGCCACTTAACATTCATGTATTTTAATTTGGTAGGAATGATAAAATGCAAGACTAAGGAATTCCACAAGCCTACAAGTGATGATACGATTTTGATTTACTATACATTATACAGCCAAAATCTTGGCAAGCTATAAGCTTCAACTCTACAATTGGAAGGTTCTTATTTACATGATTCATATTGTAAATGAACCATGTATCTTAGTAGGTCAAGGATTCTTATTTTGAGCACTTTAAAATAACATGATCCATTGTAAATTGACACCTTACATTTGGTGCAATAAGGAGTTGAAATACTAATGGAAATATCATTAATATTATCAACTAATAAGGCAATGATGTTCGCAGGCTTTGTCTCTTTTTTGGAAAGCGTAAGTGTTTCTAGGGCTCATGTAGTTGTCATATCTAAGGTAAGAAAAAGGAAAAATATTCATCTATCTTCAAAAACCTAGTTTCATTTAAAAAAAGTTTCAAAATCAATCTTTCCTCCAATTGTCACAATCACTCCATAAACACTTGTCTAATTTAAAAAAGCTAATATATTTTTTTGATCTCTCCTCACATTGATCTTTTAAAAATTAAAGGGCTCAAAAATAAATTAAAATTCTCAAATAGGTATCATATATTGGTTCAAAATATTAATAAAAGGTTGGAATTTAGCATGCACTTTCCAATACATTTTCACACCAACACACATATAGATCATAAGGGAAACACCAATAATATATATAATAGTCCAACCTATTGGTGATTAGAACCTCTAAATAGGAGATATCTAAGGGTTTATGCATGTATCCGCATAGAAGTAATGACTAATGAAGGTTACTCATCTACCTATTATTGTTTTTATGTGTGGGAGGCTCCAATCAAGTCTGGTCCTTCACAAAAAAATTCCAATGGTGTGTAGCTTATCATTTTCGGATAGTAAAAAATGGTGGTGTAGATGACCTTCAACTAAGAAGATTTATTAATATCCTTCATCAACTTAAAAGATACTTTCACCAACATGAGCTTGCCTCTTCACTCAAAATTTGTTAATAACATCTTAAAATTACATGGTAGGTCACTATATTAAGTATTTAATAAGAATAATGGATCACAATTATTAAAACATAATTCAAAATAAGAATGGTTGTCTCAATCAGATAAAGTTATTCCAATGATTGAAAGAGATACCTATCACAACTTAAAATTCTCAAATATTTGAAAATTGATTTGCGATGTCACATATCAACCTAAGCATTTGAATTAGTCCCTCAACATAAAGGTGCATTTTCAATTAAAATATTTAATATCTTAAAGGACAAAAACATGCCAAAAATTAATAGATATCAAAACTATTCTCTATGACCATGCCCACTCTTCTAATGCACTTTTCAAGTAATAAGAAAAACAAGCTTTGACAAACAATTTTCAAAGTTAGCCTTGACAAATTTCTAGATATGTCAAAACATATAAAGCAAGGAACACCCTAAATGATGATAGAGAACTAGTCCACACATTTGAGAGATTGATTATAGATTAGTGATGGACATATAATTGCATAATGGAAAAACAAATTATTTCATTTTGGTGCTCTATTTTCTTTTATGACCAGTGTTGGATATGTATATATTGCACAATGCAACAATTTCAATGATCTTACGTGCAAATAGTTCCAATATTTATTGTAGTCATTCCAGTATCCACCTGTTCCGGATGAGGTCGTAAAGGACCTGTCCATCAGGTATAGACCACATGAGATCCATATTCCGGCTCTCTTTTTCGATGGCGCACAGCAGGAGGGAATTTGTGGCTGCGGGGCCTGGCTTAAATTGGAGAGTGGGGAACGCTACCATATCTTTTGGAACGGCGGCCCTGGAACAAACAATAAAGCTGAGATTTTTGCCCTAGGGAGCGGAATCCTAGTGGCTCTCCACTTGAAGATTCCTTGCATTGATATATATGGGGATTCCCAGATTGTAGTCGAAGGTATCTCGTGCAGGGCTACTCTCCGATGCTCACATCTCTGTGGATGGGTCGATCGTATTTCCCACATTATTTCTCAATTTTAGAGGGCATCCATCCACCATATCTACAGAGAGTTGAACAGTAGGGCGGATAGGATTTCTAAATTTGGGCTGGAACAAGACTTTGGCTTCATTACTGTCATAAATTTCAGCGATAACAGGGAAGGGGCCTCCTTCACTATCACATTGTAGGTTATTTTCCTTTGGGTCGCTGTAATATCCTCCTTTGTTTTCTTTTGCATGCAGGTTACAAGGGAATGGACACCTTGTATCTATGGTCTTGGACCTTTAACTATTTGGAGCTATTGCTGGGTGATCACACCTGGCGCTGTGGTGCTGGAGCTTTCACTTGATCTGGGGCTCCCTCTGTTGGTTTTTTCTTTGGAAATGTGGTGTTCGGGGCTTTCAGTACCGCATGCAGAGGCTATATTGAGATTGCTAAATGACTCTTTCCCTTCGGCGTGCCTGTTTGTCTTATTGGTTGCTGCTATGGGGTCTTCTTTACTAGCGAGGATGCGTTTTTTGGTGTCATAATATGGCCCCTGTTTTTCTCGCCTTCTATGGGATGCAATGCTGGATTTGGGGCTCATTATCTGTTCTGGTATTGGGACCTTCTCTTGATGACTGATTGATACCGCTCAGATTTCTTGCTCTATTTCAGATGGCCATGCTGCGCTCTTGCTGCATCGCTTTTCGCAGTCAGCTTTCATATGGTTGGACCACATATCCCTTTCGGTTTTTGAACATGGTTTTGGATGCTCTGTCTTCTAGGTGAAGTCTTTTGTGTATCTATGTATTTCGATCCTTTTTCTCCATGTATTATCACTGGGAAATAGTTGCCTGGGCGTCTGGATCCTTCGTAGGGATGTATATACTGTTTGGATCCTTTATGGGTTCAATGACTTGTCTGTGAAGGTGCTAACCTGAGTTTTTACCTCTGTCTGAATGGGACACCCTTTTCTCTTGTCGGGAAATGGTTTTATCATCTTCAGATGTGTATGTAATGGTTGATGGACTGTTTTCCTTTGATATATAATCAAAACAACGATTTTTCTCTTGTTGAAAAAAAAAAAAGTTCCAATATTTATTGCTATCATTCGTAGTAGATAATTGTGGGAAGATTATTAAATTGCATCACAGCACATTGCATATAATATCAAACAAAGATGTAAAGCCAGGAATAAAAAAAAATCCAAAGATATAAATCAAATAATATGGAACATCATTGAACTCAAATCACAAATATGATTGGAATTTCTTTGATACCAATAACGTGGATTGAAACCATTCTAAAAAAGTTCTACATTGAAGTGTAAATACAATAATTAGAATTCATTTTTATTAAGAAAACATAGTCTTAATTAGTTTTACATCAAGAAACAAACATGCTTCTAGTAGAACATAATTGAACAAGCTTGGAGAGAAAATCTCGAGAAGCTTCTAAAAACTCAAAACTAATCGTACTCATAGATCTAGTTAGAGACAAGATTTGAACTAGCCATGAGAACTCGAAACCAAGTGATGATAAACCAGAATTATTTTTATCTTATAATTGGGTCTCATAAAATATATAAATTAAGATACTAAAACAGTCTAAGAATCCCTATCACGAAATATCAAAATCATCAGTAGATGATAATCCTAGAATTGGCTATAATTGATAAGTCAAAGATGTATAATGGATAGAATGAATGCGTAATGGAATTACAATTTCATTCAATGGATTAATGGAATTGAATCTCCTTCCTAATGACTTTCAAAATGATGGTATTTGAAATAAAGCATTAGTGTAGTGCTAAGAGAAGTGCACAAATTAATTTTCTATCTGTTCACTTTAATGGGCATGTGTTGCATAGATTCTACTTGGCTATGGATTTCTCCGTGTAGCAGTATAACTCATATGCGGTGGAGAAAGTTGACAATTATTTCATCTGAGAAATTAGAGATATGTGCATATGGCATGTGTTTTAGGAAAGGATGGAGAACCAACAACACCAGTTGGCTATTATGAAGAAGAGAATGCAAACCATGAACCTCATGCCCATGGAACAATAGATGGGCTTCAACTTCATCAAATTGGTGGCTATGAAGCTTCTAAGCAGTGACCATTGGGTAGTTAATTGTAAAGAATAATCAATAATATTCATGAGATAAATATTATGTATGAATAAAAATTAGTGAACTCTAAGATAATACTGGTGTTTTTATCAACACTTGTGGTCTTGAAAACCATTAAGAGTCTAGAAATTTGGAAATGAAGAAATCAATACACAATTTCAATATATCTATGTTTGGAGAAATGTTGCAAGCATTTTTCATACACCAATACAAAGTAAATTAAAGAAAAAAAAAGAAGATTTACTAATGAGGGGAGTGGAACTATGATTTATTGGGTGCAAAATATTGCAACAATGTGGTGTCTTTGTGTATTCTTCATTCCAAACAAGATATTCCTCTAAAAATTCTTTGGAGAAAAAATTCTATGGACAAAAAAAACATTGAAGTCAACGCCCAAAATAGTTACTAGGATGATGCAACAATAACTCCCCAACGGTTCCTTGGATTTCATGATCTTGACATGGGAAATATTCCAATGCATGCATATTTAAGTTGAAATTATTGTTATTCAGTTTAAATTTTTGACAAATTCAAAATATAAGAACTAATACAATGGGGCAATGAGATGGAGCTACTTACTATGTTAAAGAACAAATCAATGGTTGTTTATGATGTCAACAAAAAAAACCAAAGAATGTAGGAAATGCACAACCCCTATATTCCTTGAAGTATTTCAATTATACCCATTTGCAAACACTTTCTTTTGTGTAATGCATGTAAAGTTAATTATGTTGGCATTAAAGTGATAATTATATTTATGGTCATTCCGTTGGTTTTATGCTAAGATCTATGTGAGATAGGTTTAATTTTAAAAGAAAATCCTAAAATATTTCAAACATTTTTTGGTTGCGCCCAAGTTTGGGAATCTTTTAATAGTTTTTCATATTCAAATAATATTTTCTATTAACTCTAAACCCATAAATGGTGTTTTTTTTTATATAAGTGAAAACTCATAGTTGTGGTTTTTGACATTATTCATGTCACGATTACCCTGCCAGATGGTATACTTAGAATAATTTTTTTCATAATGTTTGTCATGGTCATTATACTAGTGTTGTAGTTAAATATACATTTGATAGATTCAATTTTTAAAGGAGAACATCAAAATATTTCAATATTGTTTTTTTTGTGAGTTAGATAGATATATGATATTAATATATATAAAAAATGGTACAATTATATTTTCTAGTGGCTTAATTTGAGGGAAACCATGAGCATAGGAATAATGGACAATATATACATAAGTGATATCAGTTATGAAGCCAATTTCTACTAAGTAGAATAAAGAAGTTGACATAGCTATGTAGTAGGTAACGAGCTACTAAATTGGCATCGTTTTTGTCTATTAAACTATCATTTTTTGCCTCAATTTTCCTCTCTTTCCCAGCCTCTAAGCCATTACATATGCTATTTATTGACCTTAAGCTCAAAGTTATATACATATACTTTTATGTTCTTTATTTCCTTGTTTTAGCATAGAATTGAGGAATGTTGAAGAAGTATCATAGTCTAGGTGCCATGTAACTCGGTATATATATGTTTGTGTTTAAGTTTGGTGTGTGCATAATAAAGTGGTGGACTGATTATAGTTTCAAAAGGTTTTCCTAAGCTACATGTGGATGGATGTACTTTCACTTCAACTTAATTTGCAGGCTTGTATAAAAACTTGCAACTTTAATATAAATCATGAGTATTGAATATGTAATTATATTTTGTATTTACTGTAACTAGAATTACTAGACTGTTATTTTTGTTGCTATTCGGTCCATTAAGAGGAGTTATTACGTTATAAAAATTCAAATGAATACACTTTGATCCCTTTGATATCTACAATTATGATTCAATGTGATTGTTGTGGATGACTTCAGGACTAAATTCAAAACCGCGTTGAAAGTCTAGTAGAGTGAAGGCACAAGTCGACCTTGGGGAAGGGCCCACTCAAGGTGTGGTACTGTGCCAATTAATTTTGTTTTTATTCTATAAGAAGGTTAATATTTTGGTTATTTTTTCAACAACTTCCATATTTTTACACACTTTTATATTAAGTTGTTTTTAGTTGAATTTATCATAATATTTAGAATAATAGCTATCATAGCAGTCAACATGTGGTTTATGTTTTTTTTATTTGAGTTCATAGGTTAGTAATTATTTTATATTGGGTTGATTGGGGGATGAGACCTGTAGTTAACCACTGTAGTGCTAGCCTACTATGTGTTAGACATCAGTAAATTTTTTCATAGCAAATGATGGCTAAAACAGGTCTTGAGCCTTCAAGAGATTATTTTCATAGAAAATTTCTCATTCTTGAAGCCTTCTGATGCTTTCTAACTCAAAGAGTAATCTTCACTGCTGTTCCATTCAAAAAATCCACCAAGAAACCCTGATAATATCAAAAGAGACCGTTTTTTAGGCCATTTTCCATAATTTACTAAGCCTATTTGATTCATTTTTCCCTTTTATTTATCCTCCATTTTCCTCTGAAAATCCCCTTTTCTCCTTCTCATTTACCCTTCATTTTCCTAAAAACCTTCAAAAATCCCTTTTAAACCTATAAAAATCACCTTTTTTATGGTTTTAACTACCCTATTTTTCCTATCGGAACCTTTTTTTAGGCCTAAAAACCCACCTTTTTTGTCCTATTTTCGACCTCTTTAATGCATAAGACTCTTAAGCCCCTTTATGGCTTAGCCCCCAGCTCCTTCTTTGTCATATGACCTAACACCTGCGACCTGGCACTAAAATCCTTAGCCCTCTAGCCCCTTTTTTCCTCCGCCCCTGGTCCCCTACTCCTCCATAGGACCGCACTTTTACCTTATCCCTAGCCCCCCTTCCCTTATCTTCTATTTTACCCCCATGCCTATGGTAAAACGTGTTTTTTTCTTTGTATCTCCCTCGCCCTACTTGGAAAATTCCACATAAATCATGGTCGTAGATCTATATGATCCAACGGCGTTGATTCGTCCCCCCCTTCTCCTTTCTCCCTTAAACCACATTCCGTCGTTCCTTTTTTCTCCTCGCCTTACCACTCCATGCAACGATCCCGACCGTAGATCTATAGAGATCAACGGTCATCTTCCTGCCGTCCCATCCTTTTATCATTCAACCATACCTATCCATTCATCCTCACAAACCCCTCTCAGCCGTCGATCGCTTTCATCTGACGGCTCGCATTCACCCAAGCCTTTTCAATCGCCGATCGACCATCCCGCTTCCAAAAAAAAGGGTGATCTCAGTTAGGCCCTACCTTCCACCCACAGAGCCGCCCCTCCAATCCCCTCTTGACACCTGGCTCCCACTGCAATCTTCGCCCGTGCACCTCTCTCCATCACGCTCCTCCCCCACCGTTGGATCTACGCCTCCAGATCCAACGGTTCGCTTCGTGTTTCACGTTTCTTTTGATGTCGGGGTTTAACGACCAAAATTCACGCCAAACCGCTGGTTTCCTCGAGGACGCATGTTGCGCAACATATGGAATTACGTTCGATCGAACAAAAACCATTTACCACTTGGATGTCATGTGAAAACCACCGATGGTTTTCACAAAACCACCATTCTACATTTTTGTGCCCAAACCCAATTTGAACCCTATTTTCGCGGGTTTTTGCCTCTCAGCCATGAAATTTTCTCTTCCACCTACATATCCTTCTCCTCTTCCCTCCGCCAGCCTCTGCATGCAGTTCTGCTGACATCGTAGGGTTTTATTAACGTTTTTTGGCTTTTTGCAGGGTTCAATGGCAGCTTTAAGGCCAAAAAAGCCTTCTCATGGTTCAAATAAGAAACAGAACTAAGGGTCACTATCTCTGAAGCCTGGATAACTGCAAAATCACAGAAAATAAGCGTTCAGGGTTCGAGTTTCGTGGTTTGACCAGTGCTTCTTGAGCGTTGGTCATATTATCAAACCCTCAGCGTACCGAACACACCTGTCCAAAACAACAAAAGGGAAAGTCAGCGAATGTTTAAAGATAAAGGGTTAAAGGCTAGAACCAAGCAAAATATGGATAGAGTGCAGTGATTAAAGAAAGAAATAAAGGTATAAAATCAAAGAAAAATATGATTAAAGGAGCAGGCCTAAAGCATGAAACCAAGGCCTAAATCAGTTAAACAGTCAGCAGAAAAAGTTTAAAGGTATGAAGATGATTATAAGGCCTTAAAGCAAGTTCAAGGCCTAATCAGTGTTTAAAGCCACATAAGTTGACATATCAACTAAGAGAGCCTCCAAAGTGCCACATCAATGAGGCAATTAATCCTCAAAATGCCACCTACAAGTTCATTTTCCTCAAAAGAACACAAATTGAATGCACAATTAGAGATATTTGCCAAAGACAGCTCAAAATTAATTTCCAGCCTACCAAAAGCCTCCAAAGTCAACAAAAGTGACTAAAGTAGATAAAATTTAATGTAAAATTGATTAAAACAGAGATAAAACATCTGAAATTTTCTCCATTTGGTCTCCCAAAGGCCGAGAATCATTTACTCTGTATTAATTGAACAATTAAACCTTCCTTTCACTCCACCTTCTCAAAATTACCTATAAATATCCGATGACGAGTTCATTGTTATTTTTGTTTGCATACTTGTTGAATGTAAATAGCTTTTGAGGTTGCTGTAGCTCTGTTTTGTAATTGAAGAAAGATGGGCTGAGATGAGAAGTTTGAAGCTGTAAAGACCTACTGGACTTGAAGATTGTAACTGGTTTAAACATCAAATATAGAAGCTGATTTATGGGATCCTGGTCTATGTCAATGGTGATTTTTTTCTTACTGTAATTGTTGTTTTTCTCATGTTTTCCATACTTTCCATTTTCTCTGATAAAGAATAGCAAATATAGATTAGGATTTACTGCAAAGTACCCTATTTCTCATTGATAAATATTTATCTTTATGTTTTCTTCTGATTGCTTATTTGAGGATAATTCAATAGAGTATAACCAGTGATGTGTTGTGAGGCCATGTTTATTGAGTATAGATTGAGATATTGTCTTTGAAAGTTCTTGAAAATCTGCTAATTAAAGTTGAACTAGAGAAGTTTATGGTTAGCCCTGTCCTCTAGTTTATCTCCAACAGTTGCTTTGAAAAGATCCCTTAAGAGTGTGTCAAAATCAGGCTAGGTTAAAAGTCCTTACCTGATCTTAGGCTACTTCTTGTGTTTATCTTGAATGTTTTTCTTAAGAATATACTGAAAGCAGGCTAGGTTAAAAGTCCTTACTTGATCATAAGTTATTCTTTGTTTATCTTAAATGTTTTCTTTTAAGAATATGTTGAAATCAGGCTAGATTCAAAGTTCTTACTTGCTCTTAAGCTATTCTTTGTTTTCATTTGAGTATGCTAAAATTAGGCTAGGTTAAAAGTCCTTACTTGATCTTAAGCTGCCCTTTGTTTTCTTATATGTTTGCTTCTTTCACTACACTTTAATTTCCATATCATAAATCAAATTAAAGAGATATTTTGACATAGATGACTTGCCCCATAGACCACTCTTGAAACCTGTTTTCCAATTAAATCCTTTTGTGACTCCATAGCCCAATGGATTGATACTGTTTCTTACTTATCCTGTCAGCTGAACCATTCTGTCAACCTGCTCACAAATTTACCCCTCAGAAGACTTCCTTCATTTTAATGATATCCATCCCAACCAAAACAAACAAAACCCTTGTACTTCATAACTAGCCTAATATCATATCATAAGCCTTGAAATATCTTTGAAAACACTTATATAGAGAGATCCCTCTCTAAATCCAGGAGGGCTAGATCCTAAGATTCCAAAGTGGTTTTGATGTTGGCTCTGCAACATTTGTTCTTGCCAATCTTTCAAACTACAGAGACCTAACAGAGTGGCGACCATACTAGGGAGGATTTTATTGAGTAATAGATAACTTCAAAACTCAACAAACCCTTATTTTCAATGAATAAAGTGTCACCAAGACTGGTTATTATTGATTGTTGATGGTGAACAACAACCAAAACCTTGAAAACAAGTAAAAATATTTTAGCTAGCGACTCCATTGGTATTCAGTAGGCCTGTTGACCCCACTAGTTTTTCCTAAGACTCCACTGAGAAATTATGAGTGAATTAAATCTTGTACATCCTTAAGACCTCAGAAAACCTATAAAATTTCAGATTAGTGTTTAAATAAATCAATGGTGGTGGACCATAAAAAATTTTACCTTCAAAAAGCTAAAAATTTCCACCTAGCGACTCCACAACTCCTAAAAGACCAAATGACTCCACTGGTAGAAGACTCTGAACTGGTTGAAAAGATACAATGACCTCTTTCCTGATTTACAAACATGATTCCAAGGATACAACGAAGATATTCCCCAATGAGTAGAGATCATATCCCTCGGTTCCCACATAAGATGCCCCAGGTGAATTGGGATGAAAACCTGAATATTTTTCAAGGTGAAGAGTTTGATGACCCTTTGTTACATCTCATCAAATTTCACATACATGTATGGGGGTTAAAGGTGGAATGGCATGGATATTGCCTTATGAAAATGTTCATGTTGACATTAGAAGGAAAGGTAAGGGATTGGTATGAATGGTTGAGGGTTGGTAGTTTATTTTCTCTAAGTGACCTCCACATAGTATTTTATGATAATTGTAAGGAAAAATCCCCTTACCTATCATTAGAGGGAATTTTTTGTAATCAATCTGAGGGAAACATAGAATACCTTGCAGGCATTCATGAAAATTTGAGAAATTGGTAACTTGAAGATCTCACAACAGCCATCTATGAATTTCATACTCAAGACAACTATCATAAAAACCTAGATGAATTAGTTGAGGAAGAAATTAATCAAGAAATAGAAGAAAATCCTCAGGATTCAATTATAAACATAACTAATGATGATTCATCATCCCTTCTAGGTGAGGCTAATTTAAATATTGATGATCTAGAGTAGCCCATGCTTTTTCCAAATCAAGAACAAACTCAACCACTATAAGACCTAGACAAAGAGCAAGACATGTATGATGATCAAGATTTTATAGAAGATAATGAGGAAGGTTGTCAAGAAATTCCCGATTTCCTACCCATAACTTGTGTTTTACTGTTAAGAGATCTTTACGAACAAAATGCAAATATTAATAGTGAGCAGTGCTTTGAGGAAACAAGTAGCCACTTAGAAAATGCAGAATCTGAAATGAAAGGAGAACTAGCACATAAAGGGACTCTCCCTCTATGTTATAACTCATTTCAAATTACACAAGAAGAGTGGCCTCCTGATAATGTAGAAGAAAAAACTCATGAACCTTGTATTCAAACTGAGTATCACAATAATTATGAGGAGTTGTTTGAAACAGAAGAATATCAGGAAACAATAGAAAATACTCAAGGTTTCCCTGCAAGCACAAATGAAGATCCCCTAGAAGAGGCTCAAGAAGACATCTAGCCTCAAAACTAGTTAACACGAGAGAAAGAGTACTGTTGTTCTTCTGTTCATGTTGAAAAAGAAATCCCTCTTTTGACAGAAGAAGAAATTGATCAAATATTAAACAAACAGCCAGCCTGTGAAATATTTTATAAAACAAACACTTATGCTCATCTACCTACTAAACCTTGTTGTCTTGAGCCAGAAAATAAACTTGTAGATTAGCTTAAAGAAAAAAAAAACTGATAACCCAATATGCTTGATTGGTGAGATTGTTTCTATTAATGATTGTTCAATTTTTTTCAGTCTGATGATGATGATGAGCTTCAAATATAATCTAATCATGCAAGGCAACCAACAATTGATTGGTGTCATTAAATTCACTATCATAAGCCTGATAGCAGCAATCAGCCAATCCAATCCATTAGAAACAACTTTCACATAATTGGGAATGAGTAGTCTTTCTGCTCAAAGGTTGAGGAGGAAAACCATGAAGAATTTCTTGAGCATGATGAATATAAAGAACCTTCTCTTGAAAGGGTTGAGGTAATCAAAGAGACCCTTGCTCAAGAATATAATGACCTCTTCAAGGAGTTCAGTACACTAAATCAGGACATACTAGGACTACAAGAGGACAATACTGCAATCTATGATGAGTCCTCCAGTTCAGATCATAATGAATATGAGGAAGATTTTCTTTCTTAGAGGAATATTTTTGTTGATCAAGTGGAGAAAAAGGTAATCCTGGTTGAAAACTATGTTTAAAATACTCACAACCAGGTATTAGTTCAAGATCCCTATGCTGATTTTTTGAAGACATTTGAAGAGGGAATACAAATTGTTAGGAGCAGTATATTACCAAAAGTTAGAAATTTTTTTAGCACTGCTGCTAAAAGACAAGTGATATGGGAGTGGTCCTTGTGTTTATCCAATATGCTCAAAGAGATGAGCAAAGAACAGTCATGGAACCATCTGATTGAGTGGATGTATTGGAAAAGAAAATTTACCAGCTAAACATGTAAATATTTCAGAGATAGATTAGAGTAGGTAGGAATGTCAATAAAGCTCAGCCTATGAGCATTTAGTTAGTTTTTTATTTTTCTTTGAAATAAAAAGAGAAAAAGAGGGCAAATATAAAAGAAGAAAGGTACAACCCCATACCCAAAAAAGAAAGGAAAAATCTGAAAGTGTGCAAGCCTAAATGCCACTACTTAAAAGAACACTACTATTTAGTCATACAGCCTAATCATGACTAGATAGATTTCAATTTACTGCTGATAGGTTAGTGAATTAGATTTTCCAAATTGTTTAATCTTGGCTTATTAGTAGATTAGATTAGATTAGGATAGAAAGAAATGGCTCTAATCAGATCGAAATCTGAGCCAAAGAAAAAGAAAAAGAATGGTTCAAACATGCTTAAAATATGAACCAAGAAAGAATAGGAAAGGAACAACTCTAAATAGATTAAAACCAGAGCTGAAAGAAAGAATGAAGGATGTATTTTATTTTTCAGATCTTAAGCCTTCACAGTTTTGTTTTAAATTTTCTGCAAATAAAATCTATGTGTAGCTTGTACATACAGCCATAGACACCATAGAAAATCAGATAGCCTAATCCTGATTTGACTGGGTTTTAATTTCTGTTTTAGAATATAGAGAATAATATCTATCAGATAGTTTAATCCTGGCAAATAGTAGCTTAGGTAGAGAATTTATGAGTTCAACTGTTTAATCTGAACTCATGGAAGAGATAAGGGCAGAGTTAGATTAGTTTCCTGCTTTCAAAATAAAAGAATAAGATGTTGATGTAAAAAGGTTTGCAAGTCCAAGTGCACCTTATGAAGAAAAAATGTCAGGAAAATAGGCTGTGTAGGTAGAATGTTTGGGAGAAATTTGTTTGCTGATATAAAGTACTGATCATATTTCTAAGTAGCATTATCAAGGAGGAAAAGGTTGTCAATGGATAAAGGCATAGGTCTACATCCTAGAGATCAATCTCTGAATTTCTTAACACCTCCAAGGAGCTGCCATCCCCAAGTGGAGCCACTGTTAGCCATCAGTAAATTTTGTCATAGCAAATGATGGCTAAAACAGGTCTTGAGCCTTCAAGAGATTATTTTCATAGAAAATTTCTCATTCTTGAAGCCTTTTGATGCTTTCTAACTCAAAGAGTAATATTCACTACTGTTCCATTCAAAAAATCCACCAAGAAACCCTGTTGATATCAAAAGAGAGTATTTTTTAGGCCATTTTCCATCATTTACTAAGCCTATTTCATTCATTTTCCCCTTTTATTTATCCTCCATTTTCCTCTAAAAATCCCCTTTTCTCCTTCTCATTTACCCTTCATTTTCCTAAAAAACCTTCAAAAATCCCTTTTAAACCTAGAAAAATCACCTTTTTATGGTTTTAACTACCCTATTTTTCTTATTAGAACCTTTTTTTAGGCCTAAAAACCCACCTTTTTTGGCCTATTTTCGACCTCTTTCATGCATAAGACTCTTAAGCCCCTTTATGGCTTAGCCCCGAGCTCCTTATTTGTCATATGACCTAACACTTGTGACCTGGCGCTAAAATCCTTAGCCCTCTAGCCCCTTTTTTCCTCCGCCCCTGGTCCCCTACTCCTCCACAGGACTGCACCTCTACCTTATCCCTAGCCCCCCTTCTCTTATCTTCTATTTTACCCCCGTGCCTATGGTAAAAATATTTTTTTTCTTTGTATCTCCCCCGCCCTACTTGGAAAATTCCGCATAAATACTAGTCGTAGATCTATATCATCCAACGACGTTGATTCGTCCCCCCCTTCTCCTTTCTCCCTTAAACCACATTCCTTCGTTCCTTTTTTCTCCCCACCTTACCACTCCATGAAACAATCCCAACCGTAGATCTATAGAGATCAACAGTAATCTCCCCCCCCACTCCCATCCTTTTATCATCTAACCATACCAATCCATTCATCCTCGCAAACCCCTCTTAGCCGTCGATCGCTTTCATCCGACGACTCGCATTCACCCAAGCCTTTTCAATCGCCGATCAACCATCCCACTACCAAACATAAAAGGCTGATGTCAGTCGGGCCCTACCTTCAACCCATAGAGCCGCCCCTCCAATCCCCTCCTAACACCTGGCTCCCACTGCAATCTTCGCCCGTGCACCTCTCTCCATCGCGCTCCTCCCCCACTGTTGGATCTATGCCTCCAAATCCAACGGTTCACGTTGTGTTTCATGTAACTTTCACTGTCAAAGTTTAAGGACCAAAATTCACGCAAAACCGCTGGTTTCCTCGAGGACGCGTGTCGTGCAACGTATGGAATCACGTTTGATTGAACGAAAACCGTTTACCGCTTGGATGTCGCGTTAAAATCATCGACAGTTTTCAAAAATCCACCATTCTACATTTTCGTGCCCAAACCTAATTTGAACCCTGTTTTTGCGGGTTTTCGCCTCTCCGCTATGAAATTTCCTCTTCTGCCTGCATATCCTACTCCTCCGCCCTCCGCCAGCCTCTGCATGCAGTTCTACCGACACCGCAGGGTTTTATTAACATTTTTTGGTTTTTTGTAGGGTTCAATGGCAGCTTTAGGGCCAAAAAAGCCTTCTCATGGTTCAAATAAGAAACGGAGCTGAGGGTCACTACCTCTGAAGCCGTGATAACTGAAAAATCATGGAAAATAAGCGTTCAGGGTTCGAGTTTCATGGTTTGACCAGTGCTTCTTGAGCATTGGTCATATTATCAAACCCTCAGCATATTGAAGACACCTGCCCAAAACAAAAAAAGGGAAAGTCAACGAATTTTTAAAGATAAAGGGTTAAAGGCTAGAACCAAGAAAAATATGGATAAAGCGCAGTGATTAAAGAAAGAAATAAAGGCAGAAAATAAAAGAAAAATATGATTAAAGGAACAGGCCTAAAGCATGAAACCAAGGCCTAAATCAGTTAAACAGTCAGCAGAAAAAGTTTAAAGGCCCGAAGATGATTATAAGGCCTTAAAGCAATATCAAGGCCTAATCAGTGTTTAAAGCCACATAAGTTTACAGATCAACTAAGAGAGCCTCCAAAATGCCACATCAATGAGGCAATTAATCCTCAAAATGCCACCTACAAGTTCATTTTCCTAAAAAGAATACAAATTGAATGCACAATCAGAGATATTTGCCAAAGACAACTCAGAATTAATTGCCAGCCTACCAAAAGCCTCCAAAGTCAACAAAAGTGACTGAAGTAGATAAAATTTAATGTAAAATTGATTAAAATAGAGATAAAACATCTGAAATTTTCTCCATTTGGCCTCCCAAAGGCCGAGAAGCATTTACTCTGTATTAATTGAACAATTAAACCTTCCTTTCACCCACCTCCTCAAAATTACCTATAAATATCCTATGACGAGTTCATTGTTATTGTTGTTTTCATACTTGTTGAATGTAAATAGCTTTTGAGGCTACTAAAGCTTTGTTTTGTAATTGAAGAAAGATGGGCTGAGATGAGAAGTTTGAAGCTGTAAAGACCTACTGGACTTGAAGATTGTAGCTGGTTTGAACATCAAATATACAAGCTGATTTATGGGATCCTGGTCTCTGTCAATGGTGATGTTATTCTTACTGTAATTGTTTTTTTTCTCATGTTTTCCATACTGTCCATTTTCTCTGATAAAGAATAGAAAATATAGATTAGGATCTACTGCAAAGTACCCTATTTCTCACTGATAAATATTTATCTTTATGTTTTCTTCTGATTGCTTATTTGAGGATAATTCAATAGAGTATAACCAATGATGTGTTGGTGAGGCCATGTTTATTGAGTATAGCTTGAGATATTGTCTTTGAATGTTCTCGAAAATCTGCTAATTAAAGTTGAACTAGAGAAGTTTATGGCTAGCCCTGTCCTCTAGTTTATCTCCAACAGTTGCTTTGAAAAGATCCCTTAAGAGTATGTCAAAAGCAGGCTAGGTTAAAAGTCCTTACCTAATCTTAGGCTACTTTTTGTGTTTACCTTGAATGTTTTTCTTAAGAATATACTGAAAGTAGGCTAGGTTAAAAGTCCTTACTTGATCTTAAGTTATTCTTTGTTTATCTTAAATGTTTTCTTTTAAGAATATTGTGAAAGTAGGCTAGATTCAAAGTTCTTACTTGATATTAAGCTATTCTTTGTTTTCCTTTGAGTATGATGAAAGCAGGCTAGGTTAAAAGTCCTTACTTGATCTTAAGCTTCCCTTTGTTTTCTTATATGTTTGCTTCTTTCACTACACTTTAATTTTCCATACCATAAATCAAGTTAAAGAGATCTTTTGGCATAGATGACTTGCCCCATATACCACTCTTGAAACCTGTTGTCCAATTAAATCCTTTTGTGACTCCATAGCCCAATGGATTGATACTGTTTCTTACTTATCCTGTCAGCTGAACCATTCTGTCAACCTGCTCACAACTTTACCCCTCAGAAGACTTCCTTCATTTTAATGATATCCATCCCAACCAAAACAAAAAAAACCCTTGTACTTCATAACTAGCCTAATATCATATCATAAGCCTTAAAGAAATATCTTTGAAAACACTTATATAGAGAGATCCCTCTTTGAATCCAGGAGGGCTAGATCCTAGGATTCCAAAGTGGTTTTGATGTTGGTTCTGCATCGTTTTTTCTTGCCAATATTGCAAACTACAGAGACCTAACACTATGAAGTAGATGTTGTGAAATCATGTGTTGTAGAATTGATAGGATTTGAGTTCACCTAGTGACACAATGCTAATCATCGTTGAATGAGACCCAGGTGCATGAAGTGCCATTTAGCTGAGCAATATGATATCCTTAAACCAATTATCCTATCAGAGTCCTTTTCCCCATGCATTTTTCTTGATGAGCCGATTAAGAACAATAAGAGGAGATTTCCTATTGTGTATACTACATAGAGTGCCACACAATCTTACCATCCCCAGTTTGTAAAAATAAATTCATTATGTATCCTAAATCCATATTTAAATAAGAAACAAATAAATCCACCATCAGTTTTTCCATTGTTTCCGAAGAGGCACTCAAAAGAATCAAGAATCCTCAAGTAATTATGGTAAAATATACCACAACTAGAAGCGACCTAAGGGGCCTCTTAAATACCCCATTCAATAACATACATCCTTGTTATTATACATATTAGGGCATGATAGATGCATTAAAATATCATAATTGAATTTTTTGTTTTTCAAAACATCACGTGGTGTAGTAGGAGCCACCCAAAGTAACATCCTAGCATGTAAGAAAATGAAGAGAGATCCTATGGTAGCCACCAAAGTCTAACATAGTGTAGCATGAAATCCTATGAATGAAGAACCACTATTATGGGAAGAATAAATTCTATTGGACAAGGAACTGGAAAGTTATGAAGGTTTCAATAAAGTTCAGAACCTGAACATTCATAAAAATTCAGATATTGGAAATTAATGATGGGGGACAAAGAAGTAACCAAACCTAAGAAATATGAACATGTCACCTTTGAATTCCCCATCCAAGATCATGTTGCATTGGTTCAAATGAAAATAATTCCCCTCTTCACCCTTCCAAACTTTCATGGCCTTGGAAAGAAAGATCTAGATACCTTTATATTCAATTTTGATATCCTTTTTCGTAGCTATGACCATTCCATGGGTGCACAAAATTTGAAATTATTTCATGATACCTTAAAAGATGCAACACTAAGTTGGTTTATTGGACTTGGGGGAAATTCCATTCAAACTTAGGATGAGATGGAGAAGGATTTTTTTAAAGAACTATCAAGACTATTGTAAAGTTTGGGATATTAAGGAGGAAATCTTCAAAATGTCCCAAGAAGATGATGAAGGTCTAGAGTATTACAAATAAATGTTTCAATACAATTTACAAAGGACAAAACAAAAAAAATTGTATCAAGAAAATTTGTGTATCCTCTTCCTTAAAGGAATACGGTAGGATTGTATCGATAAATGAAATCTCAAGTGAACATGAGATATTTCCCTATTAACATATGAGGATATTTGTGTTTTTTGAAAGAAATATTCTAGTGGGAGTTCTAAATACAAGAATAATTTTTGAGACATAATCTCCAGAATTAATAGATCAAATGGAATAGGGGTTACTAAAGCTATGATAGGAAACTTATTAAGCAACTTTAAAATTGACATTCTCAATACAATTAGCTCCCAATAAGACACCCTATAAGAAAATAAAAAGAAGGAAGAAGTTGAGTTTTCCTTAGCTATATATTGCTCCAGATGCCAAACGAAACACCCCCTTCAAGAATTTCCTTTAAATAGTGTCAATGTATGTAGTAGTTTTTGAACAAGAATATGGCACTCATATTTTTCCTTCCTTATTTGGGGCTTAAGGAAATATTTCAAGAAGCAAATGAAGAGACCGAACAAATATGTTTTGTAGCTCAAAATAAACCTTGGCCCCCTCAACCATTTGGTTAAACATGAAATTATCCTTATTATTTTTATACATATAAAACTACAATACCAAGATGATACCCCTTAGTTCCCTAGAAAGAATGGCCTACTGAAGTACAAAAATTGTTGGGTATGTGTTATATTCTTTCCATGACTAGCCCGATGCACTGTACGTTGCGTCGGGCGCAACAGGGGGGTCACAGGGGGGGCGGCAGCCCCCCCTGTCAGGGTCCAGGGCAGCGCCCCGACAAAATTTTTTTGGTATGCGGTCCCACTCATATGCGGACCCACCCATGTTTTGTGCATGAGTTTGCACATGGTTTTGGGGTACGATGGTTTTCGACCCCTGGTATTTTGTAGATCTGGTCAAGGGAACTACGGTTATGTTCTACTCCAGGGTTAATGGATTGGGGTTTATGTATGCTTCGGCATGTATATATATGTGTTGTAACACTAAAAGGAATATAATAATGAAAAATCAAGCTAGTCGTCCCGATTTGGGATGCAGGGGAAAATCTCTGTGTTTATCTGTTTTATGTTTTATGCTCTCGCTATTGTTTATTTTCTGTTATAAGATTCTTGTGTAGATAATTTCTGTTCAGGGTTAAAACCTACATTTGGTATCATAGTTGTTTCGGCTTCAAGGGGACGCCTTTGTTGCTGAGGGTTTTTTGCTCGGGCCTGAGGTAGACCCTGTTCAGTGAGAGATCTGCGGGATCAATTCTTGTAGTGAAAGAAGATGGCGAGCAGCGGAAAGATAGAGATCGAGAAATTTAATGGTCAAAGTTTTGAGTTGTGGAAGCTCAAGATGGAGGATCTGCTGGTGGATAAAGATCAGTGGATCGCGGTAGATCCAGGTACTAAACCAATGGCAATGTCAGATGAAGACTGGAAGAAACTAGATCGGAAGTCTAAGAGCACAATACGGTTGTGTGTCTCAGATTTGGTATTGTTGAATGTATCTGGGGAAGCTATGATGAATAATTTGTGGGAAAAACTTGGGACTTTGTACCAATATAAGTCTCTGGTGAATAAGTTGTTCCTGTGGATAAAACTGTATAACCCGAGGATGAAGGATGGAGACTCGGTGATAGAGCATCTGAACGCCCTCAATACTATGGTAAGTTAGCTGTCATCTGTTGATATTAAAATCTCAGATGAAGATAAGTGCATCAGTTTGTTGTGTTCTCTACTAGACTCGTGGGACAGTCTGGTTATTGCAATAAGTAGCAATACAACTACCTTGAATTTTGATGACATTGTCTCAGCCTTGCTGTCGGAGGAAATGAGACGAAGAAATATGGAGGGTCAAAATGGAGATGCCTTATCTGTACGAGGAAGGTCCAAAAATAGAAACAAGAATAAGGTTTCGAGTGGGAGATCTAAATCTCCTAGAAAGTTTGTAAAAGTGTGCTAGAAATGCGGAAAGGAAGGGCACTACAAAAAGGAGTGCAGATCTAAAGCTCCTGAGAAAGGAAAGGGATCTGATGATGCTCCTTTTGCAGAGGAAAAAACCACCTCGGATGAAGGTGGGGATGTGTATTTGTCTTCTTCCTCAAGTACACATGTAGATCATGAGTCATGGTTGATTGACTCAGGTGCATCCTTTCACTTCACTCCCCATAGGGAGTGGTTCTGCGAGTATGAGAAATATGATGGTGGTGATGTCTTCCTAGGGGATGATAGGAAGGCCAGAATCGTCGGATGTGGAAAGGTCAAGCTGAAGCTACAAGATGGAAGGATTAGAACACTTCCTGGTGTTCTGCATATTCCTGCATTGGCCAGAAATTTGATTTCTGTAAGCAATATGGATGATGTAGGTGTAAAAACAGTGTTCGAGAAAGATGCCTGCAAGATGGTTTAGGGAGCACTGGTATTAATGCGGGAGTTCAGATTGGAACTTTGTACAAGCTACAAGGTAGCACTGTTATTGATGGGTGTAACATTTCTGTGGTTCCTGAAAGAGGAGCGGAAAGCCTAGCTATCTCTGGAGAAAATACCATGCTATGGCATCAAAGGCTTGGACATATTGGAGAGAAGGGCCTTCGGATACTACATAGAAATGGTATGGTAGAAGGTATGTCTAATTTCTCTCTAGATTTTGATTTCTGTGAACATTGTGTATATGGGAAGTAGAATTGGGTGAGTTTTCCTTCTGGTGCTAAGAGGGCGAACAAGATATTAGAACTTGTGCACAGTGATGTGTTTGGGCCTGTGTCAGTTCCATCACTGGGAAAGTCTGTGTACTATGTTTCATTCATAGATGACTTCTCAAGGAATACATGGATATATTTTTTGAGGAAGAAATCTGAAGTCTTTGACAAATTTAAAGAATTTAAGGCTCTGGTGGAAAACCAGACAGAGAAGAAGATAAAGGCGTTGAGGACAGATAATGGTGGGGAGTTCTGCAAGAAGGAATTTGAAGAGTTCCGTAAGAAGTGTGGTATAGCACGACAGAAGACTACTCCATACACACCTCAGCAAAATGGAGTTGTAGAAAGAATGAATAGAACACTGATGGAAAAGGCAAGAAGCATGCTCAGTGGTACCGGGTTAGGACAAGAATTCTGGGCAGAGGCAGTGGAGACTGCATGTTACTTAGTTAACATATCACCTTCATCAGCGTTGGAGGATAAGACCCCACATGAGGTATGGACTGGTAAGAAACCCTCTCTTTCACATTTAAGGGTATTTGGATGTGATGCATATGTACATGTTCCAAAGGAGAAAAGGACCAAGTTGGATAATAAATCTGAAAGGTGCATCTTTATTGGGTATAAGGATGGTTTAAAGGGTTACAAGCTTTGGAACCTAGAAACAAGGAAGGTTATGTACAACCGAGATGTGGTGTTTAGAGAGGTGAAAGATGTTGTTACACATGAAGTCCTACCAAAGGAACCTGAGAAGATAGAGTTTGAGCTAAAGGAGGATGAATCAGACTCTACAACAGAAGAATATTCAGAAGAGGAAGAGCCACAAACCCTAGCTTTGAGAATATTAGTTCAGGAAAGAAGGCAACTAGAAAGGTATAGTCCATCTGCTTTTTGTTCAGGTTTTTCCTTAACTATAACTGATGATGATCCCAAAACTGTTAGGGAGGCAGTAGATTTAGAGGATGGAAAACTCTGGAAGGAGGCCATGGTTGATGAAATGGCATCCTTGCACAAAAATGAGGCATGGGATCTGGTGGAGTTGTCGGCTGGAAGGAAGCCCATCAGGAGCAAATGGGTGTTTAAAAGGAAGATAAATGTAGAAGGAAAGGTGGAGAAATACAAATCTCGGTTGGTAGCAAAAGGTTATTCCCAGGTGTCGGGAATTGATTTTGGTGATATTTTTTCTCCTGTTGCCAAAGTTACTTCTATTAGATTACTTTTATCTGTTGCTGCTGCATTTGATTTTGAGATAGAACAGATGGATGTGAAGAAAACATTTCTTCACGGGGATCTAGAAGAAGAGATCTACATGAAGCAACCTGAAGGCTTTATGGTGAAGGGTAAGAAAGAACTGGTATGCAGGTTGAAGAAGTCTCTGTATGGGTTAAAACAGTCACCAAGGATGTGGTATCAGAAATTTGATACCTATATACGGGGACTTGGCTTCACCAGAAGCAAGGAGGATCACCGTGTTTATTTTAAATTAATTGGTGACCGTGTTATTTATTTGGTCTTGTATGTGGATGATATGTTGTTGATTGGAAATGACAAAGAAATTATCCAAGATTTGAAGACCCAAATGTTCTCCAAATTCGACATGAAGGATCTGGGTGCTGCAAACTATATTTTGGGCATGGAAATTAAGAGAGATCGGGCAAAGAGGAAGCTCTGGTTAAACCAGAGGAAGTATGTCGAGACTATATTTCAGAGGTTCAATATGCGGGATAGTAAACCAGTGAATGTTCCTATTCCTGTAGGTGTAAAGTTGTCTGTTGAACAGTGTCCCAAGACACAAGAAGAAGAGGAGTATATGTCCCGTGTTCCATATCCAAGTGCAGTGGGTAGCCTGATGTATGCAATGGTCTGTACTAGACCAGACATTGCACATGCAGTGGGAGTATTGAGCAGGTTTATGTCAAACCCAGGGAAGGAGCATTGGACAGTAGTGAAGCGGGTTTTAAGATATTTACGTGGCACTAGTGATTATGGCTTGTGCTACCAGGGAAGACCAGGATTGGAAAGAATGTTGGACATTCGTGGTTTTGTTGATGCATACTGGGCTGGAGATCTGGACCAAAGAAGATCTACAAGTGGGTATGTGTTTAGCCTATTTGGAGGCGCAGTCAGTTGGATGAGTAAAAGACAGTCTGTAGTGGCTCTTTCAACTACAGAGGCAGAATACATAGCAGCCACTCATGCAAGCAAGGAAGCAATTTGGTTGCAGAGATCGTGTTCAAGTATGGGGTTGGTACAGCAAGCTATAAGGATAGACTGTGATAGCCAAAGTGAAATTTTCTTGGCTAAGAACCCTGCTTATCATTCAAAGACAAAGCACATTGATGTTCAATATCATTTTGTTAGAGATATGGTTGAGGCTAAAAGGGTGTTGTTGGTAAAGCTGGACACTTTGAAGAATGTTGCAGATGCATTGAAGAAGTCTGTGAGCACTCATAAGTTCTCTTGGTGTAGAGAAACAATGGGTGTTGAAGAATTGGCCCAATGACTAAGCTCTCCCGTGGCCCCCTGTGGAAAGAAAACAACAAGTGGGAGAATGTTGGGTATGTGTTATATTCTTTCCATGACTAGCCCGATGTGTTGTACGTTGCGCTGGGTGCAGCAGGGGGGTCATAGGGGGGGCGGTAGCCCCCCCTGTCGGGGTCCGGGGCAGTGCCCCGGCAATTTTTTTTTGGTATGCGGTCCCACTCATATGCGAACCCACCCATGTTTTGTGCATGAGTTTGCACATGGTTTTGGGGTACGATGGTTTTCGACCCCTGGTATTTTGTAGATCCGGTCAAGGGAACTACGGTTATGTTCTAATCTAGGGTTAATGGATTGGGGTTTATGTATGCTTCGGCATGTATATATATGTGTTGTAATACTAAAAGGAATATAATAATGAAAAATCAAGCTGGTCATCCCGATTTGGGATCCAGGGGAAAATTTCTGTGTTTATCTGTTTTATGTTTTATGCTCTCGCTATTGTTTATTTTCTTTTATAAGATTCGTGTGTAGATAATTTTTGTTCAGGGTTAAAACCTACAAAAATAAAATTGGGTACCAGGTTGGAGGGAACCTCCTGCCTTTGGGATTATACCACTACAAGTCCCACAATATTCTCCTCCTTAATAACATCCACAATAGCTTCATATACCATCCAATCATCCCCAATCTCCTCAAAGATCTCAACTACCTTCCCAACATATACCCAACTCAAATAATAAAGTAGGACAACCCACCTACAATGTTGAAGTACCCCATTTTCCTATTTATACTATCACTTCATTAGATTGTTAAGATATACAATTATGATCATTGAAGCTGATCAATGATTCAATTACTCCTATCATCCAAGAACGGGAGGGTGAGGAAGATCTTGCAAGGCTATATAATTCTAATGATAAGTCCTCACGTCCTAAACTTACCCCAACAAAGGAGATAGTTCTATGATATCGAGAGAGGTTGTGTTTAGAAAATCCTTTCGCATAACCATAGTTTGATTATTTAGGGGAACTTAGAAATGTTTGTTTTAAAATTAAACTATTCCAAGCCATAAAATATGTTCCAATTTACAAAATAGTGAATCAAGAACTTTGTCTCAAAAAATCAGGGAGGAAAAATGACGACCCAAATATCATTAAGGTAATAGGAAAATTGGGTGATCTAATGTTGGGGAAATTTTTCATAGATAAATATATAGACCCTGTAAGTCCATTCATAAGCGTTAATATTAACAATGTTCCCATACCTAATACCTTGATATATTTTGGGGAAACCATCAACGTCATGGAAAAATAAACTATGGAAAAAACTCCAACTATCAACACCACAAACAACTCCAACAATACTTCAATTAGATGATTAGTCCACTATAAAGTTGGAGGGTGTCCTTGAAGATATATATGTTTCTATGGACTCATGGGAATAACCAAAACTATTCTTGGGGTTATTCTTTGATTTTTGGAAGGCCATGGTTGGCTACAATGGATGAATGCATCAATTGCATATCCGGGGAGATGACCATTTATTATGGTAATTATACCAAAAATTTGACTCTCTATCCACTTACCAAAAAAAAATTTGATTATGAAACTCACCTCTAGCCCATAGATAGTGATGAAGGAGAAATTCAAACTCTTCTTACTCTTGACCAAGTCTTTGTTTTTAAGGAAACTATTGAAGATGATTTGATTTGCACCTTTATGACTCAAACTCACGTACCTAGCCCCTTGCCTCTTGCACACCTCCGTGAAAGAAACTCAAGATAATTATTCACATGCTAAGTTAATTTAGCTTATGGATAACATGACACATTTGGAAATTGTCACTAAGAAACACTCCCTTCTAGTTGAAATTTATCTTAGGAAAGCCTTGAAAATTAATAGTGGATTAGAACTTGCTCAGTAGGAGAAACTCTTTGAAATGTTATAAAGACATAATAACGATTTTTCATAGGCTTATATTTATATGAATGTAATCCATCAAAATTTATGTACCCACCATATCTATATTAAGGAGGATTATTGACCTATTAAAAAACCACGCAGCGCAGGTTTCATCTACCCTATTTATAATAGTTAGTGGGTTTCACCTCTGGTTATTGTGCCAAAGAGGAATGGTAAATGGCAGGTATGTGTATATTATCAAGAGTTAAACAAGGCTACCTTGAAGGGATATTTATCCTTACCATTCATAGATCAGGTCCTTAATACCTTGGTAGGGAATACATTTTTTTCCCTTCCTTAATGGATTCATTGGCTATAACTAGATCCAAGTTGTCCTCGAAGACCAAGAAAATATGAAATTTACATGCCCTTGGCAGACATTTTCTTATCGATTTCTTCCATTTGGTTTATGTAATTCTCCTGCCACATTTTTTAGGGTTGTTCTCAATATAGTTATTGACCTTACTAATGACTGCGTTGAAATATATATAGATGATTTCACCATATAAGTAAATAATTTTGAGGAGGCTATGATCAATCTTGAAAATGTTTTAGTCTAGAGCAAGGAAACCAACCTTTCCCTCAACAGTAAAAACTGCCATTTTCTTCTTACTAGGGGCATAGTGTTGGGGAACCACATGTCTCGTGAAGGGATAAAAGTAGACTTCGCTAAAATAGAGGCCATTTCTAGTCTCCCAACTCTAATATATTTTCCTAATATATGTGGGGTACTATTGCAGGTTTGTAGAAAAAATTAGTATGGTAGCATCACCCCTATTTTATTTGTTAACTAAAGATGAAAAATTATGCTGGAATAATAAATGCTAATTATCTTTTGAAGCTTTAAAGGAGAAACTATCCACACCCCCTATCTTGTAGGGAAATAATTGGTCCCTTCCTTTCCATATCTCTACCAATGCTTTAGACACAACTATTGGAGTTGTGCTAGGTCAAAAGGAGGAACAACAACCTTATGATATTTACTATAGTAGTACAAACATTACCCTGACTAAAAAAATATACTATGACTAAAAAATAAATTTTCATTATTGTACATGTTATTAAATTTTTTTGTCATTATATCACTAGATACCTAGTAGTTGTACACATTTATCACTTCGCCATATGTTATTTTATGAAAAAACCTATTAAAAATGGCAAGGAAACCAAGTGGATTCTTCTCTAGTAGTTCGATATCACCATTCTAGATAGACCTAGAAAGGAGAGTGTCATAGCTAGTTTTCCCTCTAGATTGCATAACGAAGAAAAAAATGTTCTAGTACAAGATGTATTTCCTGATGAACATTTATTTTCACTATCTACTAATACACCTTGTTTTCATATATTGCTAATTATTTTCCTACAGGGAAGCTTCCACAACATCTATCAGTAAGAGAACATTATAAGGTTATTAGGCATAGTATTATGTATTCTTGGGTTTATGGTACTTATTCCGCATAGGGCTAGATATTTTGATCCAAATTTGGGTGCGGGAAGATGAGATAGATGACATCTTTAAGTAATCATGATGAGCCATGTGGGGGACACTTTGTAGAAATGAAAATAAGATTTTGCAATTGGGATACTATTGGCCAACCATTTTTAGGGATGCCAAGAAGTATGTCCATAGTTGAGATATGTGTCAATATATGGGATTACATGTGCAAACAAGTTGGATTCCATTACAACCATAGGTCATGATAAATCCTTTTGAGAAATGGGCCCTTTATTTTATAGGACCAATCAACCCACCATCAAGACAAAAGATTTATATTTTAGTATGCACATATTATGTAATTATGTGGGTTAAAGCAAATAACTTGCCAAAAGAAACATAACAAATAGTGGCTAATTTTCTATATGAAGATATATTTATCCATTATGGTGTTCTGCGAGAAATTGTTACAAACCAAGGAACCCAATTCACTTCTTGACTCATTAAATCCATTACTAAATAGGTCATGATCAAACATTGAATGTACACCCCATACCATCCACAATAAAATGGATATGTGGAAGTCACCAATAAGATATTAGAATCCATCCTGAAAAAAAATAATCCAATGACATCATAAGGACTGGGCCAAAAAACGTTCAGGAGAACTTTGGACCTATTGAATCACCTAGAGAAGCACTACATTACTTACCCCTTATGAGTTTTCCTATGGGAAAAAATAAATAGTGACAATTCAATTCGAGGCCAATAATTTGAAGGCCGCATTTCAAGTTGGGATGGATCTCACAAATGCACAAAAACATTGGCTGGAACAACTTAATGAAATTGAAGAACTCCGCTAGGATTCCCTTATGATAAAATATGGCAGAATCAAATTATTGAAAGCTATACTAGTTAGATCTACTCTAAGAGGCTACAATAGGAGGGAATGCATCCGCAAGTCGCTATGCATTCTCCAGAGATCAAACAATATATAGGTTACATGCAAATAGGGAAGTTAGAACCAAAACTTAAGAAATAGGAAGAAACTCCTAATCTAAGGTTCAGGTGAACCGAATCTCTCTAATATAGTTTCTCCATTATCTTCAACACTCCCCCTTAATGGAGAAAGGGTTCAAAAATATTCCTAACATGTCCCTAAACATCTCAAATTTAATTCTACCAAGAGGGTTAGTAAAAATATCGACAGCATTATCACAAGTATTACAATATTCAACATGAATTTATTTTGACTGGACTTTCTCCCTGAAAAAGTGGAAATGTGTATCAATGTGCTTAGTGTTTTTATGAAACACTAAATTGTTTGCAAGTTTGATGGAGCTCTGGTTATCACATCTAATAAATGTTGCAACTTTATGTTCTTCTCCTACATCTTGGAGAAGTCACGTCAACCAAACTACCTCACAAGTTTCTGCACACATCGCTTGGTACTCTGCTTCCATTGAAGACAACAAAACTTTGTTCTGCTTTTTACTACATTCAATTACCCCAGACCCAATGCTAAATTCATAGCTTTTTATGGATCTCATGTCATCTACGTTTCTAGCCCAGTTGGAGTCTGAAAAACCTGTCAATTTCACATCACAAGAATCAGTATACAAAATTACATAGTCTAAGGTTCCTTATAGATACCTTAAGATGCCTTTAGCTACAATCCAATGGCTCTCAAGTGGCTTGGACATAAATTGGCTCAATGCACTGACTGCATAAGCCAAATCTGGTCTAGTAGTTTTCAAGTAGATTAAAATCCTCACCAACTTCTTGTACAATGTTACATCTGCCTCCTTTGAACGATCATCACATTGAAATTTGGTATTCTGTTGTAGCGGCACAGTTGTAACCTTACACTGATCCATCTTAAACTTTTTCAGAAGACTCCTGACATGCTTACTCTCTGCTAGAAAATTCTGTCCTAAATCTCTCCAGATCTCTAGACCCAAACAATAGTGAAGCTCACTGAGGTATTTCATCTCAAACATTTGGGACATCTGCGCCTTGATTTATTCAATGATTTTATCTACATTTCCTATAATGATGAGATCATCTACATATAAATAAATAAAAACAATTCGCCCCTTTTCATCAAACACAATATAGAGATTGCAGTCATTTTTTATTCTATTATAGCTGTGCTGTAAGAAGAATGAATAATTTTTATCGTACCATGATCTTGGAGCTTGTTTTAGTCCATATAAATATTTCTTTAATCTATAGACTAAATTTTATTTTCTCTATTTGACAAATCCCTTAGGTTTCTCTAAATAAACTTCCTCTTTCAACTCCCCATTCAAGAAAGCTGATTTAACATCCAGCTGGTGCATCACCCAATGATGTTTAGTAGCTAAGGAAATTAACATTATGATTGTATTAAGTTTAGCTAGGGGGTGAAGGTTTCCTCATATTATATACCTTCTTTTTGTGAATACCCCTTTGCAACCAACCGAAATTTATATTTATCTATGCTCCCACCTCATTTAAATTTGGGCTTGTACAACCATTTGCAACCTATGGTTTGTTTGCCCTCAAGTAATTCTACTAACTCCAAAGGTTTTTTTTTAAGAATTGATTCATGTTCCTCTTCCATGGCTTCCCTCCATTCATTATATTGACTTGCTTCTCTATAAATAGAGGGTTCAACAAAAATTAACATGCTAGTTATAAAAGCATTATCTCTATATCTAGCTGGCAATTATGTTTGCCTACCTGATCTCCTGGGTGTCGGAGTGGAAACCAACTTGTTTTGATTATGCCTTGATGGACTTGGTTCAATAGCGGTATTTGTTTCTTCCTTTTGCTAATCTTGCTGTTGCTACTGCTCATGGTTTTCTCTTGTTTCACCATTCCCTTCTTCCACCAACATAGGAATATCCCATTCATCATTGTTGTCTACATTGTTTCCATCATGCACTTGTTGATGAAACACTACATCTCTACTCGCAATAAGTTTATGAGTAGAGGGATCAAATAACTTGTAAGCTTTAAATTATTTACAATACCCAACAAAGGTACATTTTATAGCCTTTGACTCTAGTTTCTTTCTATCCTCCTTTGGCACATGGGCAAAGGCTTTGGATCCAAAAATTCTTAAGTGCTTAACTGCAGGTTTAAATCCTAATAAAGCTTCAAAAGGAGTTTTAAAATCAACATTCTTTGTAGGAATCATGTTTTTCAAATGCACTGTAGTGTTTATCACTTCAGCTTAAAATCCATTAGAAAGATTCTTACCTTTCAGCATACTGTGAGCACACTCCACGAGGGTTTTGTTTCTCCTTTCTACAACCTCGTTCTTCTGAGGAGTGTGGGGTACTATAAATTGTTGTAGTATTCCATGTTCTTTGAAATATTTGCTAAATTCAACCTTCATGTACTCTCCCCCTTGATCCGAGCGAAGAATATTGATGTATTTTCCTATTTGCTTCTCAATCATGCTTCTGAATTGCTTGAAATATTCAAAAGTATGACTCTTTTTGCTGAGAAAGTACCTCCCAAATATCTTGACTGTATTGGCCCACATAAATTAGTGTGGACTAACACTAGTATATCTCTCTATTTTATATTAACATTAATAGGAAACTCATCTCTTTGCATCTTCCCAAGAGCACATGCTTCACAATCAACATCACTATGCTTTAAATTAGGAACACTAATGACCGCACCTTTCTTCTGAAGTAACAAAAATTATTTGAAATTAATATGGCCAAATATCTGATGCCATAAATCTTCCGCAGAAATACCTGACAATGTCAAGGCTTGATGTGGTGCAATTTTCACATTAATCTTGTAGAGATTGCCCACACAAATCCCTGTTGCAATGGTCTTCATAGAATCCAACAAATCTTTAACAACAAAATATGATTTATGAAATTCTACCTTAAGGTTATGATCTATTATCATTGAAACAAAAATTAGATTCTTATTAATGCCGGGTACATACATCACATTCTGAATGTGCCTAATATTACCGTCAAGAAGAATTATAGGAACATTATCATGTCCTTTGATTGGGTACCCTCTGTCGTCTCCAAGGTAGATTTTCACTCCAGTGCTGGTTTCTTTGAAGTCCTCAATCCATTGTCTGTTGCCTGTCATGTGGGTGGACGCTCTTAAATCCACATGCCATGTATTTGCTTCATCCTTCTCATCAGAGTCAACCATAAAAAGTCTGAGATCCTGGTTATGGTCATCATCTGCAAAATTCCCTGCATGTCTCTTGTATCTATGCTGACCTTCATCATATTTCTTCTTATGACAATGCTTATCCATATGGCTAATTTTTCCACAATAAAAACATTTTAATGGTGGATCATTACTGTTTGGTGACATACCTTGAGATGGATTCGACCTTTTTTTCTACTGTGCCTCGACCTCTCTGTCCTCTGTTCGCTTTTCCTCTGAATGGCTTCTTCTTCGCCATTAGAGCTAGATCTGAATTTTGGGGTTTAAGTGTCATCCACCTTTCCTCCTCTTGCATGAGAATCCTTGTCAATTCTTCGAATTTGGGGGCTTTTTCTCTAGCATTCAAGCATGTTATAAACATATGGTAGTCATCAGTCATACCATTCATAGTAATTTTTACCAGATCAATATTACTTATAGCCTCTCCATTTTTTCCAAGCTTGTCTTTAAGGTCCCTGATGCGCGAGATGAACACTACTACTGTCTCATTCTCCTCCATCTTGATGGAGAGAATACCGCTTTTCAAGAATAGTAGGTGAATTGTATTTCCGATTTCATACAGGTCTCTAAGAGTTGTCCAGATCTTGTTCACATTCTTGCAATCTCTGATGTGAGGGATGATGTAGTCTTTGACTGCCATATTCAACATTGTTCTTGCCTTGTTCTCCCTCTTCTCCTACTCTTGTGTTGTCACAGCTGTTGTACCTGCTGGAATTGTAGGTTTCACCTCATCTCCTGTTGCGATCCCCCATGCACTATGCCCTTATAGCATGGGTTGTAACTTGAATTTACAATTAGAATAATTGGAACCATTGAGCTTGTTTCTCTCATTCAAGTATACCTCCATCAAATTATTCATCTTGACAAAAAAAAAATGACCTTCGACAATTGATAGAAAACCGGATCTACAAATGGATCTACCCTAGATGCACAAAAAAAAAACAATATCAAGAAACAAATATTCCTGTTCTTCGACCACTCTGGCAGGATGCTCTACGCACTGCACCACGAGCTCATAGGATCCTCTGCCACAACCTCTTCTGCTACGAGTTTATGGGATCCTCTATCATGGATCACGCTTGTAGAAATCCTCACACTTTTCCAGTGATTTTCTACAGCCTTTGCTGCCACAGATCTCTGGTTCCTCTGACACGATCTCACTAGATCTGCAGGCACGAGCTTTATGGCTCAACAGGAAGAAGCTCTCTAGCTTCAATCGATGATCTGCATCACGAGAACTCTGGCTCCATGGAGCTCCACAACATGATCTCTCTTTATCTTTCAACACAAGTTCTCTGGCTCAACGATGCTCCAAACCATGAGCTCTCTAGCTCCTTCGACATGAGCTCCCGAGATCCTTCAACCTGAGCACACTGGATCCTTCAACACGAGCTTCACTGGCTTTGTCAATGCCCTAAAATCATCTAGATCTCGTGCTGGTCACGCTGGGTAGAATCCCAGTAAGGAAAACAATGATCAACGTAGTTTCTCCAAGCTTGTCCATGCTAATTTCAGAGATCATCGCCCTTCTCTAGCACAGGTCCACGCTGATCGGTGCATCTGTGCAAAAGTCAAATGCGCTGATCTGCTTCACCCACCAGAGAAAAATAAATTCACTCAGCTTCACCCAGGCTACCCTCAAGTCATCAAGGGCTTCTCTTCTACTACCTAGATACTCACAAGGATCAAAGAACTCTGGCTTTGATTCGACCCTGGAGCTCTGATACCATGATAAAATGTGGAAGAATCAAATTATTGAAAGATGTACTAGTTAGCTCTACTTTGAAGGGCTACACCAAGAGGGACTGCATCTGCAAGTCACTTTGCATTCTCATTAGAGATCAAAAAATATATAGGTTACATGAAAATGGGGAAGTTATAACCAATACCTAAGAAATAGGAACAAAATCCTAATCTAAGGTTCAGGTGAACCAACTCTCTCTAATATAGTTTCTCCATTATCTTCAACACCTTCAATAAACAAATCTTGTTCAACAACAACAATAAAAGTGGCATGATGAATATATCAAAGAAAGTTCAAATAAGGGGATGGTATGTGCATATGGATGAAACAGAGGAGTTCATAAAGTGATTACTTAGAATGGATATGCCATTGATTACAAAATAAGGAAATTAGAGCATGAGATAAATTATAAACACATTATCTGGAGCTTGCATCCATAATACATGCATTAAAAATATGGAGGTGTTACTTAATGGGAAATATATTTGAATTGAAAGCATCATAGTGGTCTTAAATATTTATTTTAGAAATTGACTTAAATGCGAGGACAATAGGATAGTTGAAATTCCTAAGTGAATATGAATTTGATATCAAGCACATCAAAGAGAAGGATAACATTGTTTCTAATTCACTTAGTAGAAGGGTATATGTCATGCATGCTACATATGCATACTTCAAATTTTAAAATTAAATTTATATAACCTAACAATACAAAATAATAATACCTAACGGAAAAACTAAATATATAGCAAGAGGACGTACTATATAAATTTAAAGAGTAAAAACTATAAGAATATGGCATACTCAAGTATAACGTGTAGATACCTAATTTTTAGAGATTGAGGAAATTAGTCGTGAAAGAAAGGCATAATGTTGCATATATAGGATACCATGATTACAAAAAAAAATATTGTAGCAATGGTAATCCAATACTTTCATTTATGAATGAAAGAGGATGTAGTTAATTATATTTCTAGGTATATGGAATGTCCAAGAGTGAAACATGGGCATAAACACCCAGTTGGTTTGCAATAGCCAATTCCAATTTCAAAGTTGAAATAAGAAGTTGTAATCATTGATTTCATAATAAAGTTTCACTAGAAAATAAGGAAACATGACTTAATAATTGAGATAGGATAAACTTACAAAGGCCACTAATTTTATTCCACTAAAACATAGTCATAAGGCAAATAATATTGCAAAGTTATACGTGAAATAAATTGATAGATTGCATGGAATAACAAAATATCATTTGTTTTAGATAGATATATAAAGTTTATCTCCAACTCTTGGAGATAATTATTTAAAGGATATGGTACAAATTGAATTTTGGCGCTACATATCATCAAAAAACAAATGGAAAAATAATGATAATTAACCAAGTGATTGAAGGCATATTGAGAATAGATGTGATGGATATGCCATCCAAAAGGGAATGTTACTTGAATTTGGTTGAGTTCTCCTATAAAAATAGGAATAAGGATTCATCAAAACAAGATTTCATTTGAAGCTTTATAAGGTAGAAAATGAAACACACTATTAAGTTTTGACAACTTGACAAACACAATAATACTTGGGTTGGAATTGCTTAAGGAGATGGAAGAGAAGATTTATAGAAATTAACAGATTCAAAAGTGGTTCAAGAAAAGAAAAAGAGTTATTCATCTAAGAGAAGGGAAAATAGAGAATTTAAAGAGGGGGAAATTCATTCTTGAAATTGAAATAAAAGAAAAGTTCCTTGAAGTTGGATAGTTGTAATAAGTTGGTAGCTAGATTTTCCAGCCCATTTGACATATTGGATATGATAGATCTAGTTATATGCATACTTGCACTACCTCTTCAATGAATGTGCATAATCTATTTAATTTATATTTGTGAAAATACATGTGCATGATATTAACCACGTCATTGATTGGACTTTGTTCAGGCGGAGCTAGAAAATCCTTCACAATACAAGTAGTGTGTATATTGGACATGAATGTCATGGTGTTCTAAGAAAAATAAATAGAGTAGGTAAAGGTCCAGTGGACTTGATACAACCATGAAGAAGTGATATGGGAGTTAGTAGATGATACATGGGAAGCATGCTTACAGTTAGTTTTGGTTTTTTTATGTAAAATTTTGTTTATATGTACACCTACATGGTGTTGAGAACTAAGGAAAATGTTAAAATAATGGGGCGGGGAATGCAATACCATGGGTTTTGATCTATCTATTAATAATGTATGTTTTTATAAAATGAAGGTGATCAAGTGCTCAGTGTTAAAGCTCAAAAATTAAATTGCTAAAAATCGATGGGAAACTGAACGACATCGAAGAGCTCGTCGCCATGAGGAATCCGATGCAATTCATTTTTTCAAAAATAGAGTTCGGATGAGGAAGATAACGCTTGTTGTTTGTTTTTCTAAAAAACTAAAAAAATTGCAGAACATGACAGAATGGTGACATGGTAGGCCATTCAGCAGAAAATGGATATTCTGGGAATATTCTGTCATTTTCGCCCAATGACACTATGACAAGTGTCACTGCATGATTTGCCAGAAAGTTTCGAAGGTGAATTTTTTTTATGTGATCCTAAGGTCGATTTCCAAATTTTAATGGTGGAACGAAATTTTTATTAAGGTTGGGGACAATCAAACCAGAGTTTGACATGTGGTGCAGCTAGGGGCCGCCACATGCCCCCTCTGGTGGACCAAGGTCAAAGTCTGCATTTTAATTTTTTAATGGCAACATTTGTTTTATTATATGGTGGGTTATATCCAAAGTCTTAATCATAAATATGCCAGAGGTTCAAATTATTATATATATCAAAGGTTGGATAAATATATAGATATTGGTTCAAAAGTTAATACAGGCAGAAGGGCGGAGGTCAGGACTCGACCCCATGACCTCCCCCAAACAACGCGGTTCCGTTACCATTGGACCACAAGCGCAGGACTTAACAATCTATGCACACCACTTATATTTGAATCTCAATGGTATATCCGAAGGCGGGAGGAGGGGACCAGCCCCCTCACCATATTCACATCCAGTGTAACCGTGGCAGAGTGCTTAACGTTTAAGCACAAGATTATTGTAATGTGGGTTTAATTAACCCAAATCCATTTTTAAGTCATGCTAATCCATATGACTAATGCAGATTAATTAAAGAGCGAGTTTAGTGCTAATCCTCCACTAAACACACGCTTATATTTAATTAAACTCCAAGTTTAATATGGCGGTCCACTAAATTCGGCGCCAACCCCAGTTTTAGCTGCACTAATTGGAGTTATCTCCAGATTTAGTGGAGATTTCCTAGGTCAAACTGTTTTGGCCATAACTTTTGCAAAATTCGACCAAATTGGGAGCAAGAAGAGTATATTCTAAATTACTTGGACATTCTGAACACATTGAAACAGGTTTAAGGAGTATTATATGAATGTAAACATCACTTTTTCACATTTGAGCTAATATAGAGGCCTAAGACATGGAAACTGGACCAAGGAGATGTAACCCAGGAGGGGTGAAATCCTTCATCAAAACACTGTGTTAATAGATCATTTTGATGGTTTGCTGTACATTTTATTTTTGATGTTCATCATTATTTTTTAATGTTTTTATGCTCATGAATTTAACATGAAACTCAACACATTTTCCTGTTTAGCACTCACAAACACCTCAAGAAACTATGCACATGAAGCAAAATATCAGAAAATTAATTATAATTCTGAAGAAAAAAGAAAAACTAACATTCATATTAAGATCAAAAGGCCAAGTATCTTATCATTGTAATAGTATTTAAATATTATTAATAAAATATATCACCAAATACATATGGAAAAGGACAATAGTTATAGGGAAAATTATTACATGAGAAATGGGGATGGCTAAAGAGGCTACAATAAATTTGTAATATCTTATTGTACCCATATTTGAATTATTTGAGGAGAAAGGGCTTATGTGAGATCCTAGGGAAGCCACATGGTGCTTTGAGAACATTCATACTTAACCTTACCTTTTTGGTTGAGAGGCTTTTCTGGGGATCATCATTGCGTTCATTTTTATTACTCTTAAGGAGAGAAGGGAGGGAATAATTCTATTATTAAGAGTCATTTTTTAGTGGTTTTGCATTAAGATGTGATTATTACATCCTTAGAAATTATTTAGTGCATGTATGCATTGGAATTGTCGAGGAAAATATTTATGGTTGAGAGTATTTAAAGCTTCCAAGATTTCCTAACCAATAACATTTCATCGCTAGAAGGAAATGAAATAGCTTAAGGTACTACATTGTAAATAAGGGGATTTATTTTCTTGGGTCGTACAAGATGAAGGGGAAAGAGAGTATAAGTTGATATTTCCATGGGACTAGTTGAGTAATTATGATAATGATGATTAATATGTTATTTTGTAAATAGAGAAAACTTGAGAGCTAACTATCTAATATAAGTGATAGAGTTGGCCTAGGAACCTATCCTTGTGGAATCATAGCCTTAGATTAAGGGTATAATATGTTGGAATTATGGGTTTTCCTTTATGTCAACCTCATTATAGAATGTTGTATGACTCCATGATCTCATCATTGTATGCTTTCATGTCTATTTTATGGTCAACAATCACAGTACTTGTTTGAAGTATCAAGTGTAGGGAGTTGCAGAGGTTATAAAAAAGATTACATATGCATCAAAAATGTTGCATATCATGAGGAAGCATGTATCCAAGTTATGTAACGAGTAGATAATTATTTTCCCAGGTCAAAGCCTAAGCCACACGGAAGAAGGCTCATGAGGGAATCTATAAGCTTTCAACTGAAAATTTCAATGTCATATGTGCGTCCAGCCAAAAAATCCACGTTCAATGTGTCTAACCATGCATGTAGGCTACAAAGAAACAAAAAAAAAAACCAAGTGCGAAACCAGGGTTTCACCCATGGATTAGTGCGCATGGTGTTTGTTGACATGGTCCAACAATTACCTCAGTTTTCTTGTCTGTGGTATTTTGAAATCATTTTTATTTGGCTCGAGGTATTGAAGGGATCAAATCCTATATAAGGAGTGTCGATCAAGTGAAAAGTGAGTGCGCATTTTTCTTGAGTGTTTTTTTTTGGCTCACACAAGTATATACAAGGGTGCATGAAGGAACAATCAACTCATAGTTTATTTTTTGGTAAGAAAAGGTATAAGGTGTATGGAAATTATCAAATTTTATTTGTTTGGTGAGGCCTAGAATCATTACAGATCTGAATACACAAAGGTCTAATGTTACTACATAATGATACATATTCTCACAAAGAATTAGTTTTTCATTTATTGATGTATTACTTTGATTATATATGCTTGTGTATTTGAGGCAGAATATTGGGCTAAGATGTATTCATCAATGCATACATACTCATGATTGAATAACACTTACAATATGCAAGGGAAAAGTATCATATGATTTGGAACATGGTTGCCACACACACACACACACACACTAATATATCTATCTATATATATATATATATATATATATATATATATATATATATATATATATATATATATATATATATATATATATATATATATATATATACTTGAAGCCCAGTTTTATGTCCTTCTTTGTAGAGATCCCATTACTATGTGCTTTGTCTGAAGATATTTGTATGCCTTGATTATTTGCATTTACACAGTGAAACTCTTATGAATTTGTTGCTTATGACTTCGAAGCTATGCTCCACTATGAAAATTAATTTTTTTGATAAATACACATGTTGCAAGGATTTTGAGTAATTTATGAAAGAGTTTCTCTCAGGGACAAAGAGGAAAATTGGATAAGGAATGTATTAATGATACATAGATCTAAACAAAGGATGTAAGATTGCCATTGTTTTGCAAAGATGTATTTTTGAAAAGTGATATTTTCATGGGTACATAAGTGTGCCCAGTTTGAAGATCTATGCACTATTTTATGCTCCATAGTTACAGTTTGTCTCTTCTATATTAAAATATCAGTCACAGAATGTTGTGAATACTGGAAGGGTTATGATGTTTTGATTTAATTGCATGTCTTTTTCAATAGCCATGAAAGTAGTCAGATTTGTTTAATGATATATGCAATGGAGTCTTGGTTACAATATTTGCAATTGATCTGGTTGTATCCTTCTTGTTTATTATGTCTATGATATCACTTTGTAGTAGAGATTTTTGATCTTGGTGGCTATCATAATTATTTGCAAAGGAAATTATCTTGGATTGACATCCATCTACAATAACTACTAAATTTTTTTTTTTTAAATAATGAGGCTTGATTGATCCTATATGCAGTCTTGGTTAACTTATTTTCTTAAGGAATATCAGTTCTTATGACATGGTACATAGGGATTTTATGACAAAGATCTTAGTGTTTAAAAAAAATCTTATATTGATTTGAATAGCATGTCTTGGTATATGTTTTATGATCAGAAGTCGCTAAATTCATGCTAAAGTAAAGTTTCAAGCAATGAGGTTTATTTAAGGTTATGGTGGTTATATTTGCGAATAATCTTGTGACATCTATGATATCAATGAATATGGTTATATAAGACAAGTATAGTAAATATTTTTTTATAGTCCTAATGGATGTCATAATTTGTTGGCTTGATATCCATTTGCAGTAGCTATAGTAGGAATTTTACAAAACAATGAGGGTTGTTGGATTCCATATACAAAACAAGAGGTATTTGGTTGACTTGCTTGCTTGTATTGCACAATTAAGATCAACATCTTGAAGACAAGGACTATTTCCTTCTTAAAAGTAGATTGATTGGTATACATATTATGTAGTGGGCATAGGTACGATAATTTCTGAAGTCATATGCAGTACTAATTGTGACAGATCAAGGAACAAATTGTGTTGAAGGTGTATAAGTCATGTATTGATTTAAACATGACAATGTTGGTGATGTCTTTCTCATATGATTTATTGTTCACTGTTGTGAAGCCTGTTAATGTATATTGATCTATTAATGAAGTGTTGGTGCTTGGTATTGGTGATAAATATATTTAAACAAGTTTAAGGGTAGAGACATTTTTATTACATGGTGGGTCTAGTGACCTATCAAATAATTTTTTCTTCAGGTGGTCCCAGTTTGAAACATTGGGGAAAATGGATCACTAGAAGTAAGAGGGAGTAGTAGCTTCCTTCCACTAGTAGCTGGAAAAATCAGTGAAGGTTGGAGCCTTTTGCAGATAGGACCTTATGTATTGGAAAAATACCACACCAGTGTAAAATTGTTAAATAATTTTTTTAAAAATAAGAAGACAAAGCATACACAACAATGGTCGTTTTATCCCGTCTTGGGTTTCCACCTAAAATATTAGTGTCCACATGTGTTGATATTTGTTTATTACTTGTTCTTATGTTTTTTAAATATGCAATATAATGTGTTAATGGTGAAATCAAAAAAAAATATTTGATTAGGAATGAAATACTCATTCACCCCCCCCCCTCTCTCAGTATTTCTAACAATTGGTATTAGAGCAAGTCCCTCACAAGAATATTGATCACTAGAAGGGAGATCAGACATGATGAGAAGTTAGGATAAAATTTTTTCTAGCAAACCATCCGTGTTTAATGGAACTAACTTCATGTTTTGGAAGATCAGAATGAGATATTATTTGTAGTCTCTAGGAGTTGATGAATGGGAATATATTGAAAGTGGATATGAACTTCTAGCCTCCATTCCACAAATAAAGTAGGAAAGAAGAAATATGAGAACAATACAAAGGAAGTAAATTCTATCTTTGGAGGATTAACAGAATCCGAGTTCATGAAATTCATGCAGCTAAACACCTCAAAAGAAAGATAGGATAAGCTTTTCTAAAGCTATGAAGGTGACACTATGGTAAAAAGTGCCAAACTTCAATCATATAGAATTTAGTATGAGTCTCTTAGAATGATGATGGGAGCGTTACAAACATTTTCCTTAAAGTAGATTATATTTTTAACACAATGAGAGGATGTTGTGATAATATTGAAGATGTTATGATCGTTGAAAAGACATTGAGATCACTAACCCCTAAATTTAGTGAAAAAGTTTCAACTATTGAAGAATTTTAGGATTTGAAACATCCTCTTTAAAGAAAATCCATGAGATATTGATAGCCTATGAAATGAGAACAAAAGGGAATAAATTAGAAATTAGAGAAGTTTCCTTCAAAACTACAAGTAAAGGTAAACAAAATCAAGAACCAGATGATGCCAACTGTATTTCAGAAGAAGAAGAAGCGAACTTTGTCAAGAAATTGCATGTGGTGACTGGTAAATTTAAAGGTAAACTTCCTTTTAATTTTTTTCTTGTGGAAGAGTAAGTCACTATGCTGCTAAGTGTCCTTATAAACAAAATCATGATAAGAAAGAAAAAGGAAAGAATGTTTCAAAGAAGAATGTCAAAAGAAGTTTTACTAGGAAGAAAAGTTTTATACACATGAAGATAGTTAATTCTCTTTTGATGATGAGGATGATTATTCAAATTCTAATAAAGAATACAAATTACTTATGGCCTTTGAAGATAAATTTTCAAGTGTGTCTGATAATTGTGATGATTTAATGGATGCACTAAAGGATATTGATAGACTTAGGGTCATAAAAAAGAATCAATAAAAAGAAATCAACATGTATAAGGAAAATATCCTAGTTTAAGAAATAACTCAGCTAGAAATAAGCCTAGAAGAAAAGAGATTGAGAAACCAAAGGCACAATTGAGTCTAAATATCAAATTTGCAAAAGGATTTAAAACCTCAAATGAAATTATTAAGCTTCAACGTTCTCCCTTAATCAAGAAAATCCTTAGATATAATACAAATAAAAATTTTGAAACATCAGAATCTATGAAATCTTCTGAAGCAATGATCCAGTGCATATTGGTGGCCACTCACCTCTTCTTCCTAGGCAGTTTCATCAATTTTATTCTTTACTATTTTTAGAAATTTTTCGGGTCTTCAAAATTCCAGAGTCATTTTGAGGCCCTAAACGATGTAGTCCTCAGAGATATCTTTCCAACGAGGTATCATACGCGCCAAACAAAGATACTATGACCAAGTTATGACCACGGGAAGTTGGCTGCCCAACTAACCCCAAGAGGGCCTATAAAATTTTGATGTTACATCTCCTTAGGTAAGGGTTTTGGTTGTTTAGGGTTTTATCTTATCATTTAATAATAAAAAGGACCTAGAGACTCATTGCAACACAATTCAGAGACATGTAGCCGCCACATATCGTCTTAGAGATAAGCTACCATCGCACTAGCTAGTCTATGTCCAATTTGTCTGTAAGCATATTTCAGTCATTTGATATTAATGAAATGAAGTTTATGTTTATTTATGTATTTTATTTCATTCTTGCATAAATCCAGATTCAAGTTACAACTCCATGTGAGTTTGAAACATATTTCATTTTCAATGTTTTACAGTAATCCTAAGTAAACTTCATGCAAGTTACATGGTCTCTACAAATCATAATAGAGAGTAAAAAATATCCCATTTGAAATTATTTTTTATTATCTCAAATGTATTTTTTACGGAATTTGATTTCATTTCCCAGTTTGAGATATATGCGCAATTAAAATTACACCTGTCTAGAACACTGCATCACCACATGTCCTATGAGTTTGTGGAATTATTTAATCACTCCACAGGTCACCAAATTTCAAGTGTCTTATATCATTGGAAATATCTATTTAATACCTCAAATGGGTCTTTGACAGAATTTAGTTTCATCTCCTATAGCATAAGTTATCAGTAAAGTTGCAACAAGAGGTCCATTGCAACCAAGATCCAGATTAGTGGTATCAAAGCGGTCTGCTCTTTCTTGATATTTCTTTGCATGTCCCCAACGAGTTCAAGGTATAAGGATTTAGGGCTCGATCTGGTTGAAACTTTTCAAGATCAGCCTCACAAACCTCGACGACCTCCCATGGAAGAATAAAAGAAAGACGAGAGAGCAGGAGATCCTATCAAAATATTTCTTGAGGCGGCCCTTGAGAAACAAAGGAAAAAAATGATGGATAAATTTTCCCAGATCCTTTAACGAATTCCCATTGGTGGTGCATCTGCATCCAACACCCACTTTGTAGATGCCATTCCTTTCAAGGTACAAGTCAACCTCGACATTCCTATATTTGAGGCCAGATAGATGCAGACACCGTAGATAGATGGTTGAATTTGCTGGAAGGGTATTTTTCAATCCATGATTTCTCTGACCGAGAAAGATTACTTTTTAACTCCTCAAAGCTGCCTTTCATGTCAAACACTAGTGGGAAACCTACTGTGTGCAAAAGGGTGAGAGGGAACCCTCTCTGTTCTCAGCCACACCCACTTGGAATTTGTTCCAAGATGGCATCAAGGAAAAATATTACCACATGGGGAGCTATGAGGACAAGTACAACCAATGGACCACGCTGCGACAACAAGGGGGTCAAGATGTGCATGAGCTAATGAATTTGTTCCATACCCTACACACAAATTTGGGAATTAAATATTCAGAGAGAAATTTGGTGCTCAAGTACCAAAGATGTTTGCACAGATACATTCAGGAGGAAATTTAGTTCTGCAACATTATCTCGGTTGCTTCGACATATCAATATGCTGCCAAGATTGAGCAGAAATTTAAGCAGAAGAAGCGATACTTTAGATCTACAAATCCGAAGCCAGGGAAAGAAATCCCCGAACCACAAAACAAGGGGCAAAGCCACAGTGGGGTGACTCAGAAAAACACCACAAAGCCAAAGAAGGACACGGGAAATTGGTGTGAATTTCATAAAAGCTCCACTCACAACACAAGCGAGTGTGGGACCAAACAGTCGTTGGTGACCAAATTGAAGGCATTCGAATGAGATGCATGTTCTGATTCTGAGTCAAAACCAAACAAGGGTAATGAAAAAGTGAATAAGATCATCAATGCAGATCCCAGTTCCACTGTTACCACCACCAAGCTCCAGAGGGAGGACCCCGAGGATCCAGAGGAGGGGGAGCGCCTCTTCCATTCGTAGATGTGGGCGAAGGGTTCTCCACTGCAATTCCTTATCGATAGCAGAAGCCAAAAGGACCTCATTTTAGTAGAGGTCATGAAGCAGCTCGGCCTACCGACCACAACACATTCGCAACTATATACCATTGGGTGACTTCACCAAGGAAGAGATCTCTGTCTCAGCCAACAGTGTCGCCTTCCGTATAGCATCAAGCCCTTCACGGATGAGGTACTGTGTGATTTTTCTCCTCTTGACGTGTATGATGTATTATGGGGTCAACCATACTTGTGGAAACAACACGTTGTGTATGAATCTAGACCTTATTCTATTATTATTACTTTGGGAAATAAGTTTTACAGGATACCGGAGGTTGTACTGCCTCCTGCCATCTCTTTGATTACTGCAAAGTAATGCAATAAGATTATTTCCCAAAATAGGAAAAAAATTTTCATTACAATTCAGCCACAGGGAAAGAATAATGTTATGGCCACAACCTACAAACATGGCTCCCCTGCAAAACAACAAGAAATGGACAAAATTGTGGAGGAATACAAGGACATTTTCTCCTCACCCACATAGTTTTCTCTACACTGTCAGGTCAATCACTCCATTGATTTGACCTCAGGCATGCCACTGCCTAATGTTTCCATACCTCATGCGACCACACAGACATAATCAACACATGTACTGTTTGATCTCTGCTAACAAGTCCATGACATCTTGGAGAAATCTAATGCCAGGTACAAGCAAGGCCAAGATCAAGATTGAGTGCCATACAAGTTCCACGTGGACGACACATTTTGGTTATTTTTGTAGAAGGAGCACCTCTCTAGACCCCACCACAAGCTACACCCACTTTAAAGTAGGCCAACTCCTTCACCAGGGACCAGGTTCAACATAAATTTTCCTACCTCATGGAGGCTCTACACGCAATGGGGACTATTGCTTTCTAAGGGGGGAGGAATGATCCAGGTGGTTGTTGGTGGCCACTCGCTTATTCCACCTAGTGAGTTTCATCTGTTTTCTTATTTACTATTTTTAGAAGTTTTTTGGGTCCTGAACTTCTGAAGCTCTTTTGAGGCCCTAAGCGACGTATTCCTTGGAGAGATATTTCCAACGAGGTATCATGTGCTCCAAACGGAGATACTATGACCAAGTTATGACCCTGGGAAGTTGGTTGGCCAAATAACTCCAACAAGCCCATAAACTCCTGGTGTTACATCTCCACGGGATATGGTTTTGGTTGTTTAGGGTTTTCTCTTATTTTTAAATAATAAAAAGGCCCTTGAGCCTCATTTTAACACAGTTCAGAGGCATGTAGCCACCACATCTCTTCTCAGAGATAAGCTACCATCGCCCTAGCTAGTTTATGTCCATTCTGTCTGTAAGCATATTTTAGTCATTTGATATTAATGAATTGAAGTTTTGTTTCTCGTACATCTCTGTGTTTATGTTTATTTCTGTATTTTATTTCGTTCCCGCATAAGTCCAAATTCAGGTTACAGCTCCATCAGGGTTTGAAACATATTTCAGTTTCAATGTTTTGCAGTAATCCTTAGTAAACTTCATGCAAGTTCCATGCTCTCCACAGATCATATTAGAGATTGAAAAATATCTCATTTCAAATTTTTATTATTATCTCAAATGGGTTTTTTATGAAATTTTATTTCGTTTCCCAGTTTCAAAGATATGAGTAATTGAAGTTACATCTGTCTCAAACACTGCACCACCCCGTGTCCTATGAGTTTATGGAATAATTTTATCACCCTAGAGGTCATCAAATTTCAAGTTTCTTATATCAATGGAAATATCTATTCAATACCTCAAATGGGTCTTTGACGGAATTTGATTTCATCACCTATAGTAGAAGTTATCAGCAAATTTGCAGCAAGAGGTCCATTTGAAACGAGATTCGGATCAAGCAGGTACAAAAATCTATTCCAATGCTGTAAAAGGTAGTAATTTCCAGGGAAATAATATTCAAAAAAAGAATGAAGGATCAAGCTATACTCAAGTAATTCATCTAAGAACAAAATGACCTTCTTTCCATGATCAGAGGCCAAGCTATTAAAGAAGGAAATTCACTCCCTGGTATTCTTACTTCAGTGGTCAATGCTTTACTTTCCATAACTTTGGTCATAAGGAAATTCATTATGTTGTTTATAAAATTATCATGACTAGAGAAGAAAGAAATCAACATAATATGAACAAGTCAAAAAATTCTTCTTATAATGTTTTCTCTCCTCTTCATAATGAAGTTGAATGTACTATTTTCCATAAATTTGGACATGAAGAAACCAAATTTAGAAGCAGGATGATCCCATATTATCAGCATGAGTAGAATTCAGAGCCTCCCAAGGTTTGGAAAAGAAAGATCACTTCATTTGAAAAATGCGGTCTAAGAGATGATTAGAATCTATGGCACATTGACAACAATTTCTCAAAACATATGACATGTGACAAATAAAACTTTGTTTCTTTTAATGATATTAAGAAAGAAAATAATGTCTTCTTCGGTAACAATTCACCAACTACTATTAAAGGTAAAGGACTTGTCATCATAAAAGAGAAAACCAAAGCTAAGAATATACTATTTGTTGATGGATAAAAACATAATCTATTAAGTATTATCCAAATATGTGATCAAGGGCATGAGGTTGTTTTCAAGTCTAAAAATTTCTTAGTCAAAGAAATGGGAACACGTAAGAAAATAATCAAAGGAACCAGAACTCTTGAAAATGTATACATCCTTCAAGGGGGAAATGAAAAATTCTTCTTGAGAAAAATTGAGGAAAGCTAGTTATCGCATAAAATATTGGGACATATTAGTTTCTATCAAATATATAAATTAAGCAAGAAGGGATCTTCCCGTGACATGAGATACATCATACCACCTGAAAACAAAATTTGTAAATCATGTCAATTTGGTAAGCAATCAAGAGTCCAGTTCAAAGCTAAAGAATGTAGTTCAAGTAAACCCCTTGAGATAATTCATATAGATTTATGTGGACCAATGAGAAATAAGTCTTCTCGCGGTGAACAATACTTCACATTGTTAATTGATGTTTTTACTAGGATATGTTGGGTTAGCTCACTGAAGTTTAAGGATGATGCCTTTGAAAATTTAAAAATATTCAAGTCTATGGTATAAAATGAATTGCAATTTAAAATCAAATGTCTTTGGTCAAATAGAGGAGGAGCATTTATATGAGATTAATTTTTTTATTTCTGTAAACAACGTGGTATCAAAAGACAATTATTCATAGTAAAAAATCCTTAACAAAATGGAGTAGTAGAAAGAATGAACAAGAAAATTCAACATAAGGCACATGTTATGCTTGATGAGTCTAGAGTATCTCACACCTTTTGGGGAGAAGCAGTACAAACATACATTGATATCCTCAACAAGGCCCATTTACGAGTCAACAATGACAAAACACCTCATGAACTCTAGTATGGAAAACCTACAACTATTAAATACTTTAAAATATTTGGAAGAAAATGTTTTAGAAATAGAAATGATGATAAGCTTGGAAAATTTGAATCTAGATTCGATGAAGGAATCCTTCTTGGTTACTCTTCCAAAAGTAAAGGGTACAAATTTTATACTAAAGTGATTCAAAATATTTTTGAAAGTATAGATGTTGTTGTTGATGAAGTACCAAGAGATAAATTCAATATGATGATGAAGAAATCCCCCCAAGGTATGATACGTAGTAGGTGGCGAAGAAGGAGAAGCATCAAAAGAACAAAATCAAAATGTAAGTGTGCTAGAAGACTCCATCAAGGTTTGTGCAAATAATCATCTCGAATCTCAAATCTTAGGAGATAAAGAGGTTGGAATACAAACTAGGACATTTTTTGGATCATCCTGTCACCTAGCCTTATTGTCCATTGTTGAACCTCAAAATGTAAATCAAGCAAGAAAATATGAATTTTGGATATAGGAAATGAATGAATAACTTAACCAAAGAGAAAATAATCATTCATGGGAAATTTTTCTAATGCCTCATAATAAAAATGTAAATGGGATGAAATGGGTATTTAAAAACAAACTGAATGAAAATGGAGAAGTAGTCTGGAACAAAGAAATACTTGTATGAAAAGGTTATGCTCAGTAGGAAGGAACATAGTTTGAAGAAACATTTTCACTTGTAGCATGACTTGAAGCCATTAGAACGCTTCTAACATTTTCTAGTTTTCATAATTTTAAAGTATATCAAATGTATGTTAAATATGCATTTTTAAATGGGGACTTATAAGAATAATTTTATATTGAACAACCTGATAATAATCTTGTTTGCAAACTTAATAAGTCTTTATATGGGTTAAAACAAGCTCCTTGAGCTTGGTACTATAATCTTGACATGTATCTTCAAATATAGGGATTCAAGAAGGGCTTTATATATAGTAATATGTATATAAAAGCAGACAAAGATAAACTACTGATAGTAGTGGTTTATGTTGATGACATCATATTTGGAAGCAATGTTGATTAAATGAGCCTAGGATTTGCTTCAACTATGCAAAAATAATTTGAGATGTATTTACTTAGTGAGATAACATTATTTCTTGATTTACATGTACATCAAACTAATAATGGTATCTTCCTTTCTCAAACCAAATATGTTAAGCATATCATGAAGAAATATGGATTAGAAGATTGTAAACCTATATGCACACCTATGGTAAGAGGATGAAATATTAGCCAAGATGATGTCTCTCCTACAATTAATCAATCTGAATACAAGTATATGATTGGAAACTTACTCTATCTTATAGGTACTAGTCCAGACATCATGCATGCAATGGGTATATTTAGAAGATTCCAAGTAAATCCTAAAGAGACACATATCAAAGTTGTCAAGAGGATGTTTAAGTATTTGCAAGGCACATAAGATTTTGGACTATGGTATCCTAAAAAAAAAAAATTTGCACTTTATGCTTATATTGATGTAGATTGGGCATGTAGTGTTGATGGTTACAAAAGTACTAGTGGAGGAGCATTCTACTTAGGAAAATGTCTAGTCTCTTGGTTCAATAAGTAACAAATTTCTATAACTTTATCAGCTATTGAAGCAGAATAAGTTGCAGTTGTTGCTTGTTTTACTCAACTTATATAGATGGTTCAAACGTTGCAAGATATCCAAGTCACTTATCCTCAACCTGTACATATTCTTTGTAATAACATAAGTGCCATTAACATCTCTAAAAACCATGTTATGCACTAAAAAACCAAATACATTCCTATAAAATACCATTTTCTTAGAGAAAAAGTCCTAGAACATAAAATCATGTTGGAGTACATTCCTTCAAAGGAAGAAGTTGCATATAATTTCACAAAAACTCTTCCTCATGATTCATTTGAATATCTTTGCCAAAAGTTAGGGATGATCTCTACCTCTTCCCTCTCTAAATTTAAACTGTTGTATGCCCTTAGAGGGAGATATTCATAATGATTTCATTTTTTCTTGATGATTATTTATGAATTTATGATGCAAACTTGACACAGGTTCAGGAGGAGCATCTTATTTTCTCCCAATGGTTTGTGGTTGGTGAGTCTCTTGTTCTCACTCTGATATCATATCTTGCTTGATCAAAATTAACTTATGTCTTATAACATTTGGTCATCACTATATATCAGTTACTATGTGGCTATCTATCCTGCATATGCTCAGAGGGAGCATGGTCCTATAGGATTCTATCTTACAGTTGAGCTTCTTCATTCCTTAAAAAAACTCACACGTACAATATTCAGCATATCAGGGGGAGTCCCTCTTCTGGTTCTATCCTTTTCCCTTAATGAAAATGAGGAGAGAAGGGATTTGTGTTTTATAGGTGGTTGCCATCAAGTCCAAAGGGGGGAGATTGTTCGCATTATGGGTTGTCCTTGATGTCAAGCTCATCATAGATTTCCTTAAGACTCCATGATCTCATCATTGTATGCCTTCATGTATATTTAATGGTTAAAAATCACAGTATAGGTTTGAAGTATCAAGTGAAGGAAGTTGCAAAGGTGATGCAAAGATTACATAGGCATAAAAAATGTTGCAGATCATGAGGAAGAAAGTATCCAAGTTATGGACTGAGAAGAGAAGGATTTTCCATAGTATAAGCATCAACTACATGGAGGAAGGATCATGAGGCCCAGTTGTAAGATTTTAGTTGAAAAATTCCAGTGTCATGCATGCGACCAACCGAAAAATCCACATTCAGTGTGTGTGACCATGCTTGTAGGTTGCAAAAAAACAAAAAAAAAAACAAGTTCGAAACCAGGGTTTCACCCATGGATCTACAATAGTTACTAAATTTTTTTGCAAAAAAAATGAGGTTTGTTTGATCCTATATGTAGACTTGGTCGATTTATTTTCTTAAGGAATAACAATGCTTATGACAGGGTACACAGGGATTTGATGTTAGAGATCTTGTTGTTGAAAAAAAAAAGCTTTCTTATATTGATTTTATTAACATGTCTTGGCATATATTTTATGCTCAGAAGTTGCTGAAGTCATCCTACAATAGCCATTGAAGCAATGAGGTTTCTTTGATGTCATGGTGGTTATATTTGCAAATGATCTTGTCACATCTATGATATAAATGTTTATGACTATATAAGAAAATTATAGTAGATATTTGTTTAGAATATCAATGGATGTCATAATTTGTTGGCTTGATGTCCATTTGAAATAGCTATAGTATGACTTTGACAAAACAATGAGGTTGCTTGATTCCATATACAAAATCGTGAGGTATTTGGTTGACTTGTTTGCCTGTATTGCAAAAGTTAGATCAATATCTTGATGACAAGGACTATTTCTTGCTTGAAATTACATTGGATGGTACATATATTATGTAGTGAGCATAGGTACAATAATTTCCAAGGTCATATGCGGTACTAATTGTGATGGAATAAGGAAAAAATTTTGCTCAAGGTGTATAAGTCATGTATTTATTTAAACATGACAAGCTGTTGATGTATTTCTTATATAATTTATTGTCAACTGTTTTGAAGCTTGTTAATGTATCTTGATCTATTAATGAAGTGTTGGGGATTCATATTGGTGAGAAGTATATTTGAGCAAGTTTAAGGGTAGAGACTTTTGGTTTCATTGTGATTCTAGTGACCTATCAGATCAATTTTAATGTAGGTGGTCCCAGTTTGAAACATTGTGAAAAATGGATCACTAAAAGTAAGAGGGAGTAGTAGTAGCTAGAAAAACCAATGAAGGTTTGAGATTTCTCAAGATAGGAGCATGCGCAATGGAAAAATATTGCTCTAGTGTAAAATTGTAAAAGATTTTTTTTTAATAATAAGAAGACAAAGCATAGACAATAACGATGGTTTTCTCCTGTCTCGTGTTTCCACCTAAAATATCAGTGTTCCCATGTGTTTATTACTTGTTATTATCTTTTTCATATATGAAATATAACGTGTTAATGGTGAAATAAGATTAAAAAAAAATTGATTGGGAAAAAAGTACTGATTCACCCCCCCTCTTAGTATTTCTAACACTATTGTAGATAGAAAATGTGAAACATAGGATAAGTTTTGGTGGAACATCCAATGTTTGTAGTCTAGGAATTATATTGTTATTGTGACCCTTGGAGATCAACTCTAGGAGATACTAGAGGCATCCTAAATTACCATATCTCTTTGATAATGAATGAAGATAATTTATTACACTAGGAAATGTATCCTTTTTAGGCTCTAACTAGAATGATAAAATACAATCACCAAGACCCCAATTCCTTTACATGTGGTCCCTGTATGTTGTAGATACAATTATATTGATATATATTCATATCATGTATAAGAGTACCTATGCATTTTTAGATTAAACATTCATTTGGTTTTACCATAGGCACCACTATACCAATACCCCTACATATATATGTTACTAAGCTCCTCACTTTATGAGAGACCGATTGTGTTCCTTTATATGAAGGATGGGACATGGTGACACAATATTGACTAAGTATCATTAAAAAAATCACAATTAATAATTAATACCCCATCCCATTGAATGGAAATTTTCTTTATCATCTCAAAGTGCCAATGTTTTTAGCAAAATTTATCTCATACCAAGTTATCATAATGTTACGGTTGAGTTAATAGATGCATGGAAGACAACCTTCAAGTCTAAGAAGGTTCTATTCGAGTGATTTCTCATAAAGTTTGGATTTAATACTAAAAAAACAATGTTAATTTGGGTATTGGATGACATTCTACAACAATTATTTTGTGGATGTATACCTAAATGACATGGAATGTAGAGAATTCAATATATAGCATGCATTGTGGATGAGTATGGTGTGCATACATCCCAGTCATCCAAAATTTCCTAGACATTAAGAAACTGTTGAAGCTTTTTATATTTTTGGGCCTTACCAAATTTTGTTGCAAGTTCATATTATGGTTCTCTCACATATCATGTCCCTTAGGCTACGTAACAAAGGTAGAACCTAGACTAGATATGTTTTCATTAATACATAGTAGATATCATTAAAGGAGTTGAAATGTTGCATATGATCAACACCATTCCTCATTCTTATATATTCACAACAATCATTTGAGATTGAGATATAAGCCTCATATTATTTCATGGGTACAATACTCATTGAACATTTGATTTCCTATCATAGTGAGACAGTCTTTATCATAGCTCATAGCTAGACCACCTATTTACAAGGATATTTACACCATTCCATGGTTTAGTAAAAATTGAAGCATTATACTATGGCAAAGTAAATGATCATAAACACATGCCACAAACGAATCAATTTACACTCACCACTAATTGTGAAATTACCATCATTAGAAGTGGAATGCATACCTTCACTAGTTCCTCCTAAAAGTAAAATTGAAGAATAAAAAAAATTGTAGACTACCTTTAACAACCTCTAAGTATGGAAATAACTACATTCCTCAATTTCTATTGACACAAGACATCAAAGTGTCTCTATTTATATAAAAATGATCTTGATTTCACTACTACAAACTAAAAACTAGTCACATATAAACAAGTTTAAGACTTTCACCTCCAGGATAAAATTTTGTCCCATTTTGGTCCTATTTTTGTTCCTTTAGGAGAGTATGGGAATTTTGTTGCCTTTGGTTTTCATCTATAGCTTAATAATGCATTTTACACATGATGAAAGGGTGGATAGACAAACTATGCAATAGTTTCAAATATTACTAATAAAACACATAATTGATTGTAGATGGACAAGCACAAGAGTTATAGTGGGCTATGATCCCATGGGAGAAGCAAGTAGTTAAAGAGGCTATACCATTTTATTTATATTTTTTTATAGCTATATTTGAATTAGTTAAGAAAAAGGTGGTTATTTGAGATTCTTACAGAGGTCATGTGGCATTATGAGAATGTGCATATTTAACCCTACATTTTTTGTTGTTTGGGGGTTCCTCATTATTCTCATTTAGTTTCGGTGTTCTCAATTTTGGGGGAGAAGAAGAGTTTTACTGAAAATAATCATTTTTAGTGGGTATATGTAAATTTTTTTATTCTTTTGGTGTGAGGAGATTCTTGGATGCATGAATAGATTGCGATTGTTGATGAAATTGTCTATGAATTATAGTCTTTAGAGCTTCCAGCATTGTGATTTCCTGAATTATAGGAATATATCCTTGGAGAGTGTCAAGAAATTTGATGTCTTTAAATTGCTAATCATTAAATTATTAATCTATATGCTTATAATCTTATGAGGTGTTGGAAAAGTACATGCAATATCAGGTAAGAAAACTCTAAGCTATTCCTATTTCATTCAAAATCACTTTGTCTGATAAATCATTTCTAGAAATTAAAGTCAAGTGTAAGAGTATGCTCTATTCTTAAAAATTAGATCAAATAACTCAATAGCCTATAGTTTTTTCTTACTCTATGAATCAACTAATCTTTTTAGTTATTAGGCTGTAGTATTAAACTCAAACAAATGGAAATTGTAATGCCTAACAATACCCTAAAGATCTTAAGGTCATAGATTCAAGTCTTGGAAATTTATATTTTTCTCAATATTCCTAGTTTAACAATGCTAATATCCTTGGTAATAAATTATGCGTACGCACACACATAATTAAAATTATATTCACAAGCCTACTCTTCACATTGGAAATCGAAAGCATAAATGAATGAAATAAAAGTGTATACTTACTGACATATTTAAGTAATAAATCAAAGGTATTAATGAAATGATAACAAACTCCTGAGTCAGTGAAATCAAATGATAAATTTACCTACATAAAAATTAAAAAACAAATGTGTAGGGTATACTAGAGAGAGGAGGTCATTCCTCTTCCAAAAAACTCCATAAGAAAGATATAGTGTTGTCTAGAAGTCTATGATGCAAATTTGTTCTGTTTCATCATCTAATACAAGTGACAGAGTCATCTTAAGGCACCTAAAAAAATACAATTATTAATTCATTAAATAATTGATACACAATAAAATAATAACCAACATCCTTATCTCTCGACTAATGTCTCAGATATTTATATTTGTAGTGTACTGATAATAAAAGAAAGGCATGACAACCTTGCAAATTGTTCTTTGAACCACTGGATTTCATAACCATCACACTTCTATAGTTATACTTAATTTAAGGGATAAGTGGTTGTACTTTTCTAGCTCAATGACAAAGGAATGGGGTCATTTTGGATAAAAAGTTGATCTGGTGATGTGGAGGATCCAATCTAGAGAAAAAAATTGAGAGAATGGGGTTGTTGTTTGACCATAGTGAACCATGTTGAATATGGATTTGACAAGAGACCTATGCGTTATTTTATGGATGTAAGGTTGTCACCCCCAATAAAATCTGGATTCTCAAACTTTTCCACAAGGGGTGCAACCATACCAAAAATCAAAGTGCTACTAGATTTCTAAAGATGGCAATATACTATAGGGATACTACCATACTTTTGAATATGAAAGTCTAATACAATAACTAGGAAACCAAGTGTCATAGAAACAACTAAACTTTTGAAAGTAACTAGGAAACCAAAAAATCTATTCTATGCAACCATAAAAACATGGGAAATCATTGAATTTAATTCTCCCATGTCTCATTAATATCTTATGAAGTGAAAGCAAATAATATGTAGTAATGTGAATTGTTATAAACCCATTTTCCACTCCATTATAGTGAGAGAAACCCAATATCAACTTACCTTAGTTGTTTAGCTAAAATGCATCCCTTTTCATCTTTTGTTTTACTTATGTGAGATTTATCCCATGATAAAAGGGTGAAATTACATAATTGAGCAATTTCTCATAATTATGTTACCAAAATATTATAATTATGAGATAATAATTATTTCATAATTGATATAATTGAGAAAAATATCATAATTACGATAAAGGTTTCTAGAGTTTTCCATTACCAATGAGATCAACTTGACCCAATTGTGTATGAGTTGGCTAGGGGTCCATTATTGTAGAAGTTTCCTAACTTCTCAAGCCCTTAGGTGTCTAGATACATTTTCCCAAAGTATGGAATGATCCTATATAATCTCACAAAGGGAAAAGGGTGTGAGGGAAAGTATGTAAAATATAGGGTGAGAGCTCTACTGTATTGGGATAGGAGACCATCCTACAAGCTGGAGGAGAGGAAGCTTTGAGGCACATGTATAAACATTGTATTATTTTATATTGTTAATGGAATTTCATGTTCATTCCCTTACATGATTACGTATTCAACAAATATTATAATAAGTTTTTATTCCTTTTGATCTAATGATCTTCTGAGGAAGATCATCTACCGTCTCCATTTGGTTATGATTGTGTGTAGGGGTAAGGGATCAGGTGCAGACATTATAGATCGCTCAAGTTGAGCACAAGATCTGCATCAAGCTCAAAACCCTTCCCCAACCCGCAAGGAGTCCACGTGAAATCTCTCTTCTTTATAATATAAAACTGGTTGCATGCTGCATGGCTGATCATTCGGGATCGGGATCCCTTTATTGTTTCATTGGTCTTGTTTCTTTCTGTCTAGTGATATAATCAAATTCTATATCACTGAGCACTAACTCCTTGCAAATTTAGATGCAATAGAACTGGTGCTTTAAATGAAAGCATACTTGCTTTGTGTCTGCTTTTCCTTCGATTTTGATTGATTTCTCTCTTGCTTGGTCTCCCATTGAGTTCTATATATTCTTTTGGATTCATTTTGATCTTCGTTGATTTGATCTTATATCTGGAGTTTTGTTTTTGTTTTTTATATGAGAGAATAATAGATCGTGCGTTCAAAATAAAATTATGAAATTTTCTATATATAATTTGATTGAATTGACCATAGATATAGATTCCTCTCGGAATTTGGTCCAAAAAAAATCACTGAAAAAGGACTCCGTATGAGGAATTTATGGCAAATTGAAAATTGGGCAGTTTATTTTTCTTCTGCCCTCACACACGACCATTTTTCTATTCGTTTATGTCATTTTCTATATAGAAATGAGTAAAATTAATTACATATATGTAATCCTCTTTAAATTTTACCTAAAAAAAAACCACCTGAAACGGAGTCTGTATGAGGAAGATGTGGCTAATTGAAAAATCATCCTATTTTCTAACCGATTTTCCCAATTCTCGGGTTTTCTATAAGCTTATTTGCTTGATTTTTCAAGTGTTTTTCTTCAAAACTTGCCAAGAAATGTTGGATTTATTGTTTTTATTGCATTTAGATGCTGATCTTTTTCAGATTTGAGTCATTTCTTTTTCATTGGTTGGGATCTTCCATTGCTTATGTTTTTCAAGGTTCTCTTGAAGGATTCTTTGTGTGCTTTGGTTGAGGACTAGTGTTCTCATCTCTAGATCTTAGTTTCAAATCTGTTTGGATGCTTTTGGTGACTACTTAGATCTGTTTGATATCTCACTATCAGATCTTTGTGTCATTGTGCACTTTTTTCAGTTTTTTTTAGTGATATCTTTCTTCTTTTGGTCGTTTGTGTCAAAATCAGTGGTTTTGTGACTGGTTGTAAAAATGTTATCTAGAAAATTTATTTTGAGTGTATTTTTGTCATTTTACATCACCTTCATTCGATCTTGTTTAGGCCTTCTTTCCTCTAGGGTTTGGTTTAGTCCTTTGTAGAACATTGGCCCTGGCTAAGCCATTGTGCTGCAGCCCTAGCTTGATTGACATCATCTTTCTTTTTCACTTTTGGCTTTTAGTTTGATTTCTCTAAGTGTGTTTAATTGATTGGACTTTTTTTTCTTAGCTATTTCAATTTTTGAGTGCTTGGTGTTCTTGCTTGGGAAATTTACTTTGGTTTCTTTTTCAATTTTCCCTTTTTGGTTTACTTTTGGGTCATTAATTCACAAATTCTTGGGATAATTTGCATTTAGGAAAGATTTAGTGAGAGGTGCATAATAATAGGCATTGATGTGTTCTAAAAACTCTTACCCTCCTGTAGATAGATTTCATTGAAGTGAAAATCAAAATTTCGTATAGCTGAATTAGGGTGACTAATAAAGAGTCTTTCACACCATCTCAGTTTCATGCTACATCCCACTAGTGTAAATAACAACCATTGAAATCATCGCGATAATAAAATTAACTAGATTCTTCTTTTACTTTCACTGGTAGAACACCAACACTAACTTGGGCTATGGTCTTGGAGATAGGAGAGTGACTTAACTACTCCAAGACCACAAAATCAACTTAGTAGCTTGCAGTAGGGAGTAGAATCCATTTGCAGTAGTGCGGTCTAGGAATATCTTCTCACAAGAGGGTTAAGAATGAGATTACATTTGGATTAGGCAGTGTGACATGACCCATTTCGCTTAGTTTTGTGTGGCACAATATAGCAAAAGTTGCAGCCATACAAACAAGGTGATTATCACTTGGGGACCACTTGGGAGGCCACTCTAAAAGGGGTTTTGGTCTTGGCTCCTTTTTGGAGTTAATTTTCCTACCCTTGTGCGTATATTTATCCTGTGACTGTTCCCCCAGGCATGTTATTGTAGGTGGTGACCATAGTGGCCTTTATATTAGGGCTCATACATAGGTGCAGGTTTGCGTTCCTCTTCTCTATACCTGGGAAAATATTAGTTATACACTCTAATTCCTCTCGGAGGGTGCCCCATGGCTAATAAGGGCACTTGCACCAAGTTCACAACTAAAAGGGTTGGTAAGTAGGCCGCTAGTGTAGCTATTCCACCACTAGCTTCTTTGTATTTTGGTTTGTGCGCACTATCTTTTAGGATGTTTCTAATGTGTGTTGTTTGGTTTGAGTCTGTAGTTTTGGCCCTAGGGTGTTTTTCACTAACATAAATGTGTTTCAATTATAATCACCTTGGATGAATTTATTCGTTGATGGTCACTTCGTCTTCACAGTTTACCTCCTGAATGAGGTGAACTCATTATTCTGACATGAAGAGTTCTTATAAATGCTCAAGACTTAGACCATCACATAGTATTGGAATCTATACCTGGTCCCACTGATAGTGATCTGGTCTCTATTGAGACTTTTGTAGATGAATCTGACGCTCCTCCCAACCTGGCTTTGACTGATCCATTAGGACCTATCTTGTTGTGTCTGAACGCAGATGGTTCCACACTGCCCTATACTCATGTGCCGACTCTTTACCCTATGGTGGAGTCTGAGACCACATTACCTTTTGCATCAACAGTCTTGGTTGCCATGTCAACATTGCCACCTCTTAATGTAGCCATTCCTACTCCTTCGTCCATGCCTCTCACTTATTACTAGGGTATTCCACCAGTCTCGTCCTTAGCTCCTACAAATTTCTCGAATGTTTTTGTGCCCACACTATCTTCTATGCTGACCATGGTGCCTGTACCTAGTCAGCCGGTATGTTTAGGAAAATTTTCACCTAACTTTTCCCAACCAATTGTTCATGTTCCTCAATTAGACACAATCACTTCTGGAATTATGTGGTGGTGATCGTCAGTTGTCCCTAGTTAGCCTAGGGGCAATATAAATTCTAACATGTCAGAAGCTTGGTATAGTTCGCTCTTTGGAAGGGCACCAACTACTAGTACTTTTACTGGAGGGGATATTTTACCTGGGGGTAATCCCACGTCCAGTACCGTCTCCCACCTAGGTCATCCTCTTTATGTCGGTCCTACTATTTAGAGTGGTCCTTATTCTAACCCTGGGTACAACCCCATAAGCAGTAATTTTATTTGGGGTCCATTTCTCTCTAGAGATTTCTACCTTGGGGGGAAACATCCATCTACCAGTTATGCTGGCCCACAAAAACCTTTTTCCTGGGCGAACCCTTTTCCACACTAGTGAGTGCATCCATCTAATACATATATGGGGGGATCAAAAGGTTACTTAGGGGATTGTCTTTCCTATGACCCATTTAGTCAAATCCAAAATCCATTTTTATCTTCTCTCGATTTACCAAATTTGGAAAAATTGACTAATGACCCCATCCGTCATCATCCCTCGTGGCCACCCATGCTCACCAAGTTACCAACAGATATTCCCAAGTTTGAAGGGAAGCATGGGGTGAATCCATCCACTCACATTACCACCTATAATTTATGATGCTCATATAATTCTTTGGTGGATGATTCTATTAAAATTCACTTGTTCCAACGAACATTTACTGGGGATGCCACAAAGTGGTATATCGAGTTAGACACTACATCCTATGGTGACTTTGCCTTCCTAGCTCAAAATTTCTTGACACACTTCTAGTTTCCTAATCAGTATGATATCGACTCTAACCTTTATCCAAATTTAAACAAGATGATGGCACGTTAATCTCTGATCACATTCATGAGTGGCATCATCGCAAAAGGCTAGTGAGAACCAAGTTACCTGATGGAAATTTATGTAAGTGGTTCATTCGATCGCTTTAACCTCAGATTGCCAAGGATGTGTCTATGTTTCAAGCCGTTATCGAGAAGCAAGTCATTTTAGCTACCCAACAATTGGATCTTATCTATTCATAGTCGGGTACTCTTTACAAAGTGCTACTGAATTCCCTTAGGAATTTTATCGGCCCTCCTAAACCTGTTCCTGGACCACATGCCGATGGTGTGCTTGGAACCATTTCCAATTCCATGGGCCAACTTGCTGCCCACCTTAAGAAATTGATTGTTACATCTCAAGCCCCAGCAAGTGCATTTGGATTTTCTAAAGCACCCCCTCCTGAGCAATCCACCGATGTTATCAAAGTGAAGTCCACTCAACCAAAGAACAACTCTCAGTTCAGTGGTAAGAAAAAAAAAACAATAAGATAAATAAACAACAAAATAAAAATGATTAGGAGTATCAAACCAATCCTCAGAGTCATGGAGGGGGAACCAGTGAGCATCGCCAGAAAGTCAAGTTTCCCTATAAAATTTGTCAAAGCAATCACCTTACTCATGAGTGTCCTTATATGGATCAAGTACATAAGATTCTTTCACCACTATATACTCTACATCCTATTGTTTTGACTCATCAATTCCCTGCACAACCTCATCAACAAATGGTTGCTCAACCTTCTCGAACTCCACAAGGGGGAAACAATGAGTCTTCTTCCCATCCCCCTCATAATTCATCCACCTTTATGTGCAAGGAATATTTCAATGTGACTACGTGAGATAATGTAATATCCCAGAATGGGAATGCAGCAATACATGAACACAAATCTAGAATAGCAGGGAGAAATTAAATCATAAAATGTGTTGAGAAACACATGGGCATCAAATAAATGAGACAACAACAAAAAGGAGCTTTTCTACATCCTCCCAAGTGGGGAAAATGCAGCAATTTGGCCTTAAAAATGTTATTTCCAGATATTTTCATTTTAATAGGAAGAAATAATGCTTGGTTCCCTTAGCATATAAATTTAGGCCCTGACATACAAAAGAGGAACATAAACAAATCTCTTTTTATAAGTTAAACAGACCTCCCAGCCTCAAATCAACTTAAAAATGGTCAAATCCCATGACTTAAGCTATGCAGAATTTCTGAAGAAAATGATAGCATTATTTTCTGAGGGTTTCTACAACAATAGGATAATAAATCATATATCTAGAACTTTATTGAACAATATGCTAAGAAAATAGAGATCTTTCCTCCTTAATATAATATAAAGATAACCCGGCAAGGGTTTCTTGAAAGCTTGATGTACAAAAAGAGCAGATCTGAATATTTAGCTCTGAAATAATGCAGTATTATTGAAAAATTACATAAACATAGCTGAATAATACAATAGAGGGATGAGAATCCCTTCTTCTAGATTTTTGGGAGAAGGGTTGGCCCTTTTCCAAGGAAACTAGCTCAAAAACAAGGGCTTAAACCTTGCTGCTGCAGCTCTATGCAAAATGACGCAGTTCCTGCAAGGGATTGTGCTGGAGGAGATGGGGAATACTTTTGAAAACTGCCAATATGTGAAATGTGCTCAGAAATCTTCCTAGTTGATCTCTCAAGAGAAGGAAGGCTCCCTCTACTGAGAAACAGATCCAGAAGTGGTGTTATCAAACCTCCACTACAACACCCTGCAACACAACACTATTCTCTGCAAAAATAACACTGTAGCTGAAGACTGATGCTTGGCCTCAAGCCTGGATGTGGAGAAATACAGTGCAATACTCTCCCAAGAGGCCTCTCAAGGGAAGAGGTGGGATCCCCGCTCAGAAACACCCGGTGCTAAATAGCACATCAACCCTGCTAAACAACAAGAGGAAGCAATAGTCTAAGCAGACCAATGTCAAATTATAATATCAAACATGAATAAAAAAGGCTCCCATCCTCTCCATATATAGCAAGTGAACCTCTTAACATTGGGTCCCATCCATATTTTCCACTAAGCTCATGCAAGTTGTCCTCCAATAAAACTGCGTTGTTCATCAAGGAGATTCAATGTATCTAGACAATGTTGTTGACTTGGTCAAAGTTGACTGAATCAACATGATCCAATCCCTGTTCACACCCAAAGGTGCTCAATCCAGCTGCTTATTCTTCCTCCTTTCACATTAGGAGTGTTATTATTCCTTCTAAAGAGGTTAATGGGCCTCCCTACCCGTTTATTCACCTACCTAGTGATAAAACCAACTACAATATTCCATTTAGATGAAGGCTAAATTTTTAGAATATTACAAATAAATCATATGATGTGCCTGAGTCAAGTTCTCTAACTATGGATTCACCTGCTCCACCTAGTTCCACTGGACCTCTCACTTTGGATAAGCTTCTGGAACCTATCTATTGCCCCCCCAAGGTTGTTCTTTGTAAGATGACACACAATCCTTCTACCAGGGCTGCTCAACATTACAGTATTGTTGAAGATATTTCCTAGGCTCCTTGTGCCATGTCTGCCTTGGAGGTCTTGCAAAGTTTTCCTCAGCAGTGCAAAGCCTTGTTGTCTGCCATCTGTGGAGTTGATTTATCCATCTCTAGTCACATCACTTTCAATGTTGAGAAATATTCTTCTTGTCTCTCGCATGAGACTGTGTTCCAAATTATTGTGTGGATATTTCATAATAATATCCATCACAATATGGTGGATGAGGGCTCTTCCACATGTGTCATGAAAATATCATGTTGGAAGACTCTTAGCTCTTCGACACTCGCTGCACCCAATACCACTCTCCAAGCCTTTGATGGTCATAATTTCGTACCCAAAGCGGTCCTTCCACATTTTTCCATCGAGTTAGGTGGAAAAAATGTATATGTTTAAGTTTAAGTTTTTGACACCTCATTAAATTACAACCTACTCCCTGGTCGTAGTTTGTTTTATGCAATGACCGTAGTTGTCTCATCTATTTTCCATCTACTTTTATTTCCTCATGAAGTCAAAATTTTCACTATTGATCAACTTGACTATTGCATTCTGTCAACCTAGATTTCCACCACAGGAAATTTCATACCACTTTTGGGAGACCACCCTGGTCCACTTCAGGGTGTTGGCGTAGGACTTGTTAAAAGTTCTACTCTTATGGGGGTTTTTCCTCACCTCACTTCACCCAACACTCTTCAACTCCTACCACTTCTCCTATGCATATGATCTCTTCTGGCACTTGCGGACCCCATAGACCTCCTGATCCATGGGTGGTGTCGCCTGTTATTGTAGAAGATGATCAACCTAGTGAGCACCCTCTACCACTTGTTGTGGAATATATTTCCTCTTCGGGAGTACCTTCATTCCCTCCTGATGTTGGTTAGAAACTCCATCATCATATGGAATATGATAATGATCCTCCACCCACATGAGCCACCACTCTGCTTGTTTCGCGTAACTCTCTCATAGGAAAACCCCTTCGGTTATTCAACTTGAGAGTCATGGATCCCTCCATTGATTATATTGGGGAAGTTATGCCACTAATTCCCTCGTTGTGGAATGTGTCAAGCCTAGCATTTTAAATATTGAATCGAATCATGGGGAAACTCCACGATGTTCCTCAAATTTTCACCCATGGACTGAGTCAAGCCTTGGGCTTCTACTACTAAACTTTCCAATGAATTTCCCTCACCACCTATCGACGAGTGTCTTGAACGTCCATTATGTCCTGATCCTCCCTTATGTCCTCAGGACAATTTTGAGAGCATGACTATAATAGATTTTCCTTGGCATGTTCAACATTTTTGAATTGGGTTGTTTGACTTCCTTTGGCATAACCCCACATTGGTGAGCCATATGGTTCCCTTACCCTCCATGAGTTTGCGATAGAAACCCTTGGACTATGTCTAGTTGTGGGCACACTCTAGTGTGACCTATTAGACTGAGTTGCGCTTGTAGATATTTTACATAGGAGTTGGATGATTTATCTATTTTTGGTTTGGTGTGTGATGCGAGTATTTTTCATGCCTTATTTATGCCAAAAATCCAAAAAATTTATAAAATTCAAAAAACCAAAAATCTGTCTTGTTTTTTCCTCATCCATGTTTATCTATTTCATAATGTGATTTAACCATGGCTATAGTCCTTCTAGATGGTTTTTACAGGACAGGGTGGCATTTCTATTACGACATCCATTGGACCTTAGGTGCATTTCTCTAAACTTGGCATATAAGGGTAGTTCATTTTCACTGATATTGCATTTTGACCGTGAGCACTATTTTTATGCCTGAGGTCCGACCCTATTAAGTTGCGACTTTCACCACTTCCTTTATTCATGTCGTAGCTTGGCGGTAGAGATTACCTGCTCATGGATGCCCTAGTTTAATGTCTTTTTTCCATGTTGGTGTCAATGCAAGCATTTTTAATCCTTTTCATAATCCCTCCTTCTGACCACCATGACCTAGAATTTGAGCCTCATGTCCTCTTCTTCATCTCTTTTCTAGCCATACCCCAGGAGGATTCCACACTTTATCCCTTGTGATTGCCACTTTTTTTCAGCCTACTTTTGTAGTTTGATCCTTGGTTTGTCCCTTCCATCGTCATCATATTCTCGGCCTATCATCCGCTTTCACTTGGTGTTTTACCCTTTCTTGGAGGAACCACTGTGATGAGTGGTTCTTTTAGCCAACCTATTGTCCTATTTATGTCATGAGTAGTTACACCATTACCAGATCCATTTTCTATGCTTTATACCACTCGTTCCTCCAGGTGGAGTTTTATTTAAGCTCTTTTCAGACTCCTTAAATTCGAAAAGATTCCCAAGTGAACTTGTCTACTTCGCGCTCCTTAAAGTAATTTAAATACCTTCTACCCAATATAATTTTAACCCCTTTTTGAACTGGGATAGACTAGTTATGAAAAACGAATACTATAGTATACTATCACTAGGAGGTTCCCCCTTGTATACTTTTATCTCCTTTTCAGGCTTGGGGGACAACTTTACAAAAAGGAACTTATAAAAAGATAAGGGAGGGAACGTTTATTTCCATTAGTAATCAAAATGGTAGCATCAGTCGCATCACCCTTGAACATGGCACCTGTCTACTTCATTATCTCACAATTGGGTTTTAGCTTGCCTAGAGTCGTACCATACATATGATTCTGTCTACTCATCCAGTTGGTTACTCTTACAGTCATATGGAACATGCCTCGATGTCTCTTACGTCATTGCATGATATCACATGGTGCTCATTAGTCACACTGCCAAGTCACTCTTGTGTCATGCCTCTATGTTTTCAAGGGAAGTCTTAGCTTGTGTCGGCCATCTGTAGTAGCCTATTGACCTTTTTGATTCGACCATCCCTATGTCAGTTGTACTTGATTTCTTCATGATTTCATCCACACATCACATCATTCTGGTCTATTCTGTGTCTATTTATGGGGGATACGTTAAGGCCCTCCTTCGACGAATATTATCCTCTCGACTTCAGATCATTATCTAGGAGCTTGATCTAGGAACAAGTAGTACCTTGGAGCTTGCGGACCTTAGTTTCAGGCTTCTTGCGATTGAAAGTAGGTTTACATCATTGGATCGTGATTGGTCGAGTTCACTGTGTTCAATGTCAAATCATTTATTTACACTTCATGGACTGTAATAGGTACATTGGGGTCCATTTTCCTCATTGGTGGATTCCCTTGTGTCCGTTACTAGTTTACCTGATTGACTCGTAATCAAGAAGTTTCTACCTTGCTCGACTCTATCTCATATATTTGCATGATGTATATCCATATTATCGAGTTTTTTTCGAAGTTCGTGGGTTAGGGACATCTCACTCTTATATGGGATCCTTCCCAGGCTACATTGGATTTATATATCATTTATGTAATTTGAGGACTATCTTGAGACACTTCTCTGTCCGTCATGTGTCCATAGTCCTACTAATGTATATTATGACATAGATCCACATTGTATTTTATAGTGGATATTCTCTATCTGTTGACTAATATGGAAATTGTGTATGTCTTCGTGGCCAGGTTATATCATTTCATGTCGTCGATCAACAATTTATTTTATGGTGGCCACATTCGGTATCTCTTTATGACTGAGCATCGGTATGCCCGCCTCGGGGATGCTATCAACAAAGTTGAGATTTCAACACTTGAGTTCCTCTGATCCAACTTCGTAGTCTTGCCTCCTTCCTCCCATTTTGAGCTTTGAGTATTATTGTAATGCATTTCAACCATTATTTTATCTTATGACCTGATGCAATATGGGGCATCTGTTATAACCCTATTTTCCACTCCATTATAGTGAGAGAAACCCAATATCAACTTACCTCAGTTGTTTGGCTAAAATGCATCCCTTTTCACCTTCTATTTTACTTATATAAGATTTATCCCATGATAAAAAGGTGAAATTACATAATTGAGAAATTTCTCATAATTATTTTACCAAAATATTATAATTATGAGATAATAGTTATTTCATAATTGATATAATTGAGAAAAAGCTCATTATTATGATAAAATTTTCTACAGTTTTCCATTCCCAATGATATCAACTTGAACCACTTTTGTATGAGTTGGCTAAGGATCCATTATTGTAGAATTTTCCTGACTTCTCAAGCCCCTAGGTGTCTAGATACATTCTCTCAAAGGATGGAATGATCTGAATGGAAAATGGAATCCACCCATGGTATTCATCTACCCATGTTATCCATCCACCCATGGAATTTACCCATGGTACTGTAAATGTCATTGACCCATGGTATTCATCCACCCATTGTATTTATTCACACATGGTATTGTAAGTGACATCTATCCATGATATTCATCCACCCAAGGTATGTATCCACACATGGTATTCATCCACACATGGAATTTACCCATGGTATTGTAAGTGGTATCTACCCATGGTATTGACCCATGGTATCCACCTATGGTATCTACACATGGTATTGTAACTCAAAAAATGCTATAAATAACAAGCCTCAATTTGTAAAATGACAGATTGTCCACCACAATGTAGCTTCTAAAGTTATTCTCTGTTTTAATAAAACAAGTTTCTTTGTGGTTTTATTTTCTTTGTGTTCTCTTTTTTTTTTTTGCATTCTAATTTTACAAATCTTGTCAGATCCATTTCAATTTTTTAGATCTTGGGGGCCTACCCCAAGGTCCGGATTAGTGGTATCAAATTCAAGTTACGAATCCATGGGAATGAGAGTTTGAAGCATATTTCAGTTTCAATTTTTGGCAGCAATCTTCAGCAAACTCCATGAATTTCTTGGGCGGCGAGTTTGAAGATCAGATTTGAAAATTTTGGTGAAAATTTTACAAAATTGAAGACCAAATCTGGATTTCTTGCAAAAAAATACCCAAATTCAAAAAAAAAATCGGCTGAATTGGAGTTCGAATGAGGGAGATATCATTGATTCTAAATCAGCAATGTTGCAGAAAATGTTATGACGACAATTCGTGGACGGCAGCTCTCCTGTCATTTTTCGCAGTTTTTAGTGAATTTTTTTGAAGAAATGGCTATATATATGAGCTCCCCTTGAAAAATCACCCAAGTTCAAAAAAAAAATCAGTCGAATCTGAGTCTGGATGTGGGAGTTATCGTTGATTTAAAATCAACTATTTTTTTTCAGAAATTTTGTGACGGCGAGACAGTCCTAGCGCAAATCTGAGAGTCTAGAGTCTCCAGATAGTAGATTTAGACACATGAGAAGATGAAAAATGATCATTCCATTTCTAAAAATATGTTATAATAAATATTCTGAGTTATATTGACCGAGTTATGCTCATTTTAAATCTGGAGCAACATTCAGAGCGGGTTCCCTTTAGAGACGTGCCCTCCCACCCCGCTTTAGTAGGCACCTGCTTCACATTCATCAATTTCAGAATAGAAGAATTCGGCTTGGGTTATTTAGAGACGTGCCCTCCCACCCCAAGCTATGTAGGCACCTACTACTTCATCAACAATCAGCATCACGATTATGGGTCAACTGCACAAAATCCTTTTCATCGAAGTCCATTTGCTAGGCCGCACACTGTTAGTCACAAAATTGGTCACAAGCATGACAGGGTATCTCTATCCTCAGATATTCATTTTTCATGGTTTTGGTTCATCCACAAACCCACACTTCATCGAAGTCTATTTGCTAGGCCGCACACTGTCAATATCACAGTTGGTCACAAGCATTACAGGGTTTCTCTATCCTCGGATCTTCATTCATCACGGTTAAGGGTTAACTACACAAAAACCTTCTCTTCAGTGGCTCTTTGAGTTCAACAAAGGCTTCTCAGGAGGTAACTTCACGCAATGGGGACCATTGCTTCTTAAAGAGGGAGGAATGATCTTAATGAATCATGGCATCCACCCATGGTATTCATCTACCCATGTTATCCATCCACACATGGAATTTACCCATGGTATTGTAAATGTCATTGACCCATGGTATTCATCCACCCATTGTATTTATTCACCCATGTTATTGTAAGTGACATCTATCCATGATATTCATCCACCATGGTTCAGATCATTAATGGTATCTATCCACACACATGGAATTTACCCATGGTATTGTAAGGATCACCCATGGTATTGTAGTAGGATCTACCCATGGTAGATCCCCATGGTATCTGCTAATACCGTAATATTGTAACTCAAAAAGGCTATAAATAACAAGCCTCAAATAGTAGCGACATTGTCCACCACAATGTAGCTCTAGTTATTTCTTTTCTTCTGCTTTAATAAAACAAGTTTCTTTGTGGTTTTATTTTCTTTGTGTTCTCTCTCTTCTTTTTTTGCATTCTAATTTTGAAAATCTTGTCAGATCCATTTCAATTTTTTAGATCTTGGGGGCCTGCCCCCAAGATCCGGATTATGGAATGAGCGTATATAACTGTTGGCCCTCAAATTTGACCCTTTTTCACCCTGCATATTCCACTTTTATATCATCCCTTACCATCATATCATGGTCATATTTGTCATATTTTTCCCTCTTTTTTCACCTTAAGGTAAAATAATTATGTCTTTTAATTTTTACAATTTTTATTAAAAGTTGGGTATTAAAATTATTTTTGACTAAAACAGAAATTCCCGTAATGGCTCAATTGAAGTCGTATGTGCAAGACACTTGGGCACAAACTAAATATATATTTGAGAAGTATGTGAACCAAGGATGGATAGACTCTTATTGGCACAATCCAAAATAGTTAGAACATGCCCGATCAAAGCTGGTCAAAATTGACCAGTCACCCAGAAAATCCCTTGATTTAAGGGGAAGGGTTGTGATTTTGTGGAATCTTCCCATATTCTGTGCAACAAAAGGGGTGAGTTTGACCCTATTAGGTGGATTAGGACTCTTACTGGTTTTTACAACAAATTTAGCTGGCTTTGTTATACTTTTAGCCTATTTAAGCACAACTATTCAACAACTTTGGACATCTGTGATGATTATTGAGACTTCTCTATTTCTGAATATAATTTGAAGAGATTGCCTTCTACTTCTTGTTGTTATTGCTATGGGATTTGATTGCTGATATACTGTAGTTGATAGTCTTCAAGTTTACAAAGAAAATGTGGAGGGCCCCCATTCTAAGCTAAGTGCATTGTAGTGTATTTTTGTGCATAATTGTGAATATCTTAGATTGATGAAAATATCCTTTACAATTTATTGTGAATATTTTCTAAGTAAATTCATTGTATGCCATAATCATTTATGTTTTTGAAATGATATCCTTTCAATATTTTTTTTTAAGTATGGAAGGTCAAACAAGGCATCTAAGTTAGATCCTCTTCCTTTATATGGATTAAGAATTGAACTAGAAATTGTGTTTATGCATTTGATCTTTATTGCTTTCTTAATTTAACTGTGTTATGCTTTATGGTGGAATTGATCTTGTTGAAATATGGATAAAGAGGAAGGAAAACTAAGGCATCTAAGTTAGAGCCTCTTTCTTGATGGCTATGCTCCACAAAGACTCATTGCACTCTTGCTTCTAGACTAGAATTTCAATGTTTTCTTTTCGGGAATTTATATTTGTAATATGCATTTCCATTATCTTCACCTAAACAACTACTTCCTACAATAGCTTAATATGAGATCCATATAGTTTGGTGTGCTTCTAAGTTTACCAACCCAGATTGATAATTAAAACACATGCTCTTATTCAACTCAATAAATTAGACTGACATTTTTGGCACCGTTTCTAGGGAAGCACACATAGATATAATTGATTAGGAAGCTTGTTTAGAAAAAAAACATTAAAAAAAAAAAAAAATCAAAAAGAAAAAAAAAATTGTAGGATTTGTTTTCATTATGGTTATTTATGCCTATACAAAGAAACGATAAGGGTAGATATATGAAACAAAACCCCCCAAACACAAAACCATAGGTGGGAGCAGGACCATCCACATTCAAACTAACACCAATTTCTAGGAAACCAACTTTAGAGGATCTACAGGAAAAACAACGTCTAGGACAAAGGTTAACTTTGGTTGAAAGAAAAGCTTTGTTGGCTTATGAAGTAAGGAGAAAAAAAACACAAGAAGAACCACCTTCTATAGGCGAATATACAAAGAAACCAAGGGATCAAGCAGTCCTTAAACAACTTCAAAATGTTGAGGATATAGAAGCTCAAATATCAACTGAAACACTTGAAAAAGTTGAGAAAAAAATGATAGAAGAAGGACAAAGATCCACCATTCTAGGATTAACTCGAGAAAAAAGGATACAATATGAGAGACAAAAGAAATAATGGGAAAGAAAGAGAGAAGAAGAGAGGAAAACATAAGAATCCACTAAAAGGAAAAATGAAAAAAAAAAGGGAAGATGAAAGAGGAGACAATGACCAAGAAAATAATTTTGGATTCCAAATTTTAGATACTAGAGAAATATTGGGAGAAGAGGTAAAAATAAAAAACATTCCACCTTCTAATTTGCCAAAGTTTTATGGTATGTCTTCTAAATATCCCGACTCATTCTTATTTGAATTTGATATCTTATGTCGATTCTATGTGTGTACTGATGATACACATAAGCTTTTTATTTTCCCTGCAACTCTTAAAGCATTTGCATTAAAGTGGTTTATGGGATTACCAATTGGGAAGACATGAGAAAGAATTTTCTTAATAAATATCAAACATATTGTAGGCCTAGGGATTCAAAAGATGATATTTTTAGAATGACTCAAGACCTTCATTATCATTCATGTTTTTGAAATGATTTCCTTTCAATAATTGGTTTTAGTAGGGATGGTCAACCAAGGAATCTAAGTTAGATCCTCTTCCTTATGGATTAAGAATTGAGCTGGAAATTGTGTTTATGCATTTGATCTTTACTGCTTTCTTAATTTAATTGTATTGTGCTTTATGGTGGAATTAACCTTGTTGGAATATGTATAATGAGGAAGGAAAACCAAGGCATCTAAGTTAGAGCCTCTTTCTTGTTGGCTATGCTCCACAAAGACTCATTACACTCTTACTTCTATATCAGAATTTCAATGTTTTCTTTTCAGAAATTTATATTTGTAATATGCATTTCCATTATCTTCACCTAAACAACTACTTCCTACACTAGCTTAATCAATAATCCATATACCTTGGTGTGCTTCTAAGTTTACCAACCAATATTGATAACTAAAATAGATTCTCTAATTCAACTCAATAAATTAGATTGACATTTTTGGCGCTGTTGCCAGGGAAGGATGCAACTTAGATATAGATGATTAGGAAGCTTGTTTAAAAAACATTAAAAAAAACCAAAAACATCAAAAAGAAAAAAAAAATGTAGGATTTATTTTCATTATGGTTATTTATGCCTAGAAAAAGAGACAATAAGGGTAGATATACGAAACAAAACCCCCTAACCACTAAATCATTGGTGGGAGCAGGAGCATCCACATTCGAGCTAACACTAATTGCTAGGAAACCAACTTTAGAGGATCTAGAGGAAAACCAACATTCAGGGAAAAGGTTAACCTTGATTGAAAGACAAACTTTGTTGGCTTATAAGGTAAGGCAAAAACAAACAAAAGAAGAACCACCTTCTATAGGCAAACATACAAAGAAACCAAGTGATCAACCAGTTCTTGAAAAACTTGAAAAATTTGAGGATATAGAAGCTCAAATATCAGCTGAAACACTTGAAAAAGTTGAGAAAGAAATTAAGGAAGAAGGAGAAGGATCCACCATTCTAGGATTAAATCTAGAACACAAAGTACAATATGAGAGACAACAGAAAGAATGGGAAATAAAGAGAGAAGAAGAGAGGAAAACAGAAGAAGCCACTAAAAGGGAAAATTAAAACAAAATAAGGGAAGAAGAAAGAGGAGACAATGACCAAGAAACTATTTTTGGATTCCCAATCTTAGATACTAGGGAAATATTGGGAGAAGAGGTAAGAATGAAAAAAATTCCACCTTCTATTTTGCCAAAATTTTATGGTATGTCTTTTGAAGATCCCGTCTCATTCTTATTTGAATTTGATATCTTACCTATGGGTATACTGATGATACACATAAGCTTCGTCTTTTCCCTGCAACTCTTAAGGCATTTGCATTAAAGTGGTTTATGGGACTAAGTGAACATACTATTACCAATTGGGAAGACATGTGAAATATTTTTCTTAAGAAATATCAAGAATATTGTAGGCCTAGGGATTCAAAAGATGAAATTTTTAGAATGACTCAACAAGAAGATGGAGTTCCAAATGTCTTTTAATTTTTGTATTTTTTTGTAAAATTTGGGTATTAAAAATCATTTTTGACTGAAACAAAAATTCTCGTAATTGCTCCGTTTAAGTCATATGTGTAGGACACCTGGGCACAAAATGAAGATATATTCGATAAGTATGGGAACCAAGGATGGAAAAAATACTATTGGCATAGTCAAAATGAGTCAGAAAAAGCCCAGTCAAAGCTGGTCAAACTTGATCAGTCACCCAGAAAATCCCCTCATTTAAGGGGCAGTTTTGTGATTTTGTGGAATCTTCCCATATTTTGTGCAACAAAAGGGATGAGTTTGACCCTATTAGGTGTATTAGGACTCTTAATGGTTGTAACAAATATTTTATTTGGTTTTGTTGTACTTTTAGCCTATTTAAGCACAGCTATTCAACAACTTTGGACATGTATGATGATTATTGAGACTTCTCTATTTCTGAATATAATTTGAAGAACTTGCCTTCTATCTTGTTGTTCTTGCTAGCTATGGCCAGTAATCCAACTAATTTCTCTCATGTTAAAATTCAACACACTTATTCACATGAAAATAATTGTACAACAGGTTTGGAACGCTTAATTATTATATCAATTCATCTTATGTACAAAATTTGCAACCGTTTAATTTTTTTAAATGAAAAGGGTGTGTTAATTGTTGGAGTAAGCAAGGAATTTTGTTTCAAAAAGAAAAAAGTCCATGTAGCGTAACAATAGATAATGTTTCAACCTTGCAGAGGACTATATTTTTATAGAGCTTCGTATATCTACCCTTGTTTCTTCACCTATACAAAATTCCATTTTTCCCATCACATTTACATTTTTCTAGAAGTTCAGTCTTTCATATTCAGAGTTTAGCATTAGAAACCTTATTTTGGTTATCCACAAAGGATATTTATTCCACCTACAAGAGATTTATTGCTTGAGTTTATCAGTTGATATTCAATAGATTTATTTCTATACCATTCAACCAAATATATAGTATTTGTTTCTCTCAGATCATCATATATAAACAAATATAATTAGGTAAGAAATCTCTATTTCTATTTTGTCATCCAATTTAGGAATTCATGCAAATAAAATGTCATATTTTCTCATCTCTTCTCGTATGTTGAACACTCACGAATCTAAAATAAGAATAATTTTACATCGGAGGGGAGATCAATCTTCCACCCTCTATCCAATCATCGTCATAGGGGAGTTCCAACTCAACCCACATCATAGGGGAGCCCAAATCAACCCACTATCCAAGCACAATAGGTAGGATACAACTTACCGTGAGGTAAGGATATCAAATCTCCCATCATCTGTTGATATTACCATCAAGACCCTCAAGGGTCAACTGGTTGAAAACCTGTATCCACAACCTTGGAGGAGATACAAACTTACCCTGTAAGGTAAGGATGAGAAAAAACCCAAGGAACTTGGATGAGATACACACTTACCCTACAAGGTAAGGATCAAACATTCCCAAGTCATCATTTATACAGAATTTCATGATCATTTATGTTTTCTGAAATGATTTCCTTTCAGTAATTGGTTTAAGTAGGGAAGGTCAACCAAGGCATCCAAGTTAGATCCTCTTCCTTATGGATTAAGAATTGAACTGGAAATTGTGTTTATGCATTTGATATTTACTGATTTCTTAATTTAATTGTGTTATGATTTATGGTGGAATTGATCTTGTTGGAATAGGGATAATGAGGAAGGACAACCAAGACATCTAAGTTAGATTCTCTTTATTGTTGGCTATGCTCCACAAATTCTCATTTCACTCTTGCTTCTAGATCAAAATTTCAATGTTTTCTTTTCATAAATTTATATTTTTAATATTTTTAGGCGGATAAATCATTCTTGTGGACAAGAAGGATCTCCCTAGTATCACGAGGATAGTTAGAAACAAACATGACAATTTGTAAACTATTTTCTCTAGATTACATATAATTTAGAATTTTCTATGATGAAGAAAGGACCTACTTGTGGTCCAATGCTAGTTGATTTATTCTTTCCCGTTGCTCCAAGAAGTCACCTCTTAAGAGAATCAGCAGCACTTGCAACATATACTAATTCAGAAATCACAAATCTATCTTAATGATCAAGGAATTTAAGAAATAAGTCATTCAAGTAAACACATAAACAACTTATTGAGAAAAAAAAATCCAATTGTATTATCTTTAAATAAAATAAGGAGTCTTACAACCGTGTTCGCCTTGCTGTCGTACAAGTCCTTCGGGGGTCCGGAACAAGCTTTTTCCTTAGATCTGACAAGCACTTCCACTCTTCAAACCAACCTAACTACGAGTATGTAATCATTCTCGTAGATATCAAAGAGTATGTTTCTTTAGAAATTCCCTTCTCTATCGTAGCTACCAAGTACAAAGAAAGTACTAAGTGTATACAAAATACATAGAAAAGTTTTACATATGTGAGCATGTACCCTTGAGACTGAACCAAAGCTTCAATTTATAGGAGAAGAAAAGTGGTTATAGCTCCAAAATGGAAGGGATAGAGTCCACTTATCAAGGGATTAAGTTCCAAAATCCAAGGAATAGGCTCCTTTAATGAAGGGATGAATGTTCATGATAATGGAGGGAGTAAGGCTTCGACTAGATAACGCATTCTAGAAGCTTCCAGCTGGGAGAATATTCGACCAGCTGGGCTTCTAGAATTTAATTTCGCCTTCATTTTACCGTTTAAAGGGGTCCGCATTTTTAATGAAGAAAACGTGCGGTCAGCTCCACAATTTCTGGAGAAAAATAGTGCGTGCCGCAGGTAAGACTAAGGAAAAGTGTGGTACGAGTATTTTTATGTTTTTTACAAGTTTTTCTCCAAATTCAGAACTTGGTTTAGGAACTTTAGGGTTGTATAATTCTAAGGGAGCATTATATAGGTATTGATGAACCCATATAGACATCAAAATGTCATGGTGACAAAATAATCTGTAACAGATTGCCCCCTAAAGCATGAAATCTGAGATAATTCGAAGAGTGAAGTGCTTTATCATTCCAAGGATTTGCTTGTGGATGCCGGTTGGAACCTGTAAAAACATTCAATGCAAACATATATATATATATCATCGCTGAGGTAGGCATCCCCATACTCAGAGCAAAAACTAACTAAATCAAATCTTAGCTAAAATGTTCTGGTATAGAAATGATTCTAATATTACATCAATCGTAGACACAGTATGGACGTAGCCATCTGTCATGAATAGTCTACTGTATAATGAATAATAAAATTTCTCGCAACCTAGATGGTGGAAACTAGATCCAGGGTCTTGATTTCCGCTACCCGAACTAGTACGATTCTATCCATGCGATTGATTGTGTCGAAGTCGAACATGGTAGAAACCACTTGATTACCAGTTAATGATATGAACTGTTAACAAGTGTGAGAGAAACCACCAATAATGATAATGGCTCTCAAAGTACTCAACACAGTCCATGAAGTGTGAATAAATGATTTGAAGTCGAACACTTCACAGAATCATTCGATCGAAGATCAATGATGCAATATATTGTCGAAGGTGAGAAACCTTCCATTAGGGCATGCAGATTCCAAGGTACTGAAGGATTCTAGATCAAATTCGTAGATGATATGTTGTTGTTGATAGAAAGTGACCCGTCGTAGGAAACCCACGACACGAAACCATTAGATCAAGTTTTGTAGAAATATTTTGCAAGGACTGAATCAGGGACGGTCAACGTGAATGGAGACACATGTTTGCAGATAAATGGTTTGTTTGAACTGTCCTCTTGAACACATAACGGCATTGCAAATGGTTTGATAACAATTTACCTAAAGCTAATACCCAAAAACCAGCTAAAGACTTTCAATACGGTTTGATTAACTGATAGGAAAAGGATTTTCCCAACCCAGGTGGAAGTATGATAAAAAGTGTCATGTTCAAGAGTGGTATACTGCTTTTAAACAAAGTATGACAACTGGATCCATTTTCTCCCTTTCCCCCCACCATTTTTGGCAAGTACCTCTTTATTTTTGACAAGCTTGAGGAGGATAACATTTTCTTGTTATATAAGCTCATCCTTCGGATGAGTCCAACTTAGTTTAAAAATCGAACCCTAAGAAGGAGTGGTTCATTCTTGTTTGTAATTTACAGGTCCTTTACTGTTTAAATTTTAACAAGTCCAGTATAGGAGAAACTCGGTGTTTTTCAATTTTAGGGAGTCAAAATAAAAACTTAAGGAAACTTCGTGGGTGTACTTTTTCATAAATTTAGTCTCTCAAGCCCGAAAAAGGATAAAATAATACAGGAGAGAGCTCTATTGACCATGATTAGTCAACGTATACATTTTTTGTAAATAGTCCATTTCAGTCCGGAAAAGGGGTAAACTTATACTGAAAGGACGATTGTTCATTTTCTTTAACGAGTTAGAATAGTCAAGTACTCGGCAATCTTTTCATATTTAAAGAGTCTAAAAAGGGCTTAAAAAAGAACTCAAATTTTCACTTTTTCATAATTTTTTTTAACGAGTTTGAAAAAGGGATAAAAAGTGTACTCCTTTGTCAAAAATGATCATTTTACCCAAAAAATCCTATATTCTGCACAAAAAATCAAAAAATTAAACACACTTATTTATGATTAATAAAAATAATTCAGAAAACAACCTTTTAAAAGTGAAAAATAAACAAAATTATATTTCATTTATTCAAAAAATCTTATAAAAAGGAGTTTTTATAAATCATTTTTACCATTTGATTCCAGAGTGAAATTTGAAAGCTTTTGGTGAAAAACGTTCTAGAGGAGATTACGGAAAATTCGCCCTTTGGAATCGAAAACCGTTAGCTTCAGGTAATCCACATCATCCTCGCCTTCATTTTTGTCCATTCATTTTCTTAATTTAGGGCTTAAATTGATTTTTAAGGAGAAAAATATGTTTAAAATTTTGCTCACGGGGGTCCGCAAGTAATACATATGAAACCTGCGGACCCTGAAATTTTTTTAAATGTAGAAATTATATGCACTACACATGCATATGTTCAAGATTCTCCTGATCACACACTATTTTAACTTCATGCACAATACAAAATCTATTCCACAATTGATCATCACATGCGGAAATTAAATCAATTGCATGCACACATGAAACCATAAAAATTCACACACATTAACACAGTTGTTTTAACGAGAAAGTCTGAAGCTAAAAACCCCAACTATCTGGATATAATATATGTCATAGAGATCATGTAACAATCCTCATACAAATCTGAACATGTCAAGCTCTCAGTACAATACAAATGCTACACACTAATTAGGCCCGATCTTGTAAATCCATGCACCGATCTCTGCCACCTACTAGCCTGCCTCTACTGCGCAATCCCTGCTGAAGAATGGCTTTGAATGAACTCAAATCCACCAAGCTTGCATTGTGCAATCCTCATTGGCATCTCCACTGAGTGTTGGATGCAATCAATGCATCACTATAGTCACAACTGATAGTCACACTTTGCTTCTTTACCCCACTTTCTCCACTGTCTTCACTAAAACTGCCTTATGCACCGTATAACCGATGTATTCTTCATTTGATTAATGAAAGACATTTAGCAATTAATTGCACACCCACATCACTCCACTAGTGTATCAATTCGCTAGACTAGATACAACTAGCTCAATCCGTGCTCAACTCGAGTTAAATTGAACACAACTCCACCAAATACTTTTATTAACCTACTAATCTACTAAATCACATGAGTTCAATGAGTTCTTAAATCAATTCGTCGAATTCTCCATGCATTAGATCCTATGAACCCTTAGGAATAGCTTAATTCTCCCCCGTCGCCTCCGTGCCACATCCGAGGCACTGAATTTTTTTTGCCCAAGAGAATAAGATAATGTTTAGAGTCCAAATATTATTAAGAGCTAATAATATTCGACATATCTATTTTTAGACTGGCAATCTAAAAATAGACTCCGCCCAATATGTCTAAAAATAGAAATCCATCTATTTTTACAACTTGATCAACCATCCACAAATAGCATCCTGCAACTCATAGAATATGATTGACATGTCTAAAAATATACATAGTCTTAAAATAGACTTTGCGACAAAAATCACCTATGTGGGCCCCACCTAGTTTAGGTGATCATTTTCCAACTAGGATTAGGAATGATGTTTCAAGAATCCTCCTTCACTGTTTCTTGTTGCAATCTTCAACACTCCCTCTCAACAAGAAAGGACTATATTTGCATGCGACATGCAACTCCATGCATTCACCCTGCAACCTTTGCAAGCACCCTGCAACTCAATGCATCTGATCTGCAACTCTTCCGAAATTGAAAAGGCTCCAAAAAACTCAATCAATCTGATGCATCTATCATCAAAGTCTTCAACTTATTCTTAGCTACTGCACATGTCTTCAGGAACCACTGCGCTGTTGAACTCCACACCCATGCACTTTGCACTTGCTATCAACTCTGAACCATGCTCCAGTATCCGACACTGTCACTTTGATCTGCCCGCATCAATCCAACTGATCATGCTACTGCTGCTATATGGGCTCCTCATAGCCAGGTTCAATTCATGAGATCCACACCATCTCAATGAATCCTGCGCAAAAATATCCTCTTGGGATTACTCATGCATGTCGCCCCACCTCTCACCTGGTGGTATAGTCGCATGCACTCCCTCTGCCCATTTGGCACGAAATTTCTCTGCATGAGTGGTTGATCCCACTCCATGATCCTCATCTTGTGGCTGCTCCACATCTCGAGGTTCACTCTTACCTGCCTGCAAAAATTGCTCCCTCTCAAGCATCAGTTGCATGTCTTTCTTGCAGTTCCCAACAGTAGGAAGCTCTGTAGAAATCCCATCTACTTCAAGTCTGTAGAGATTCTTAGCTCGAATCCCAACCTTCTTGACTTGTCCTGTTGCTTTGTACCGAAGGAAAAAATTTCCTTCACTAAAGACAACATCATACCCTTTATCCTCTAACATTGGAACTGAGATTAAATTCTTCTTTAAACCTAGAACATGCACAACATCTTGTAAAAGAATGAGTTTACCTGACACCCTCTGAAAGGTAATGGTACCAATTCCGGTCGCATTGTATCGTCCATTTTCACCCAACTCAACATGCAACTGGAGATCTTTCTCCACCAAGTCACTGAAAAGATTCACATCTCCCGTCATGTGAAAGGAAGCGCCATTATCAAAATACCACCCCGATCCCAATGCACTAGACACCATGCATGCGATCAATGAGAAGTCTAGCTCAAATTGCGAGGCAAGAGCCTCACCAGCTGCAGCTCCAACAACCTTCTTGTTCTTCTTCTTTTATGGACAATGTGTGGCGAAATGCCCATGCTTGTGATAGTGAAAACACTTCACTTTAGACATGTCACGCTCTTTGCCATCTGCACCGGATTGACAAGGATTTTTCTTCCCCTTCCCTTTCCTTTCTTTAGCATCCAAAGTGCAATCCTCTTCATCATCATTCTTAGATGAAGAGCCATCCCTGGTACTCCACCTTTTCTCCTCCTACACAAGATCCGACCAAAGTCGCTCCCATCCTGGCAGTTTCTCCTGACCATTGACAAAGTCCTCGTAGCTATGCCAACTCTTCAAAAGCCCAAGGAGAGCCAAGCTCACCAAGTCTTCTTCATCCACACTAACTCCTACACTCCTAAGCTCATCCCTGCAGTGGACAAATTTTTTCAAGTATACCGGAATAGTGTCATTCTTCTCCATTTTTATTTTCCTGAGCTTGTCTTTAAGTGCCAACTTCCTCTGGTCACTTCTGCTTTGGAAAAATTCTGTCAAAGCCTTCCACATCAAGAATGGAGTGGCTTTAACGTGAAGGCTGGAAACTATGTGATCCTTCACACCTTCCAACAGAATCCTTCGACACCTTGCTACCTTCTTTTTCCATGCGTCAAGTGCGGCTGCATCGCTAGAACCCGGTTTAGGAATTTCAGCATCTATGAAATCCTTCAACCCATTATCCTCCAGCACCACTTCCATATTGTCCTTCCATGCAATATAATTCGATCTCCCATCAAGGGCATACTCCAATCACAATCCGTTGAAAGACATTTCAATGAATGCTCAACTTTGACACCAAGAAAACACTGCAGCAATTTCGAATTCCACCAGCACAAAACTCAACTGTTTCAATAATTGCAATTGCTCCAATGATCAACGCTCTGATACCATGTAGAAATTATATGCACTACACATGCATATGTCCAAGATTCTCTTGATCACACACTATTTTAACTTCATGCACAATACAGAATCTATTCCACCATTGATCATCACATGTGGAAATTAAATCAATTGCATGCACACATGAAACCATAAAAATTCACACACATTAACACAGTTGTTTTAATGGGAAAGCCTGAAGCTAAAAATGCCAACTATCTATATATAATATATGTCATAGATATCATGTAACAATCCTCATACACAGCTTATCACAAGCTCTAAGTACAATCCAATCGCTACACACTAATCAGGCCCGATCTTGAAAATCCATGCACCGATCTTTACTAGCCCTTAGCCTGCCTTTACTGCACAATCCCTGCTGAAGAATGCCCCTAAATGAATTCAAATTGGGCCAGCCTTGCTCATGCAATAATCATAGGCATCTCCAAAGAATTTTTGGTGCAAAAAATGCAACACTATAGTCACAACTGATAGTCACACTTGCTCTTTCACCTACCTCTCCACTGGTCTCCACTGAACTGTCCATGCATTGTAGTTAACTGATGTATTCTTCAGTTGATTAATTATTTATTATTTAGTGAATTAATTAATAATTAATTCACACCACTCTCACTAGTGTATCAATCAGTTAGACTAGATACAACTAGCTCAACTGTGTCTAACTGAGTTAAACTGAACACAACTCCACCAACTACTTCTACAACTCCACCAAAATCTGTCACATGAGTTCTAACTGAATTCCTCCATGCATTACCTCTAGTAAACCCTTAGGAATAGTGTAATTCCTTCTTTCAGCTCTTGTACCACATCTGTGCACTTAACTGAAGTGATCCAAGAGAATAAGATAATGTTTAGAGTCCAAACATTATTAAGAGCTAATAATATTCGACATATCTATTTTTAGACTGGCAGTCTAAAAATAGACTCTGCCCAATATGTCTAAAAATAGAAATCCATCTATTTTTCCAACTTGATCAACCATCCACAAATAGCATCCTGCAACTCATAGAATATGATCGACATGTCTAAAAATAGACTTTGCGACAAAAATCACTTGTGTGGGCCCCACCTATTTTAGGTGATCATTTTCCAACTAGGATCAGGAATGATGTTTCAAGATGCCTCCTTCACTGTTTCTTGTTGCAATCTTCAACATTAAAGAGAAAATTGTCATGGTCCCGCACTTTATGCATAAAATGCATGCGGATCCATGCATTGTTTTGTGCACAAAGTGCGGAGGCACCGTGAAGAAAAATAAAATGTTGATTTTCTCCAAAATAAACCAAATTTCTTCACCCAAATTATTTCTAATCTTTCAATTTGTTCATTGTAGGATATCTACAATGCTTGAGTGGAGAGAACATGAACATGAAGAGGTTGACAAGGCTGCCATGCTACATCCGCCCACATTACGCGTGTTGAGAGAATGCGGTTTGTATAAATTATGGGCTATTCAAGGCATGAGGGCCTAATTATATTTACTTACTTGGTTAGTAAAAAAATGGGATGTTCAAGAACAATGCTTCATAATTGGGTATCACCGGCTCGAAATTGAGCTGGAAGACATATATTTTCTCACTGGTTTATCAAAGAGAGGTGAACCAATTTCTTTGTTTGGAGCTAGGGAAGGTGGCCAATCTGTCACTAGCCTTCAGCAAGAGTTTTGCAATGAGGAGGCAGATCCCAAAGATAAACGGATTGATATAAAAACAATCATCCGTCTTGAACTTAAAGTGGTTGCATTTACTATAACCCGGTTGTGTGGGAGCGCGGCTCTGCACGTTGCTACTAGGTCCCAGATGCAGATTGTTGTCGATTGTTTTAGAGGCACCATTTTCAATTGGTGTGAGGCAGTATTGGCCAATATGAAAGGAAAATTAACCAAGGCAAAGAACATAAAGTTAAAAAACTTTGGGCATGGAGCTATTGTTGTCACATTTTCTCTAGAGAGAATTCCTTCACTTGCCCCACAGCTCTTGTCAGTTGATCATGGTAGAGCCAAAGAGCCTCGGATGGTCTGATGGGTTTCACTGATGCCCCGTCATAGTGAGGGAGGCGAGATTGTTCATTTTACCCTAGCTTATTTCCATTGGTTAGAGAACCAAATATTCGCCATATAATATTTCCCATATGCTGGGATAGACTTTCGTGGCGATCGAGAGATGTCTCTTCTTCCAGGAACACAGTGGGATGACTCAGGTAAGAAACATTTTGACATGTTATAAATTCTAATTTTTATTTTTTTTTGTTTTAAATCATCCAATACTAATGACAAAAATGTAAAATGCAGATGTTGGTCCATGGAGGCTAGCCACGCTTCGTCGCTTCGATAGGAAGCAAAGAGAGCCCGTCGCATCACCACAGAATCAAGTGGCTGAGATTCTAACTGACTTGGAACACAACCTAGAGCGGTTGACTTTGGATATCCCAGAGATTTCGATAGACGATGTCCCTCTCCGTCTCTAGAGACATGTCATTGGCGTTCTTGGTCAGTTCAGGAGATTCTTGAATAGAGTAGCATGAGCTGTCGTATACTATCATGATCATCACCACGAATAGTGGATGATTGTGCAGACTATGACATTTTGTTTTTTGTATCACTATTTGTGCCAATTATAAGGTGTTTTAAACCTATAATCGAGGACGATGTACTATTTTTGAAAAAAATATTCTACTCTATGATATTTCTACTATTTTCGGCTATCTGTTCAACATGTTTATCGAATGTTGTTTTGAATTATTGCTTTTAATGTTGCAAATGTCTTTTTATAACACTAGTATCTAATGCATCAGCTAATGTGTTTAAATTTCTTGGAATATGTTGATATTCAATGTAATCAAACTCTCGTTCCAAGATACGTACCTTCATAAATAATCTCAACAATATTGGGTTTTTAATTGCGTATACACGATTTAAGTGTAATACAATGAGTTCAGAATCTAACCTAACGATCAAACGTCGAATTCCAAATAAAATGGATTTATATAATAACTCAATCACTGCGCTATATTCTGCAATATTATTCGTTGTTTGACCAAGGCTTACCCCATGCATAGATATTAACTCATCAATGGGTGAATAAATAACCCAAGCTGCAGAAGAAATGTTCTGTGTACTATGACAAGCACCATCATCAAAACCAATATACGTTTGAAGGGATGTAGACATCTGCAATATCAAGAGTAATCCAGATAAGCAGAGATAAAAAACAAACTTAAACTAGACACACCCTTCTAATCTAAGGCAACTAGCTACGAAAAGAAATAATATACAAATAGGATCTCCACACAAGATTTAAGCATAATATCTCTTCAGATAAAGCCCATTTCTAGGTTTGTCTAAAGAGACCTCGTCATAATCAGTCATTTCATAGGCCCCTTTTTCCAGCACTCATTTGACAATATAAGGACCGTGCCACATGGGTTAGAATTTCTTAGCTCCTAGCTTATCATTAGCTTGGTCATATACCAATACTAGGTCACCTTCTGAAAAAACACGAGGTGTAAAATTCCTATCATACTGAGCTTTCATTCATTTTTTATGAGCCTCAGTAGCTAATGCAGTGGTGTGTCGAGTCTCATCTAGTTGAGCTAAGTATAAAAAGCGTTTTTCCTCTTCAGAGGTAGCTGGTAATAATTCTATGGCTAATTTGAGTGACGGTATTTCGCATTCAATCGATAACACAACTTCTAAACCATTAACTAGCTGAAAAGGATTGAAACCTGTTGTAGTTTTTGCTAAGGTTTGATATGCCCAAAGTGCTGAGAAAAGCATAGTATGCCAATTTGATTTATGAATTCCGATTATCCTTTTAATCATAGTAGTTAAGACTTTATTTACAGCTTCAACTTGACCATTAGCCTACAGGTAATATGGTATAGAACTATCATGGCGCATGCCAAGGTAGTTGGAAAGTTCGGTCATCATAATGTTTTGAAAATGGCTCCCATGATCAGTAATGATATCTTGGGGTACACCAAATTGAGCAATCACGTGATTGAGTACAAAAGTAGCTGCAATTTTGCCATCTGCCACAAATGTAGGCATCGCCTCGGCTCATTTGGTAAAATAATCCATTGCAAGAATAATATACATATGCCCTCGGGCCGAGTGAGGGTTACATGTAATGAATTCAATGCCCCATTTTGCAAAAGGACTGACAACAATGATTGGGTGAAGAGGAGCTGGTGGTGCACGCATATTACGATCAAATATTTGACAATTGTGACATTTTCAGACGGCTAGAATGCAATCTTTAAATAACGAAGGCCAAAAATAACCAGCGCGCAATATCTTTTGGGTCGTGGCATACCCACACATATGACCGCCACATGCTCCAGAGTGACAATCATTTAAGACCTTTTCAACCTCTTCGTGTGTTAAACATCGTCGAAATACAGAATCCGCACCATGACGATAAAGCATGTCTCCAACGATATGGTATTGCTGAGACTGGTAACAGATCTTTCATCATTGTGAACATGAGATTTCAGGCCGAAAAGTTTAGGTTTAGAGATAAATGATGATATATCCATACCATGGATCAAGGGTACTGATAAGAAACAAAGATTCATCAGTGATCAAATGTTCTACCACAATTTCTGTCTCAGTATTTGGGAAGTCACACATTAGTTCAGCGAACACTAGTGATTTCTTTGATTTCGATTTTTCAAATTCTAAATCAAACTCTTGAAGAATTACGATCCATTTAGAGTATTTTCCCCCTAGTAATTGTTTGGTCAAAATATACATCATAGGGTTGCAATCAGAGATCACTGTTGTTTTTCGTAACAAGATGTAATGACGAAATCGTTGGACAAATTGAACTGCTGCCAAGGTCAATTTCTCCACATGTGAGTATTTGATTTCAGTTAGATTTAAATTATGACTGAGATAGTAAATCACATGTTCGTTGTGAAATTCATCTTCTTGAACTAATAGCATTCCAATGGTGGAATTAGAGGTTGCTAAGTATAAAAAGTAATCTAGGTTGTAATTGGGTGGATGCAATAACGATGCATGGGTCAATGCATGTTTTAGAGCATCAAAAGAGCTATTAGTGATCTCGTCCCAATTGAAAAGAATATTCAGTTTCAACAACCTTGTAAAACCTTTAGTTAACTCGGCATAGTTAGGAATGAATCTACGCAGAAAGTGTGCTTTCCCTTGCAAACTTTGGAGTTGGCGAAGTGTAGAAGGAGGAGGTAAATTTATAATAGCCTCAACCTTCGAAGGATCGACACGAATACCTTGTTTCGAAACGATAAATCCTAGTAACCGACCAGATTGTACACAAAAAACACATTTGTGCGGATTCAGTCGAATCTTATAGTACCTACATCTCAGGAAAATTACTCGTAAGTGGGTTGGATGATCTTCTTTGTGTAAGGAATGAGCAGGTAGATCATCGAGATAAGGTTGCACGATGTGTTTAATATCATGGAAAGCATAGGACATAGCCCTTTGAAAAGTTGCCCCAACATTCTTAGGTCCAAATGGTAATTTACAGTAAGAAAAAGTTCCCCATGGAAAAATGAACGATGTCTTTGGTTGATCAGCAGGGAGTATGTTTATTTGATTATAACCAAAAAACCCATCCATAAATGAAAACATTTCACTTCCGGCACAATTGTCAATGATTTGATCGATATAAGGGGTTGGATAATTGTCTTTCAGATAAGCTCTATTTATATCCCTATAATCGATACATTCTCTGATTGTTCCTTGTTTTTTATTAACAGGAACAATATTAGATATCCAATCTGTTAAAGGGATTGGATAAATAAAACCTGTGCGAAGTAATTTTTCATCTTCAACTTTGATTGCAGCAGCTTTTCGTGGATGTATCTGTCGTATTTTTTGTCAAATAGGTTTAGCATCCGAGTATGTTTTGATTTCATGAACAACAATTTTAGGATCGATTCCTGGAATTTCTTCATAAGACCATTCAAAAATGTCGCGGAATTACTGAAATAGGGCTTTGTATATATCAATTTCATTTTTTGTACAAGAAGCGCCTATATGAATGTTTTCAACAATTCCTGTTTTTACTGATATGTCAATAGGAATTGTGGAAGAAATATTCCAGAAAGTAACTTCAGAGTTTGAATGTGGGCTGGATATTGGATTTTGGGGTTCCTTGACATAATCAGTAGTGAAAATTGATGAAAAAATATTTTTGAATTTTTCAAGCTCAGGTAAAAATGATGATCTATGATGGAGATCATCCCAGGGTAGGTCATCTATGGACAAAAATTCACGAATGTTTTCGTCAGTATAAAAGACTTCTGGAAAAGTATCTGGAATTGATGTTATAGCTAAGCTTGAAGATTAAAATTATTTTTCATTGACCACATTCATAGGGTCAGAATTAGTTGAAGTTAAATTGGAAAAAGACTGTACTCCTTGATATGCCAACTCAAATGGACTCAAAGGCATCGTGCCTTCAAAATAATCCAGCTCTGACTCTAAAGGCACTATCCAAGTATCATCAAATGGAAGATTTCTTGATGTAATCATATTGATATTGGCTATAGTACACGGTATGTTAGGTGGAGGCAAAGAAAAAGTTCCCAACAAAGCAGAATCTTTAATTAAGCCTACTCCTACATCCTTATAAGGGATAACTGTTTTTCCAACATGTTGAATGCTATCCGTGGAAGCTAGATCGGATGAATAATATGAGAGCTGATCAACCTTCACAATATTTCCTTGATGAGGAAACATGATGATTCGAAATACGGAAGATACGACAAAAGTCATAGCATAAGACCAATTATGACCTAGGAGAAGGTTGTAATCTAGAGGGGCATCAACTACTTCCACATCTAGATTAACAGTTTTTCCTTCAACCTCTATAGGTAGATCCTGTAAAATACCGTAAGGATGGAATCCTCTTCCATCAAAAGCTTTGAGGATGGTCGGAGATCGGTTAAGCGTCAGAGAACCAAGTGATTTCCAACAACTCAACGACATGATACACGTAGAGGCCCCTTCATCAATCACAATACGAAAGCAACATGTGTTTTTTAGTAACACTAGAATTTGGAAAGCCATTTGATGGGGTAGGCGAGGTGTAAAATTTTCTATATCAAATACCATAATATTCAAATCCTACAGATCTACGACTCCTAAAACTGACAATATTAATTTCCTCTGTGCTGGACATGTTTGCAGCACTTCCAAAGTTCACATTGTCGAAGGGGAAATTGCCAAATCTTCAACGATGTTGTAATTATAAGTAGCTCTCGCATGTGGATTGAAAGTTGATTTACAAAGTACACCTTTAGGAGGTGGTTTTATTACTAAGTCAGGATTTGGTTTCTCGATGCGAAGCAGATCAGAAACCAAAGTAGATGCAGTTGGTGAAGAATTAGAATTTTCTACTTCTTTACCAGTAACAGGATTTTTACTACCATAATCTTGTGATCGAGTTGTAACCATCAAAATATCTGCTAAAGGATTAGAAGAAGATGCAACCATTTTACTATCTTGAATTGGAGAGGTATCCTTCAAGACAACAGGAGTGGGTGAACCTTTGACGAACATAGAAACTTCTTCCCTATGCAGACATTCCTTGGTGAAATTATCCTTGTCACAGATAAGACAAGGATAACGAGGTTTCCGTTTGTCATCAGTTGATTCAGTTTTATCAGTTTTTTCTTTAGGAGGTGAGGTCTGTTTATTATTTTTCTTCCTCTTTTTCTTTTTTCCAGATTTTGACTTAGTAGATGAATCTACAATGTGAATATCAGTAGTAGTTTCCAAGGAAGATTCTCCTTTTGGTGAATCAAGTAAAGTTATTATGGGAGAAGTAATCTTTGAAGATTTATTCTTATTTTTAGTTGTAGTAACCGAACCAATTACACCATCAGCGGCATGAGAGCCTGAAGGAGTTGTAGTTAACTGACCAGGTCATGGTAAATCAGGGATTTTCTCATACAAAGTTCCGGACTGGGTATAGACCAAGTCTAGATATTGAGTTTGAGCAATAACTTGTTCTTCCGTAACAACTCCTGCTTTAGCTACATCTTAAATGATTTTTGGTAATAATGATTTAATGAACCATTCTGTTAATATTTGATATGGGATAAAAACTTTTACCAAACTTCTTCTACGTCTCCATTCATGAATATGATCTGATATATAGGTAGACATAGATTGTTTTAGTGAAGTTAATAATTCCATGCCATTGTCATATCTGATGGGCAACTGAAAATGAGTTAAGAAGGCATTTTATAGGGCGTTGAAATTGTTAAACGAGCCTTGTGGCAATTCAATATACCACTTAGCAGCTAATCCTATTAACGTTCTCTGAAAAAGTCTAAGTCGAATAGAATCGTCAATTAATTAATTAGATGCGCACCAAAGGTGGTAAGTCATAACATTATTGGAAGGATCCTCTCTTGTTTTTCCTTCAAATTTTGGAATATCACTGGGAAAATTATGAGGCATCGATGGCCAATATAGATGATAATAGAGAGGATCATTCATAAGGTGAGATAAATTCGGTAAATATAAAGTTGCTATGAACGGAAATCGATGGGTAGGGTCTTATGGATAACCTTGTGAAACTAAACTAGTTCCAGGAGGATGATATCCAGGATAACCTAGAATAGGATGTGAATTTGGAATCATATTACCCCCTGGATAACTAGAAATAACTGGACCATACTGAGGTTGAACAGGTGTTTGATATGTATATCCAAGGTACGGTTGTTGTGGGTAGACTGGAGTTTGTGAAACAGGTCCATATTGGTACGGCCCCTGATAAAGTTGATAAGTAAATTGAGGTTGAATTTTTATTACTGTACTTGTACCAGATTGTCCTGCAGGTATCTGAACAGTATTTTGAATTGTTGGTCTAGACTGCGAAATATAAACCTGAGGAATCGGTATTGAAGTTTGAGGGGCAGATGTAACAGGAACTGTAGACACTGCAGGAATGGGTGTGGTAGGTTGAAAAAAATTCTCAATAGCTATTTGTAGTGGAGTACGAGGTGAACTCGGACGAAGTTGTTGAACAAGACCAGATGCAGGTATTGGATTTGAAGGCTGGACTGGTTGTTGGGGTTGATTATAACCAACAGGTTGTCCTGCTTGATAATAAGGTACTTGTATATTTGGTTGTAAATTCTGTTGGACTTGGGATGGATCCCACACCATTCGGGATATGAGGGTCCCATTGAAGGTTGTACATAAGACGGCCAATAACTGGGTTGGAAAGATGGCTGATAATTGACTGGATAATTTCCACCTCCTTGTAACATTTGCTTCTCTTTATAGAATTGCTTCCCTGAAGGAGGTTTCAATCCTTGAGCAGGATACTACCCTTGAGGTTGATATTTACCTTGAGGTATGTACTAACTCTGGGGTTGATATTGACCTTGAGGTATGTACTGTCCCTGGGGTTGATATTGACCTTGAGGTATGTACTTTCCTTGAGGTTGATATTGACCTTGAGGTATGTAATATCCTTGGGGTTGAGATTGACCTTGAGGTATCTAATGTCCTTGGGGTTGATATTGACCTTGAGGTATGTACTATCCTTGGGGTTGGTATTGACCTTAAGGTATGTACTGTCCTTGGGGTTTCCCCCCATGCTATATCTGGTTATTTTGAGGTTGCCCCCCAGGCTGTATATTACTACCTTGAGATGTGGGGTTTGAAATATTTCCATACATCATATAAATTTGATCATTGTTCGAAGTTCCAGTATTTGATTCATTCAAATCAGAAGATGAAATTTGTTTACTAGGAAAAGGAGATGCTCTTGAAAATTTACCAGAGAGCGACTGATATCCTGTAGGAATAGACGGACCACCATAGAGGAATGTTTTTGGTGATTCAGAAAACATAGATGACTCACCTAACATGTTTAACTGAGGTCTATGACCTATTGGTGTAGTGTAAAAAGGTATTCGGGGTGGTGAATACTGAAGACCTACGTTTTGCAGAAAATATGTCAATGAAGAATTGTCTGCTCAACTTAGTGTTCCTAAATTGATGTCATAAATTGTCAACCAGGGTTAGTAAATTGTTGAAGTGAAGTGCACTATATGTGCCTAGGTATCTGTTTCTCACTACGTTGTGTTTAGTGTTTTTCCAATGTTTTTGGTTTTGTGTTTTTATTATTAAGAGAAAAAGAAATAAGTGTTGGTAAAGAGAAGTTGTTGGTCACACTAAAATAGAGCAAAACCTATTCTAAACTATGTATGGCACTTAAGAACAGAAAATGCAAAACTTTAACAAGAAAAATAACTCATAACATGAATTCAATAACTCATAACATGAACTCATTCCAATTCATTCATTAGAAATATGTTGGAATAACTTGAGAAAAGGATAAGTTTAATGCAATGAGGTTCTTCTAAGTAAACAACAATCTACAATATCATAGAGAAAATCCCATCCATGGCTAGAAATTTGTTGGAACACATTTGGAAAAGATAGTCTACAACATAGTGAGTGACTCTATTCTAAATTATCCTATGACACTGAAATTAATCCATTCTGCAACTCAAATTGTCACTACTAAGCCTCATTCGAAAGTTAGAAATATTTTGGAATAGTTTTGGAAAAAAAGGCTATTTGTAAAATTATAAGAGATTGCAGAATAGTCAAGGCCTTGAACTGATATCACTAATTCCTGTCCATATGATGATGTGTTGGAAGAGATTAATAACAAGAGTAGTTTGTAAATAATGAAGGCCTTGAAGTTTAATGGAAAAAAACTAGCATACAACTAACTAATGAAACTGGAAATACATTAAACAGAACTGAACAAGAGTGAAACCAATCAAACTTGAAATACAGTGAACAGAATTGAACTAGAGTGCCATTAACCTCCGGATTTTTACAACTAAACTAAATTGCAACTAGTCACTGAAATACTACAGCTCTGTCTCATTCGATGTTAGTGATATTTTGGAACAATTCATAAGAGCAAGACTGGCTGTAACAATTGATGTCAGTGAGCATAAAAATATGAAGTTCAGAAAAAATGCAACTAGAATCTAAAACACCACGGCTATGTCTCATTCAATTTTAGTGATATTTTGGAACAATTCGTAAGAACAAGACTAGCTGTAACATTTGATGTGAATGAGCATAAAAATGTAAAGTTTAAAAAAAACTACTTGAATTAGGAATGAAACAAGGCTAAAGTTTACTTATCTAAACAATATGCACAGAACTTCTCGGGTAGTAGGGGCCCTCTACCACCAGATTAGCATACAAATCTCTTCAAGATTGCCTTAAATCATGAAAAGTTGAATGTCTTTCATTAAAGAGAAAATTCTTCAGAAACAGAGTATTACGAACTTTTGAGATCCAAAAACAAAACATCAATCTAGCTAGTTGTCTCTCGGTCTCCCGAGTCATTCTTATAAAGGAAATACATAACTACCCTTGAAAGGAAATAGGGATAAGTGTCTTTCCCAATTAAAATCAAATTAGAACTCTTGTGGAAGCCTCGTACTCTTGCTAGAGACATCTGTAGAGTCCCTGTCCTGGTAGGAATCTGCTTCTTAGTTTTGATCTCTTCCACGTGCATAACCACCTATAGATTCTTGCTCAGACTTCGTAGAGAGCAAGAAATGATGGGGGAGTGTTGTGGAATTCAACCATATGCGTTTTTCTTTGAAGTGACACCTATAACCTATGAGAACATGAAGATATTTGTGGAATAGGCGACTAGCTACAGAATGGCTGCATTCTGTAGCTGAGTCTAGTAAAAAATTACTATAACAACAAAACCACGAAAATATAGCAATTCAGTCATTGTATACATTCCTAAAGTGACTTTAATTAATCCTATTGATCATTTAAGCCTGTAATTGATAAGGGACAAAGGAAATGAAGTAAAATTGGGTGAAAGAAAAGGACATCTTTGGGGCTCAACAAGAATACCAAGCGTCTTGTCTAAAAGGACTGTAAAAAATTGATTCACGTTGTCTAAGTTCTAAATTTTCATGAGTTTAAGGGAGAAGGAATTCTTCTTTTGTATCAGTGATTTCCTCAATACTAATAAGACTAGGAGGAAGACCTTCTGTAATTTGACTCTTTACTCTAGTGAATTAGGATAATTAGTGAATAATAAAGTAGGTTCTGTAGCAGGTTCAGTTTCTGGTTCATAAATTTCAGGTTCTTCAGGTGATAATTCACTTGTTGTAGAAGAAACTTCAGTTAATTCGAAAATGGAAACTGTTTGTGGAGGATGTTCTGCTACTTGCGATTGATCTACTTCGAAATTAGGATGAGGGATAATAGATTATTCTCCTTGTTTTGTTAATCCTGTTCTACTGATAACATTTGGTATCAGAGATTTAAGTCCTTCTAGCTGGCTAGGTGTGTACTCAGGGTGTTTCCCCTGAGTTCTGGGTGATCGTCTCAGTAATTCAGCCACGATTAAAACTTTTAACACACGCAATCAAAGAAAATTTCAATAAAAATTCCTAAAGTCACTAAGAAACAAACAAATGATCACATGCCTATAGAATCTAAGAGATCAAACCACACACAAACAGTAAATTTTCACACTAAAAACACTAGTTGGTGATGAAATCCAACATCGTAGTATTTTAATGCAGAAATGGAAGTTCGAACAGTTACCCCGACAACCTGCTTAATGAAACAGACTGGTGCAAGTTTCTCCACTTAACCCATCTCGAGTGAAGATAACCCTCCGGAGAGTCCAAGTGAGTCTAGCCGACGTCTGTTCCAGGTACAGTGGGATCTTCCCTCCACCGTCACCTTGGGAAATAATCTTAGAGTTTATGGCCACTAAGGTTACCAACAGGAACAAATATACCTAGGGGAACAGTCTACGATCCGATACACACGCAAGGGTAGAGTAACAAAGCTCAATCCCTTTGAAGGCTCCTTGACATAATCCAAGGTTTACCGACAAGTGACCCCAGGCTCCTCTAAATTGGTCAATCTGAGGTTTACCATTATTAATACATGTATATCTGCTATCATTCCCAATGAGGAAAGATTGATTACCCCACTGGTTCGGATATGATCTCGTGCTTGACTCCTTTAAGAGGAGCTTCCTAGAGCATACATGCTACTATTGGAATTTCCCTACCACAAGATTGACTACTTGTTTGTTTTCACTGTCTTGGAGAGTTAACTAAAACCTAATCCAAGACACTAGCCCAAGCTAAATTGGTGGAAAGAAGATCAATAGAAAAATAAAAATTGCTAGGTTGATTTTAATTAAGCGTTAATTTTAATTGGTTGTTTCTTAGGACAATGGGTATGAAAGTGAAACTTCAATGGTGTATAATGACCCGACTCCATAAAACACTAAAATGCATCTCTATGAGAAAAAATTCATTTCCTTTCAATGAAATCTATCTAAAAGAAAGAGTTGAGAAATATAATTGCTTTAAAAATTCAATCCTTCATTTTAAAAACAAGAATATATGAAAAAAAATATTTTTATATGAGAACTCAATGATTAATTGCTAAAAAAGAAATCCCTTTTATCGTTCAAGTCCGAAACTACAAATAAAAAAGTTTCCAAAATAAAAGTATGAATACTTATAACAAAATTCAAAACTAAAAACACTAATTTTGAACTTTTAAAACTCTAAAGATCTAAATTTTAAGACTAAAAACTCTAAAAATTTTAAGGATGTTTTGCTCAGTTTGTAATCTAACCAAGAAATTATTTGCTTATCCAAGCAAGGAATCAAAATCATCCAATGATGGTTTTGAAATGAGATTCAAGGCTTATTAAACTAAAAGTCTCTTAATATTTGCAAATAAAAAATAAATCTAATTTTTTATAGAAGCAAATTCTGCCATAAAGTCAAAGTCTCAGTAAGAAAAAAATGAAATACTAGTGATCAAAGGTATCTCAAAGTTCCTGATCTTGGAGCAACACAAAGACAAAACAAAAATCACTTGTAAAATGCAAATCTTTAGAAAATCACTCAAAACTTTGAAATGTTATAAGAAACTTTTACAAGAGGCTTTTTACAATGACTACAAGTCTGGGTAATCGCAAAGAATCTTGTAAGCTAGAACCAGAAAAGAGAATTTTAAGTTTTTCAAAAAATTTCTCAGGGTACACAGTTTGCAAGGTGCAAAGGTGCGGTGCCGCACTATTCACACAAAGAAACTGTGGAGGTGACCGCACTGTTCTGAAAGAAAAAATGCGGAGACCAGAAAACTTAAAGAAAAATAAAAAATTCTAAATCTACTTTTCAGGGATTCTAAGGCTAATTTTCCCAAACTAGTATAGACTAATCAAAATCAGAAAAATGGTTTCAAAATTCAAACTCAAAGAAAACTAAGTTCAAAACAAATTCTCCCCAGTGAAGTTGCCATTTTGTTAGGCGAATATATCATTCTTGCGGACAAGAAGGATCTCCCTAGTATCACGAGGATAACTAGAAACAAACAGGACAGTTTGTAAACTATTTTCTCTAGATTACATATAATTTAGAATTTTCTATGATGAAGAAAGGACCTACCTGTGGTCCAATGCTAGTTGATTTCTTCTTTCCCGTTGCTCCAAGAAGTCACCTCTTAAGATCTGCAAACAAAGACATAGAAGAGAATCAGCAACACCTACAACATATACTAATTTAGAAATAACAAATCTATCTTAATTATTAAGGAATTTAAGAAATAAGTCATTCAAGTAAACACATAAACAAATTATTGATATAACATAATCCAATTATATTATCTTTAAATAAAAGAAGGAGTCTTACAACCGCGTTCGCCTTGATTTCGTACAGGTCCTTCCGGGGGTCCGGAACAAATTTTTTCCTTAGGTCTGACAAGCCCTTCCACTCTTCGAACCAGCCTAACTATGAGTATGTAATTGTTCTCACAGCTAGAAAAGAGTATGTTTCTTTAGAAATTCCCTTCTCTATCGTAGCTACCAAGTACAAATCAAGTACTAAGTGTATACAAAATACATAGAGAAGTTTTACATATGTGAGCATGTACCCTTGAGACTGAACCAAAGCTTCAATTTATAGGAGAAGGAAAGTGGTTATAGCTCCATAATGGAAGGGATAGAGTCCCCTTATCAAGGGATTAAGTTCCAAAATCCAAGGAATAGGCTCCTTTAATGAAGGGATGAATGTTCATGATAATGGAGGGAATAAGGCTTCGACTAGATAATGCATTCTAGAAACTTCCAGCTGGGAGAATATTCGACCAACTGGGCTTCTAGAATTTACTTTCACCTTCATTTTACTATTTACAGGGGTTCTCATTTTTAATGAAGAAAACGTGCGGTCGGCTCTGCAATTTCTGAAGCAAAATAGTGTGGTGCCGTAGGTAAGACTAAGGAAAAGTACGGTACAAGTATTTTTATGATTTTTACAAGTTTTTCTCCAAATTCAGAACTTGGTTTAGGAACTTTAGGGTTGTAGACTTCAAATGGAGCATTATATAGATATTGATGAACCCATATAGACATCAAAATTTCATGGTGACAAAATAATGTGTAACAAATATGCATTTCCATTATCTTCACCTAAACAACTACATCCTGCACTAGCTTAATCTAAGATCAATATACCTTGGTGTGCTTCTAAGTTTACCAACCTGGATTGATAATTAGAATATTTGCTCTAATTCAACTCAATAAATTAGACTGCCATTTTTGGTGCCGTGGGGAAGCATACTTAGATGTAGCTAATTAGGAAGCTTGTTTAGAAAAACATTAAAAAAAACATCAAAAAGAAAAAAAAATGTAGGATTTCTTTTCATTATGGTTATTTATGCCTAGACAAAAAGATGATAAGGGTAAATATACGAAAAAAAAACCCAAATCACTAAACCATTGGTGGGAGAAGGACCATCCACATTCGAATTAATACAAATTGCTAGGAAACCAACTTTAGAGAATCTAGAGGAAAAACAACATTTAGGAAAAAGGTTAACTTTGGTTGAAAGACAAACTTTGTTGGCGTATGTGGTAAGGAGAAAATAAACACAAGAAGAACAACCTTATATAGGCAATCACACAAAGAAACCAAGTGATCAACCAGTTCTTGAACAACTTGAAAAAGTTTAGGATATAAAAGCTCAAATATCAACTGAAACACTTGAAAAAGTTGAGAAAGAAATGACAAAAGAAGGACAAGGATCCACAATTCTAGGATTAACTCTAGAACAAAGGATACATTATGAGAGACAATGGAAAGAATGGGAAAGAAAGAGAGAAGAAGAGAGGAAACAATAGAAGCCACTAAAAGGGGAAATGAAAACAAAATAAGGGAAGATGAAAGAAGAGACAATGACCAAGAAACTACTTTTGGATTCCCAATGTTAGATACTAGAGCAATATTGGGAGAAGAGGTAAAAATGAAAAAAAATTCCACCTTATATTTTGCCAAACTTTTATGGTATGTCTTATGAAGATCCTGAATCATTCTTATTTGAATTTGATATCTTATGTCAAACCTATGGGTATACTTAAGTTACACATAAGCTTCATCTTTTCCTTGCAACTCTTAAAGCATCTACATTAAAGTGGTTTATGGGACTAGGTGAACATACTATTACCAATTGGGAAGACATGAGAAATATTTTTCTTAAGAAATATCAAGCATATTGTAGGACCAAGAATTAAAAAGATGACATTTTTATAATGATTCGACAAGAAGATGTAGTTCCAAATGTCTTTTATTTTTTGGAAGTTTTAGTAAAGATTGGGTATTAATAATTATTTTTGACTAAAACATGAATTCTGGTAATGGCTCCATAGAACCCGTATTTGCAGGACTTCTGGGTACAAAGTAAAGATAGATTTGAGAAGTATGGGAACCAAGGATGGGAAAAATCCTATTGGCAGAGTCCGAATGAGTCAGAAAAAACCCGGTCAAAGCTGGTCAAACTTGACCATTCACCCAGAAAATCCCCTGATTTAAGGGGAAATTTTGTGCTTTTATGGAATATTCCCATATTTTGTGTAACAAAATAGATGAGTTTGACCCTATTAGGTGCATTAGGACTCTTACTGGTTGTTACAACTATTTTAGTTCGTTTTCTAATACTTTTAGCCTATTTAATCACAACTATTCAACCACTATGGACATGTATGATGATTATTGACACTTCTCTATTTCTGAATATAATTTGAAGAACATTCCTTCTACTTCTTGTTGCGGGATGTGATTTTTGATCTACTATAGCTGATAGTATTCAAGTGTACAAATAAAAGGTGGAGGGCCCTCATTATAAGATAAGTACACTACAGTGTATTTTTGTGCATAATTGTGAATATCTTAGATTGTTGAACATTTATTTTACAATTTATTGTGAATATTTTCTGAGTAAATTCATTGTATGCCATGATCATTTATGTTTTTGAAATGATTCCCTTTCAGTAATTGGTTTAAATAGGGAAGTTTAACCAAGGAATCTAAGTTAGGTCCTCTTCCTTACATATTAAGAATTGAACTGGAAATTGTGTTTATGCATTTGATCTTTACTGCTTTATTAATTTAATTGTGTTATGCTTTATGGTGGAATTGATTTTGTTGGAATAAGGATAACGAGGAAGGAAAACCAAGGTATCTAAGTTAGAGCCTATTTCTTGTTGGCTATGATCCACAAAGACTCATTGCACTCTTGCTTCTAGATCATAATTTCAATGATTTATTTTCAGAAATCTATATCTGTAATATGCATTTCCATTGTCTTCACCTAAACAACTACTTCCTACACTAGCTTAATCTAAGATCCATATACCTTGGTCTACTTCTAAGTTTACCAACCCAGATTGATAGTTAAAACAAATTCTCTAATTCATCTCAATAAATTAGACTGACAATAATCTCACTAAGATGAAAAGGTGTGAGGGAAAGTATCCAAAATATAGGGTGAGAGCTCTGATGTGTTAGGAGAGGAGACCATGCTAGATGCTGGAGGAGAGGAATCTTTGAGGTGAAGGTATAAGAGTTGTATTCTTTTATATGATTAATTATAATTCATGTTCCTTCCCTTACAATATTGTGTATTCAGTAGATCTTATAATCAGTTTTTATTGCTTTTGATCTAACTATTTTTGGAGGAATATCATCTATCATCTCCGTTTGGTTGTGATTATATGCAGGGGTAAGAGATCAAGTGAAGACATGATAGATCGCTCGAGTGGAGCACATGATTTGCATTGAGCTCAAAACCCTTCCCCAACCTGTGAGGAGACCAGGTGCAATCTCTCTTCTTTATAACATAAAAAAGGTTGCATGCTGCATGGCTGATCATTCAGGATTGGGATCCCCTTATTATTTCATTGGCCTTGTTTCTTTCTATCTCGTGATGTATTCAGATACTATATCACAGAGCAACATCTCCTTGCAAATTTAGATGCAACATGAATGATACATAAATCAAGATGAAATGTAACTTAAGTGATAGTAGGCTAAATGGTCATTGTTGAAAATGCAGCAAGATAATGGAGCTTAGTGAAATGAAGTCGCCTTCACTAAGTGGGCCCGCAGGCAAATTCTGGCGCAAAAAAATCTATTTTTAGACTATGTCTATTTTTAGACATATGGAGCATGGTTCGGGGATTCCAGTTTGAGATTCTTGAAGTATGTGTCATGTTGGTAAAAATAGATGAGACTATATTTTTGAGGTCAAAGAGGTCGAAGTCTATTTTTAGACTGCCTCTCCTTAAAACAGGGAAGTCAAATATTATTTACCCTTAATAATATTTAGACTATAAGCAGCAGTTTACTCTCTTGGAGCACTTCAGTTCGAGCTACAGAAGTGGCTCATGCATCTGACAGAGGAATCACGTGGTTCCCAAGGGTTTGATGGCATCGTGCATGGTTGACTTCAGTTAGGACTTCAGTGGCAGAAGTTTGGTGGAGTTAATGAGACAGATAGTGGAGTTGTGTTCTGTTTATTTTAGTTGAACTAGTTGAGATTAGTTTAACTGGCTAATCAATTAGTTATGAGTGGAGTGAATTAAATATTATTTAATTCATTAATTAGTAACTCATTATTCAACTCAAGAACACATCAGTTCACTACAGTGCATGATCAGTTCAGTGGAGACCAGTGAAAGAGGTAGATGAAAAGGTGGAGTTAGCTATCAGTTGTGACTATACTGTTGCTATTTGCAACACACAGATAGGTGGAGTAAGCCCATGAGGATTGCACAGTTCAGGCTGGTGGTTTATCTATATAAAGAGGCCATCCCATAGCATTGAAACACGCAATAGAGGCAAGGCAATTAGCGGTGAGTTTTGAACCAGTAACCTGTTCAAAACTGAGCTAGATTGTGAGTAACTTCATGAGAAAGTACTGAGTACTTGTGAGGAGTATTGTACTGAGTTTGTTACTTGATTTCTCCATTATAATATACACAATAGCTGCGGGGTTTTCAGCTATAAGCTTCCCCCATACATACTGTGTTAATGTGTATGATGATTTGATGTGTTATCGCTTGATTTTATTTTCCGCATGTGTGATGATCTGAGTTGAGTTGAGTGGAAGAGATTATGTGTTGTGTATGAAGTTCAAATAGTATGTGACCAGGATAGTCTCGGTCTCGGTGGATAATTAATCATTATTCAGCAAATTTCTACATGGTATCGGAGCTATTGAAGTTCAAATTGATCATCACAGTGATTACAAACTTATTTCGGTAGACAGAGTCTGCATGCGGGCTAGGTAGCCTCCGGATTCATCTTTCTTCGGAAAGTGAAAGGTCTGGTAAATGCCCCTTGCAGTCGATCTCTGTGCTAGAAATAATTTGTTCTCACGATCTAGAGCGGTTGAGCTTTGAGGTGGAATTCAAAATTTTGCAGCAGTTTTGTTTTCTTGGTGCCAGGGTTGAAAATGTCTTTCAATGGTTTGCGACTCGAATATGCTCTTGAAGGCAGTTCGAATTATGTTGCATGGAAGGATCGCATGGAAGCAATATTAGAAGATAATGGTCTGAAGGAGTTCGTATATACGGATGTCCAAAAGCCCACTGATCCTGCTGAAGTCGAAGCATGGCAAAAGAAGATGGCGAAGTGTCGAAGGATCCTGTTGGAGGGCGTCAAGGATCATATTGTATCCAGCTTGCATGGAAAGGCTTCTCCATATTTAATGTGGAAAGCTTTGACGGATCTATTCCAGAGTAAGAGCGACCAAAGGAAGCTGGCGCTCAAAGATAAGCTCGGGAACATCAAGATGGAGAAGGGCGACAGTATCGCCAAATACCTCACGAAGTTCACTCAATGCAGAGATGAGCTGGGAAGTGTGGGAGTTACTGTCGATGAAGAGGACATGGTCGACCTGGCTCTCCTTGGTCTTTCGAAGGCTTGGCACTCATATCAAGATAGTGTCAATGGTCGGGAGAAGCTGCCGGGATGGGAGCGCCTTTGGGCGGATCTCATGCAGGAGGAGATAAGGAGGACTACTCGAGATGGATCTTCATCAAAGGGAGTTGATGAAGAAAATTGCGCTTTGGTGGCCAAAGCAAAGAAGGGGAAGGGTAAGAAAACCTCTCATTCTGGTGCAAAGGGAAAGAAGCAGGATATGGCGAAAGTGAAGTGTTTTCACTGCCATGATCACGGACATTATGCTACCAATTGTCGAAAGAAGAAGAAGAACAAGCAAGCGGGAAGATCTGCAGATGGAGAAGCTTTGGCTTCACAGTTCGAGCTTGACTTTTCACTGATTGCATGCTTGGTTTCAAGTGTGCTAGGATCGGTATGGTTCTTGGACAGCGGTGCGTCATTTCATATGACGGGAGATCGGGAGTTGTTCTCAGATCTGGAGGACAAGGATTTGGGTGTGCACATCGAGATGGGTGATGATGGTAGATACAGTGCGACTGGTATCGGTACCATATCCTTTCAGAGGGAGTCTGGTAAACCCTTTGTATTGAGGGATGTTATGCATGTACCTGGATTGAAGAAGAACTTGATCTCTGTGGCGATGTTGGAGGATAAAGGGTATGATGTGGTCTTCAGCGAAGGAAAAGCCTTCCTGCGTAGTAAGACTACTGGAGAGACCCGGAAGATAGGGGTTCGAACCAAGAACCTTTATCAGTTGCAGGTAGATGGTTGCGCAACTATGGCATGCAAGGCGGGAGAAGTGGTGAGCCGGGATGATGAGGGCGAACTGTGGCACAGGAGATTGGGCCACCTTCACCATGGAGCTTTGAAGATTTTGCAGCAGATTTCTACTGGGCTTCCTAAGGGCACCCTTGCGCAGTCAGATCAGTGCAAGGGGTGTACTTTAGGGAAGTATGTGAAAGCCACCTTTCACGAGAAGGATAGTCGCGCCACGACGATCCTTGAGAGAGTTCACACGGACGTGTGTGGTCCTTTCTCAGTTGCTTTGACAGCAAAGCACAAGTATTATGTGATCTTTGTTGATGATTTCTCTCGAAAGTGCTGGATCTTCTTCATGCAGAAGAAGAGCGATACATTCGCGAAGTTCTGTGAGTTTAAAGCATTGGTCGAGAAGGAGTCGGGGAAGAAGGTGATTTCTCTAAGGAGTGATAACGGTGGTGAATTCATCTCGGCTGAATTCAAGGAGTTCTGCAGCGCAGAAGGGATTAGGAGAGAGCTCATCGCACCCCATAACCCACAGCAGAACGGGGTGGCTGAGCGGAAGAACAGAACGATCGTGGGTGCTGCACGGGCGATGTTGCATGATCAGGGCCTACCCCTTCACTTGTGGGCTGAGGCATGCAATACATCGGTGTATGTGCAGAACCGTTGTCCTCACAAGGTTCTTGGCATGAGTACACCAGAGGAGGCTTATTCTGGCAAGAGGCCTGATATTTCCCATTTGCGGATTTTGGTTCTCCTGTCTACATGCATGTGACGAAGGATGCGAGAAGGAAGCTGGATCCAACTGCTGAGGTTGGAATATTTGTGGGGTACACTGATACACCTCACAACTATCGGGTGTATTTTTTAGACAGTCGAAAGACTGTTGTGCGACGGGATATAAAATTTCAGGAGGAGAAAGCCATGCGGTGTTCGCTTGAGAGGGAGCTACACTTGCATGCAGATGAGGAGCTGTTAGTTCCTAAGGAGGAGCTTCCGGATGTGGATCAGCCACAAGAGGAGGTTCGGGAGGTGGAAGAAACCACCCAGGCAGCGCCAACCATCAGAGGGCGCATGCGCACTACAGAAGCTGAGCGACTGGCTCGGGATGCAGAGAAGGTTGTAGGACCACCTACAGCACAGCACAGACAGAGGCAGTCACCGGATCGGTACACTGGATACATGGCTCTTGTGAGTCAATGTGTTGTGACGGAGCCATCCTCTTTTGAGGAAGCTGTGGAGGAACCCGCATGGGTTGATGCCATGATCGAAGAATATGATTCAATCGTCAGGAACAGTGCATGGGAGATTGTCCCAAGACCGGTGGGGAAATCAGTGGTGGGTTCGCGATGAATCTACAAAGTGAAGCAGGCGGCTGACGGGAGTGTGGAGAAGTACAAGGCGAGATTTTTCGCCCGTGGCTTTTCACAGATCGAGGGGATTGACCTATGAGGAGACTACAGACGATCCTTGCTCTCTCAGCGCAGATGGGGTGGCACATTCATCAGATGGATGTGAATACTGCGTTCCTCAATGGAGTTATTGAGGAAGAGGTGTAAATAGAGTAGCCTGAAGGTTTTGAGATCTTCAGCAGTGAGTCGCATGTGTGCCGACTCAAGAGAGCACTGTATGGGCTGAAGCAAGCACCTCGTGCTTGGTACACTCGGATAGACAGCTACTTCACCGGGCTTGGATTCTCCAGGAGTGAGGCGGATCCAAACCTGTACCAGATTGTGGTGGAGGGGAAGCTGTTGATCATCGTACTGTATGTAGATGATCTGATTTTGACTGGCGACGAGCAGTTGATACTTTCATGCAAGGAGGATCTTGCACGAGAGTTTGAGATGAAGGACCTGGGCATCCTTCATTATTTTCTGGGATTGGAGATTTGGCAGCGCAGCGGAGGACTGTTTGTTTCTCAGGGCAAGTATGCCCGGGAGATTCTGGAGAGGTTCAACATGTAAGGCTGCAAGCCTATTGACACTCCTCTTCCTGGTGGTTGGAGGAAGGAGGATGCTACTTCAGCGGAGGTAGTGGATGCCACTGTCTATCGACAGTTGGTGGGGTCGCTTATGTATCTAGTCAATACACAACCCGATATATGCTATGCTGTTAACCAGCTTTCGCAAGCTATGGTTAAGCCTACCAAGCTCTTTTGGAAGGCAGGGAAGCATGTATTGCGCTATATTAGAGGCACATCGAGATATGGTCTATGGTACAAACAGGAGGATGGAGCGAAGCTTTCTGGCTTCACTTATGCAGATTGGGCAGGGAGTCCAACGGACCAGAAGAGCACTTCTGGAGGAGTTTTCAGCATTGGGTCGACAGCAGTTTCCTGGTACAACAGGAAGCAGATATCCGTGGCACTCAGTTCAGTAGAGGTCGAGTACATGGCAGCTAGCTTGTCTGCATGCGAGGCTATTTGGATGAGGAATATCCTCGCAGGATTGTTCAGGTTGCATTTGGAGCCTACAGTGATCTACTGTGATAACCAGAGTTGCATTAAACTCTCGGCTAATCCAGTATTTCATGATAGGTCCAAACACATCGACATCAGGTACCATCATATCAGAGATTGTGTTCAGCGGAGAATCATGATGCTTTCATATGTTCCCACGGAGGATCGGGATGCCAACATCTTGACGAAGGCGCTCACCAGGAGCAAGTTCGAATTCCACAGAGGCAGGATAGGGGTTGCAGATAATCCATATCTTGCTGAGAGGGAGTGTTGAAAATGCAGCAAGATGATGGAGCTTAGTGAAATGAAGTCGCCTTCACTAAGTGGGCCCGCAGGCAAATTCTGGCGCAAAAAAATCTATTTTTAGACTATGTCTATTTTTAGACATATGGAGCATGGTTCGGGGATTCCAGTTTGAGATTCTTGAAGTATGTGTCATGTTGGTAAAAATAGATGAGACTCTATTTTTGAGGTCAAAGAGGTCGAAGTCTATTTTTAGACTGCCTCTCCTTAAAACGGGGAAGTCAAATATTATTTACCCTTAATAATATTTAGACTATAAACAGCAGTTTACTCTCTTGGAGCACTTCAGTTCGAGCTACAGAAGTGGCTCATGCATCTGACAGAGGAATCACGTGGTTCCCAAGGGTTTGATGGCATCATGCATGGTTGACTTCGGTTGGACTTCAGTGGCAGAAGTTTGGAGGAGTTAATGAGACAGATAGTGGAGTTGTGTTCTGTTTATTTTAGTTGAACTGATTGAGATTAGTTTAACTAGCTAATCAATTAGTTATGAGTGGAGTGAATTAAATATTATTTAATTCATTAATTAGTAACTCATTATTCAACTCAAGAACACATCGGTTCACTACAGTGCATGATCAGTTCAGTGGAGACCAGTGAAAGAGGTAGATGAAAGGGTGGAGTTAGCTATCAGTTGTGACTATACTGTTGCTATTTGCAACACACGGATAGGTGGAGTAAGCCCATGAGGATTGCGCAGTTCAGGCTGGTGGTTTATCTATATAAAGAGGCCATCCCATAGCATTGAAACACGCAATAGAGGCAAGGCAATTGGCGGTGAGTTTTGAATCAGTAACCTGTTCAAAACTGAGCTAGATTGTGAGTAACTGTATGAGAAAGTACTGAGTACTTGTGAGGAGTATTGTACTGAGTTTGTTACTTGATTTCTCCATTATAATATACATAATAGCTGCGGGGTTTTCAGCTATAAGCTTTCCCCATACATAATGTGTTAATGTGTATGATGATTTGATGTGTTATCGCTTGATTTTATTTCCGCATGTGTGATGATCTGAGTTGGTTGAGTGGAAGAGATTATGTGTTGCATATAAATTCGAATTGTATGTGATCAGGATAGTCTCTGTGGATACTTAATCATTATTCAGCAAATTTCTACAGTCATTATAAACATGATGAAACCAAGGCTCATCATCCCACCCACACTCGAGTATTTTCATATCCCCATGCAACAATGATATTAATGAATAAATGCCACCCAAATCATGATATGTGCTTGTAGTCTTCAATCCCCTATATGATATGATTGCTTATTTCCCTACACAATATAAGGAATATTGGAATGATGTTTTTTATATGACATATGGCATGTGGTTATATGATACAAGATTTGAATGGAAGAGTTTTATTTTATCCTTAATATTCTTCATGTTTTGTCAATTTTAAAAGGAAAAAGGGACAATGATGTTGGATATAATGGACAAAGGAAGATTAATAAATATGAAAGGATGAAGGAATGAAGGAAAATAACTTAAAGAGTTCAATGTGCATGAATTCCTAAATTGGATGACAACATAGAAATATAGATTTCTTACCTAATTACCTTTGTTTATGTATGATGATATGAGAGAGACAAATACTATAGATTTGGTTGAATAGTATAGAAATAAATCTATTGAATATCAACTAGAGAAACTCAAGAAATAAATCTCATGTAGGAAGCCTAAATATCCTATGTGGATAGCGAAAATAAGGCTACTAATGCTAAACTTTGAAGACGAAAGACTGAACTTCTAGAAAATGTAAATGCAATGGGAAGAATCGAATTTTATATAGGTGAATAAGCAAGGGTAGATATTTTAATTTCTATAAAAATATAGTCCTCTATGAGGCTAAAACATTATCTATTGTTACTTTACTTGAACTTTTCTTTTTGAAAAAAAAATTCCCTGCTTACTGCAACAATTAACACACCCTTTTCATTTGAAAAAATGAAAAGGTCGCAAATTTTGTACATGAGATGAATAAATATAAAAATCAAGCATTCCAAACCTATGGTACAATTTTATTCATGTGAATATGTGTGCTGAATTTGAACATGAGAAAAATTAGTTGGATTTCTGGCCATTGGTGTATGTCGTTAACTAACACAAGACAACACAATATTAATTTCAATGAGCGTCAGGTACCATAGTATATTTTAGAAGGTACAAATGAATGAGTTAAACTTGATTCATGTATGGAATAAAAAGGTCAGAGGACATTGATGTATTTCCATTTCCACAAATGAGGAAACTTTCCATTAATGAATGAAATCTATAATATACTATAAAAATATCTAGTATTGAACCTAGATATTGTGTTGAAGTTGATGGGACATGTATTGGCATGAGTATGCAATAATTTTTAAGAATAATGATCTTAATAAGAGAGCCAACAACATAATGCAAAAAGTGTGAATTCCACTTACCATAAACTTGGTTTTCAATCATAATTCATGCCTAGCTATGCCAAATAATTGGTTTTCACATATGGGGCTTATATTTATCTTTACTTTTTTCTTTTAATTTCTTTTAATATTTTATTATGATTATTATTTTAAATGAAACAAGGAATAAAAAAGAAAAAATGAGAGCGGGAGGGTTTCCCTCCTCACTTATCACCTGCATCTCATCTCTTTGAAGGATATTTGCAATAAACTCATCTTCGGACATTGGATTATGATACAACCTCAAGCTGTGATGGTTCACTAGGAAGGAGACATGTTCTTCAACAATTGAATTTATTAAAACTAATCCATTTTTAAAAAAAATATCTATTTCATAGGGGCCCAACCAACGAGTGGTAAATTTCTCTTTGAATTATTTTGACTTAGAGTTGAAAAGAAGAACATAGTCACCTAGTTTGAACTGCTTTTTTTATGATGAATCAATCATACCATTTCATTCTTGGTTGATCAAAAACTAAATTGGGGGTAAAAATTTGCTAAAAATTCAAAGTGCTCAAGATTACTCGAAACTAGAAGGAATCGATAGGTCTCGTCTTCCTGATTTCGGCGCACTTCGTTTCATCGAAAACTGACTTCATATGTGAAAGTTCATTAGGGGAATTTTGTGGTATAAAATGGGCCTCCTAAGGAAATTATAAAATAATAGTTGAAATAATAAAATAAGATTATATTACATCATCAAATTTTAGAGGGAAAAGAGAAAAAACTGCTTTTTCAACTCGTATTTTCAACGTATCTCCCTATGGGTTTAATCAAATTTTGAGCAGGAACACTCGTTGGATGCATAATTTGACTCCACATCCGAGTACCCATGTTTCATACTTTTGATGGACCCTGCTACACGAAAATGAGAAATACATGAAAAATGTGATTATAAACACATTTTTCTAATCACATTTTTCATGTATTTCTCATTTTCGTGTAGCAGGGTCCATCAAAAGTATGAAGCATAGGTACTCCTTGGATGAGGAACTAAATTTTTCATCCAACGAGTACTCCTATTTGAAATTTGAGTAAAACCTTAGGGAGATAATTTGAAAATACAAGTTGAAAAGTAGTTTTATTATTTTATTATTTTTAATATTTTTACTTTTTTTATGCAAAAAATGGTGAATCATCCCCCATGGTTACCATCATCAACTTGAATCCTATTGGTTCTTATAAATTTTATTTTTGTTGTACATTTTTCTTAGGAGGCCCATTTTAGGCCTCAAAATTCTCTAATGAGAGCATGTTGTTCGCTTTTCCAAACAAGCGAAATTAAAAAAAAAAAAGGTCAAACAGGGTTAAAGGGGTCAAATTTTTGGTTTTCCTCTGGCCAGTGGTCTGCTGACACTTGTTGAATTATGGTTGGTCCGAATTTTTGGGCTACATGTTGAATTATGGTTGGTTTTTTAGGAACTAATGGGATGAGAACATGTGGCTAGCCTAGAGGCCGCCACTTGCCCCCTCCCAAATGCTGAAATTTGGTTATGTTATAAGGTTGAATGTCATTTTATGTTGATTGAATTTTTTATATGGTGGACTGGTGGAGGTCGGGCTCGACCCCGTGACGTCCCCCACACAGACAACATGCCATACCAAGTCCGCTATACCATGTTCCTTATCATATATCGCATTCAAATTAAATTTGTTTTAATACAAAGTTTCAGTAGGGGTAAAGTGGGGGCCAACCCCCAATTCCATAGGACCATGGCACTATCCAAATAAGCATAGAGTTAATGTGCTTAATTAAGCACTAAACCACATTTATTATGCGCTAATCCTTTTTTAATGCGGATTTAACCAAACACGCTTAATTAGCACATAACGATAGTTTAACTCCCACTTATATTTAATTAATCATGCTTATCTCTGCAGATTAATTTGGCGGAATCTGCCAATTTTGGCGGGAACTCCAAATGTGGCGTAGTTAACTGGAGTTTCTTCAGTTTTGGAGGAGATTTTCTAGAAGAAACTGAAGAAGCCATAACTTTAGCATTTTTCGACCAAATTGGGCTCATGAAGAGTCTATCCTAGATGATTTGGATACTCTGAGCATGTTGGTGCAGGTTGCAAAGGTAGACGAGTATATATGTAAGTGATTTTTCCACTTTGAATATAAAATATGGACAGGACCACCAGGAGAGGAGGCGATGTCTAGTTCACCTGAAGACCATTTGCAGAGCCAAAAGAGTCTACTTAGGGGTTTTTGGGTCTTCTGAATCCATTGGAGTAGGTTTGGGATCCATTGGAGCATTGTAGGTGCATGTGATCAAAGAATTGACCATTAATCCAAAGATTGCCTAGCCATTAAAGCAGGTCCAAGGAGATGTAGCCCAGGAGGGGTGAAATTCTTTATCATCTATGTGTAATGTGTTTGTTATGTATTGTATTCTCTGCAATTTAATTGTTGTTATGTGTTTTTAAAGCTAATTAAACTCATTAATTTCTCATAAAAGACACAAAAAATTGAGACATAAAAACTCTCGTAACTTTCTAATTGATAAGATCCTTAACCACAATTTTATTTTATACTGATGAGGAAGCTAGCACAAAAAAACTATTTTTTCCATATTCAGATCAAGTTGGTATCATATCACAGCTTAGCTCATTTTATCCCTGAGATGGTTTGCCAAGGTTAGCTAGAAAAATAAATATTGGTTTTGTATTTGTGCAAGGATAAATTAACTGTGTGAAAGTTTATGTTTGTAAGCTGAAGAGAAGAGAAGGTAAAGATTGAGGACCCAGATCTCAAATCATAACAAAGAATTTTTTTATGCATTACAAGTGTGATGGCAGCTTCATCCAACATTGTTTCTAATCCATATTCCTTAGCAAGACTCTTTTATAAAGAGATATTGCAGAAGCTCTACATCATGAGATATAAGGTAGAAGAGATGTATGAAGATAAGAAGGAGAACATTATTCTTCAAGAGCAGTTAATGGCCATGAAGGAAGAGAAGTAAGAGTTTCTTGAAAAGATGCATGAGATGGAGACTCAGCTCCATATTGCAAATGAAACCATAGCCAAGTATGTGCATGAATTAAGGTATGCAAATCAATTTTATATTCAATTTCGATGAATGTTTTGGTGTTTTTAAAAGACAAACTAGAGGAATAGGGTCAAAATTATTGATGAAAATGGGCTATGAAGGTAAAGGATTCGGAAAACATGCACAAGGCATAGTTGAGCCAATTATTGTTGAGGAAAGGCCTAGGTTTTTGGGTCTTGGTTATGGAAAACATGATGGAGAATGCTCCAAAGTCAAGGAGGCACATGAAGGTGTTCCAACAAGGACTTTCATTACATGTTCATTAGCTCAAGCTTGTGAAGTTTTTGTTCATGAGGAATGCAACAGTTTTACACCCAATTTGCAAGAATATTCTCATAAGCATGCAACTAATGGAAATGGAAAACACGAGAATGTTGAAAGCTCTGAAGCCATTGAATCCATTGTTGGTATTTTGAAGAGAGCCACTACCTCATCAAATTCACCTCCTCAAGAAGGAAAAAAAGGTGAATGTTCAAGGTATAAATCTGCCTTTAATCAAGTTTCTTTTGATTATGATAAACATGGAAAATATTCACATAAGATTTGGAGAAAATTTGCATGTTCCTTTTGTGATTTGAATAACCATACTGTTTCAAGGTGTTGGAAGAAGATAGCCATACACAGGAAAATTTCAAAACAAAGGAAACATAAAGCTAAAGGTCTAATGGACAATGAAAACCATGTTTAAAAGAAGATGCAATTATTTTGCTCTCATTGCCATAAGCAGGGTCATATTGTAGACAAGTGTTGGACTTTTTCTCCAACAAGTCATCCACAACATTTGAAGAATGTGGAGATTGACAAGAATGGAAAAGAGGATTCCATAATTGATGTGGGCCAGGATCATTCGCATGATGAAGTGCAACTGAAAGAAGCGACATTAAAGTGGTTTGGAAAGATATGGTTAGATTTCTTAGCCAATTAAGGCCTTACATTTCTTTTGATGATTGATGCAAATCTTGCCTTATTGATGCATTTCTTTTCCAATTGAATGCATTTATTTTCTCTTGAAAGTATGTTTCATATTGCATGAAGCAAGAAGTTGGAAGAGTAGAGTTATGTTCACTCACTTAGATGCAACAAATATGGTAATTTTGATCCAGGTGGATATCGGTGGCCACCCACCTATTCCATTTGGACCAGCACCATCAATTCTTGCAGCTTTTCACATTCAGCACAACTTACTATTTTTAGCAGGTTTTCGGGTCCTCCACTCTCGGAGCCGTTTTGGGGGCTTAATGATCCAGGTGGATATTGGTGGCCACCCACCTATTCCATTTGATCCCCCATCATCAGTTCTTTCAGTTTTCAAGTTGCAACAAAACTTACTATTTTTAGCAATTTTTCGGGTCTTGAACTTCCGGAGCCGTTTTGAGGCCCTAAACGATGTTTTTTGGGCATCGCGCCTCCAGCGAATATCATTCCATTTAGAAATGATATTCATGTCGAAAGTTGTATTCCTCAGATAGATATTTCTAATGAGCTATTGAGTGCATAAAACGGAGATCGTATGCCAAAGTTACGTCCCTAGGAAGTTGAACCACCAACTTACCCAAACGGGGCCCATAGTTTTGGCGCTTCATCTCCTAGGGTTTGGTTTTTGGACGTTTAGAGTTCTCCATTGTTTCTCAATAATAAATAGGCCCTCGAGCCTCATTGTAACACAGTTCAGAGGTCTATAGCCACCACATCTCTTCTCAGAGATTCGCTACCAGCACCCTAGCTATTGTATTTCCATTATGTCTGTAAGCATATTTCTGTTATTTGATATTAATGAAGTGACGCATTATTTCCACTGCATCTCTATGTTTATGGTTATTTCTGTATTCTGTTGTGTTCCTGCATAAATCCGGATCAGTGGTATCAGAGCGGGTCTGCTCTTCCTTTGTTTTTCTTTGCATGTCCCCAACGCGGTCACGGTATAAGGAGTTAGGGCTCGATCTGGTTGAACCCTTGCAAGATCAGCCTCGCAAACCCCGACGACCTCCCATGGCGGAAGAAAAGAAAGACGAGGGAGTAGGAGATCCTATCAAAATACTGCTCGAGGAGGCTCTCGAGAAACAAAGGAACACGATGATGGATAACTTTGCTCAAATCCTTCAACGACTGCCCACATATGGCGCATCTGCATCCAACAGCCACTCTGGAGGCGTCACTCCCTTCAAGGTACAGGTAAACTTTGACATTCCTATATTTGAAGGAAAAATAGATGCAAATGCGAGTAGACGGATGGTTAAATTCTTCGGAAGGATATTTCTCAATCCATGACTTCTCTGACCGAGAAAAGATTATTTTTGCAATCCTCAAAGCCGCCCCCATGTCAAAGACTGGTGGGAAACCTACCGTGAGCAAGGGGCCGAAGGGGAACCCTCTCTTTTCTCGGCCACACCCACTTGGAATTCGTTCCGAGACGGCATCAAGGAATAATATTACCCCGTGGGGAGCTATGAGCACAAATACATCCAATGGACCACACTGTGGCAACAAAAGGATCAAGATGTGCATGAACTGATGAATCTGTTCCATACTCTGCGCACAAAGTTGGGTATTAAAGATTCAGAGGGACATTTGGTGCTCAAGTACTGCGGCTGTCTGCACAAACACATTTAGGAGGAAATGGAGTTCCTCGACATTACATCGCTTGGCACAGCATATCGCTATGCCGCCAAGATCGAGCAAAAATTTAAGCGAGAAGAAGCGAGACTTTGGATACGCAGAATTCGAAAGGTGCCCACGAACGAGAGAACGAGGGCGAGGCCAAAGCAATGCGACTCGGAACAACACCACAAATCCGAAGGACACGGGAAGTGGTGTGAATTTCCTACTTGACCCCACTCACGGCCTGAAACGAGTGTGTCGGGCCGACGATCTTTGGCCGAACTAAAGGCACCCGAATCAGATGCATTTTATGATCCTGAGTTAGAACCAGACAAAGGCAATGACAAAGGGAAGCAGATCATTGATGCGGATCCCAGTGCCATTGTTGCCACCACCAAGATCTAGAAAGAGGGTCCAGAGGATCCAGAGGAGGAGGAGCACCTCTTCCAGTCGCAGATGTGGGTAAAGGGTTCTCCGCTGCAATTTCTCGTCGATAGCGGAAGCCAAAAGAACCTCATTTCAGTAGAGGTCGTGAAGCGGCTCAGCCTACCGACCATAGCACACCCATAGCCGTATACCATCGGGTGTCTCCACCCAGGGAGAGATCTCTGCATCTGCCAGCAGTGTCGTCTTCCATACAGTATCAAGACATTCACGGATGAAGTATTATGTGATGTTGCTCCTCTTGATGTAGCTGATGTATTATTGGGCCAACCATTCTTGTGGAGGCAACATGTTGTGTATGAGTCTAGGCCTCGTGCTGTTATTATTACTTTGGGAAATAACTTGTACAGGATACCAGAGGTAGTACTGCCTTCGGTCATCTCTTTGACTACTGCAAAACAACGCAGTAAGATTGTTTCCCAAACAAGGAAATTCATTTTCCTTACAAATCGCTCACACGGAAAGAAGAATATTGGGGCCACAACCTCGAAACAGGGCTCCCCTGTATGGCTGCAGCAAATGGACAAATTCATGGAGGAATACGAGGACATTTTCTCCTCACTCCCAGAAGTTCCTCTACACTGTCAGGACAAGCACTCCATTGATCTGACTCCCAACGCACCACCGCCTGATGTTGCCATACATCTCGCAACTACACATACAGAATCCAAACATGTACTGTCTGAGGCTGATAAAGAAACCAAATTTACTAAACGCATCCAGCATGTCCACTCGCAGGTCCATGACATCTTCAACACATCTAATACTCAGTTAATGGTTCCTCTTCCCATGGAGGAACTTAACGCAATGGAGACCATTGCTTCCTAAGGAGGGAGGAATGATCCAGGTGGATATCGGTGGCCTCCCACCTATTCCATTTGGACCCGCAGCATCAATTCTTTCAGTTTTTCAGCTTCAGCACAGCTTAGTATTTATAGCAGGTTTTCGGGTCCTGCACACCCGGAGCCGTTTTGGGGCATTAATAATCCAGGTGGATATTGGTGGCCACCCATCAAGTCCATTTGAACCCCCACCAGCAGTTATTTCAGTTTGTAAGTTTCGGCACAACTTACTATTTTTAGCAGTTTTTCGGGTCCTGAACTTCCGGAGCCGTTTTGAGGCCCTAAACGATGTTTTTTGGGCATCGCGCCTCCAGCTAATATCATTCCATTTTGGAATGATATTCGTGCTGAAATTTGTATTCCACGGATAGATCTTTCTAACGAGCTATTGAGCGCATAAAACGGAGATCGTATGCCAAAGTTATGTCCCTAGGAAGTTGAACCACCAACTTACCAAAACCCAAACGGGCGCCCACAGTTTTGGTGCCTCATCTCCTACGGTTAGGTTTTTGGACGTTTCAGATTCTACATTGTTTCTCAACAATAAATAGGCCCTCGAGCCTCATTGTAACACAGTTCAGAGGTCTGTAGCCACCACATCTCTTCTCGGAGATTCGCTACCAACACCCTAGCTATTGTATTTCCATTATGTCTGTAAGCATATTTCTGTTATTTGATATTAATGAAATGACGCATTATTTCCGCTGCATATCTATGTTTATGGTTATTTCTGTATTCTGTTGCGTTCTTGCATAAATCTAGATCAGTGGTATCAGAGCGGGTCTGCTCTTTCTTTGTTTTTCTTTGCATGTCCCCAACGCGGTCAGGGTATAAGGAGTTAGGGCTCGATCTGGTTGAACCCTTGCAAGATCAGCCTCGCAAACCCCGACGACCTCCCATGGCGGAAGAAAATAAAGACGAGGGAGCAGGAGATCCTATCAAAATACTGCTCGAGGAGGCCCTCGAGAAACAAAGGAACGCGATGATGGATAACTTTGCTCAAATCCTTCAACGACTGCCCACATATGGTGCATCTGCATCCAACAGCCACTCTGGAGGCGCCACTCCCTTCAAGGTACAGGTAAACTTTGACATTCCTATATTTGAAGGAAAAATAGATGCAGACGTCGTAGACAGATGGTTAAATTTGCTGGAAGGGTATTTCTCGGTCCATGACTTCTCTGACCGAGAAAAGATTATTTTTGCACTCCTCAAAGTCGCCCCCCATGTCAAAGACTGGTGGGAAACCTATCGTGAGCAAGAGGGCGAAGGGGAACCCTCTCTATTCTCGGCCACATCCACTTGGAATTCGTTCCAAGATGGCATCAAGGAACAATATTACCCCATGGGGAGTTATGAGGACAAATACATCCAATGGACCATGCTGCGGCAACAAAAGGATCAAGATGTGCACGAACTAACGAATCTGTTCCATACCCTGCACACAAAGTTGGGTATTAAAGATTCAGAGAGACATTTGGTGCTCAAGTACCGCGGTTGTCTGCACAAACACATTCAGGAGGAAATGGAGTTCCTCGACATTACATCGCTTGGCACGGCATATCGCTATGCCGCCAAGATCGAGCATAAATTTAAGCAAAAGAAGCGAGACTTTGGATCTGCGAATCCGAAAGGTGCCCCCGAACCAAAGAACAAGGGGCAAGGCCAAAGCAATGCGACTCAGAACAACACCACAAATCCAAAGAAGGACACAGGGAAGTGGTGTGAATTTCATAACAGCCCCACTCACAGCACAAACGAGTGTCGGGCCAAACAGTCTTTGGTGGCCGAACTAAAGGCACCCGAATCAGATGCATTTTATGATCCTGAGTTAGAACCAGACAAAGGCAATGACAAAGGGAAGCAGATCATTGATGCGGATACCAGTGCCATTGTTGCCACCACCAAGATCTAGAAGGAGGGTCCAGAGGATCTAGAGGAGGGGGAGCACCTCTTCCAGTCACAGATGTGGGTAAAGGGTTCTCCGCTGCAATTTCTCGTCGATAGCGGAAGCCAAAAGAACCTCATTTCAGCAGAGGTCGTGAACCGGCTCGGCCTACCGACCATAGCACACCCGCAGCCATATACCATCGGGTGGCTCCACCCAAGGAGAGATCTCCACATCCGCCAGCAGTGCCGTCTTCCGTACAGTATCAAGCCATTCACAGATGAGGTATTATGTGATGTTGCTCCTCTTGATGTAGCTGATGCATTATTGGGCCAACCATTCTTGTGGAGGCAACATGCTGTGTATGAGTCTAGGCCTCGTGCTGTTATTATTACTTTTGGAAATAACTTGTACAGGATACCAGCGGTAGTACTACCTCCGGTCATCTCTTTGACTACTGCAAAACAATGCAGTAAGATTGTTTCCCAAACAAGGAAATTCATTTTCCTTACAACTCGCTCACAGGGAAAGAATAATATTGGGGCCACAACCTCGAAACAGGGCTCCCCTGTACGGCTACAACAAATGGACAAATTCATGGAGGAATACGAGGACATTTTCTCCTCACTCCCAGAGGTTCCTCTATACTGTCAGGACAAGCACTCCATTGATCTGACTCCCAACGCACCACCGCCTGATGTTGCCATACATCCTGCAACTACACATACAGAATCCAAACATGTACTGTCTGAGGTTGATAAAGAAACCAAATTTACTAAACGCATCCAGCATGTCCACTCACAGGTCCATGACATCTTCAACACATCTAATACTCAGTTCAGCAGAATTTGCCTCATCTCATGGAGGATCTCAACGCAATGGGGACCATTGCTTCCTAAGGAGGGGGGAATGATCCAAGTGGATATCGGTGGCACCCACCTATTCCATTTGGACCAGAACCATCAATTCTTGCAGCTTTTCACATTCAGCACAACTTACTATTTTTAGCAGGTTTTTGGGTCCTCCACTCTCGGAGCCGTTTTGGGGGCTTAATGATCCAGGTGGATATTGGTGGCCACCCACCTATTCCATTTGATCCCCCATCATCAGTTCTTTCAGTTTTCAAGTTGCAACAAAACTTACTATTTTTAGCAGTTTTTCGGGTCCTGAACTTCCGGAGCCGTTTTGAGGCCCTAAACGATGTTTTTTGGGCATCGCACCTACAACAAATATCATTCCGTTTCGGAATGATATTCATGCTAAAAGTTGTAGTCCTCGGATAGATCTTTCTAACGAGCTATTGAGCGCATAAAACGGAGATCATATGCCAAAGTTACGTCCCTAGGAAGTTGAACCACCAACTTACCCAAACGGGGCCCATAGTTTTGGCGCTTCATCTCCTAGGGTTTGGTTTTTGGACGTTTAGATTTCTCCACTGTTTCTCAATAATAAATAGGCCCTCAAGCCTCATTGTAACACAGTTCAGAGGTCTATAGCCACCACATCTCTTCTCAGAGATTCGCTACCAGCACCCTAGCTATTGTATTTCCATTATGTCTGTAAGCATATTTCTGTTATTTGATATTAATGAAATGACGCATTATTTATGCTGCATCTCTATGTTTATGGTTATTTCTGTATTCTGTTGTGTTCCTGCATAAATCCGGATCAAATTTTTAGTTGCAATTTGCATGTGAATGAATTTATTTTTCTCTAGAATGCATGTTGCATGTTTACGCAAGGAAAGTGTTTGAAAGTGGAGTATGTTGACTCACTTTGTTGCAACAAAATTGGTCATTTCATCTCTTTATGTACTCATATGTACCAATGGGATTCTTGTACTTGTGATTGTACTTTTGAGAGAGTTGAGCATTGTATTCATGCATGAGAGTTTGTGTGTGTGAACAATGGAATTTTTTATAGTTTCATTGTGCTTGAACATGCATGAGTGATTTAATTGTGTTGGTTGATTGCATTGTTTATCATGTATGTTTGTCAACTTGAGAATGTTTATCATTTGCACATGCATGAGTGATCGACTTGTGTTGGTCAATTGATTGTTACATGTATGTCTTATCAACTTGGAAGAGTTGATTTAGTCTCCAAGGATGAAAGGGATATGTTGACGAATTGTTTCATGAGATGTGAAATTCTTGTTATTTTTGGAAAATAATCAAGTGTTGTACATGTTTTTGTTTGACTTAAGAGTCAATGGTTTGAAGATGCATTTTTTGATGAAACCAATCGAAAAATTACACAGATGTTTTGTTTGTACAGCAAGATGTAAGCATGCATGGAAATGTTCACAGGATGTGACATTTGTTGCTTTGAAGGAGCAAAAGGAAGAGGTCGTCAAGTTGTGTTTCTTGCATGATGTGTTTTTAAAATTAATGGTTTTGCTTGTGACAAGATGTCTCAGGATTTTGGAAAGTCCATTGTTGAGCGAAAGGCTCATGATTAGCCTTCATTCTCAAATCATGGCATGAGCAACATGTCAATACTAGAGGATGATGGAATCAAGAAGCGTAAAGTGGACAAGATGCCAAAAAATTTTGCAACCAAAACATTAACAATTGTAGACCATTTGATGTGTTGACGCCAAGAAGCGAAAGATATGGAGAATGCATTCTTCCAGATGTGGAATTTGGAACCATGGAGGTAAAAAGAATGGTCATTTCTTTACTTGTGATTACTGATATTGGAATTCATTGTTGTATTTCACTCAGATGAGCTAAAATTTGAAAATAATTTTCAAGGAGAAGCTTGCATCGAATGCATGTGTGTGCAAAGGAGGAACAAGATTCTCACTGGGAAGGCCGTTAGTAAGCTTTCCAAACATATAGGGATCTATTTGGTTCAACAAGGTGTTTAATCATTCAACAAGCAGCCAACAAGGGTTGGATTGGGTCAGCAGCGTAAGGAGGACATTGGTTGAAGTGCCAAAATGGTTTTAATGGAGATTTTTCCAAGTAGAATCAAGTTGATAGAACTTGGAAAAGAGAAGAGGATTAAACTCTCATCAGATAACCAGATTTTGTGGGTCCAAAATCCTGTCAGTGGGGAGTGATCATAAACTGAATTGGGGGAAAAAAATTGCCAAAATTTCAAAGTGCTCAGAATCAATTGAAACTAGAACGATCGACTAGGTCTCATCCTCCTGACTCCGACGGACTTCGTTTCATAAAAAACTGACTCAGTATTTGAAAGTTAGAGCCTGCTATCCACTTTTCCAAATAGTCGAGTTTAAAAAAAAAGGTAAAACAGGGTCAAAGGGGTCAATTTTTTGGTTTTCCTTTGGCCAATGGTGTGCTGACACTTGTCGAATTATGGTTGGCCTGAATTTCTGGGCTACATGTCGAGTTATGGTTGGTTTTTGAGGAACCAATGGGATGAGGACACGTGGTTAGCCTGGAGGCCGCCATGTGCCCCCTCCCAAAGGCAAAAATTTGGTTATGTTATAAGGTTGAATGAAATTGTATGTCGACCAAAATTTTTATATGGTGGACACGCAGAGGTCGGGCTCAACCCCGTGACCTCCACCACACAAACAACATGCCATACCAAGTCCGCTATACCATGTTCCTTACCATATATCACATTAAATTTTTTTTTTTAATACAAAGTTTCGGCAGGGGTAAAGCGGGGGCCAGCCCTCCATTCCACAGGACCATTGTGCTATGACCGTGGTGGAGTGCTCCAACTAAGCACTAAACTACATTTATTATGCACTAATCCTATTTTAATGCGAATTTAACCAAACACACTTAATTAGCGCCTAACCACAGTTTAAATCCCACTTATCTTTAATTAATCATGCTTATCTCTATGTATTAAGTTGGCGGAGTCCACCAATTTCAGCAGGAACTCCAATTGTGGTGGAGTTAACTGGATTTTCTCCAGTTTTGGAGGAGATTTTCTAGGAGAAACTAAAGAAGAAATAACTTTGGCATTTTTCAACCAAATTGGGCTCACGAAGAGTCTATACTATATGATTTGGATGCTCTAAGCATGATGGTAAAGGTTGTAGAGGCAGAGGAGAATTTCTGTAAGTGATTTTCCACTTTTAAGATTAAAGATGCCCAGGGCCACCGGGAGAGGAGGCCATGTCTAGTTCACCTGAAGACCATTTGCAGAGCCAGAAGAGGCCACTTAGGGGTTTTTGGGTCTTCTGAATCCATTGGAGCATGTTGGGAATTCATTGGAGCACCATAGGTGCATGTAATTAGAGAATTTACCATTAATCCAAAGAGGACCTAACCATTGAAGCAAGTCCAAGGAGATGTAGCCTAGGAGGAATGAACTCCTTTATCAGCTCTGTGTAATGTGTTTTTTGTGTATTGTATTCTCTGAAATTTACTTGCAATTATGTGTTTTAAAAGCTAATTAACCTCATGAAATTTTCATAAAAGACACATAAACCCTCTCATAACTTTCTAATTAAGACGATCCTTAAACACACTTTTATTTTATACTGATGAGGAAGCTAGCACATCAAAACTAGTTTTTCCATATTTAGATCATTGGCTGCTAGAAAATCTCATTTAATTAATTGAATTTTACTATCCTTTTGTTGTTTTTCATTTGAAATGTTCATTTCTAGTTGAGTTGTGATCCTAAAATTTTTTACGTGAAATTCTATGGGGAGAAAGACTTGTTTACTATAAACCAACTTGTAGGTTGTGAATCTAGTAGTATTCCTCCAAGTAGTTATATAATCCCATAGTGCTTTAGGAAGTTGGTCCACCCAATATTTATGATAAATATAAACTATTTGTGTTGAAATGTCTTCTAGTAATTTGTTGGTGGACTCTAATTGTCCATTAAATTGTGGATGGTATAAAGAATAGTTCCTATGCTTAATTTGGCACCGATGGGTAATAGATTGGATGAGATTTGATGTGAATTGTGTACCTTTGTTGAGAAATTAAATCCCCTATGCAGATAGAGGTGATCCCTCTAGCCCTAGGGTGGGTCTAGAAACAAGGGAACATGCTGGACTCCTAAATTCCTAGCTTATAAATGAAATATGAACTGGAACAGATATCCTACCTCGGTCCAATGCTTTTGTTGTGGCACATGGAAGTAGTCCTTTGATCCTTGTATTCACGCCCTGCGCTCCGTGTTGGTGACGATGTTCACGGGTATGCACAAATATCAAACAAGCAATGACAACATACAAGCATATACATTCATCTACAACTATTCAGCTAGTCAAGGAGAGCTAAACACTTTTCATATAAATGGAAACAAAGTTGGACCAGAAACCAGTCATGTATTATTGATAGACAAAAAGAAGTTTACAACCTTATGCCTTAACATTGTAGATCCCCTTCGACAGGTTCAGTCGGGTGCATCTCAAGAATTCGTTCGGGATTGGACTCGATGAGGCAATGGACTTAAAATCTCTCTCAACAATGGATTCTTCTATGTCTTCTTCTACACAACAACTATAGTAATGAATGTTTAGCTAGCTGAATCAATGTGAGAAGGAAGAATTTATAGGAGAGGAGGAGGGGATTTGGGATCCCACATAAGGTGGAGGAGAGGTCCATCCCTTTGGAGAGTTGCACAATTGTTGGAACCAACAAGCCAAAGGTAGAAACTCGACGTGAATCAATCGAACAAATGATGATGACTCCGCTAACAAATTTTTTAAGCATGGAAACTTCGTTTCTATTTAAAAAAAAAAATTCCAAAAACATCTTTGTGTGGGTTCCCTTATGAGACAGAGCGCCAAAGGGCATGAGGCACAGTTTTAATTTCTCCATGGGCGCGAGGCCATAACTTCCTACCAACGCTGACCCAAAATCACATTTTTTTGAAGGTCTGCTTGATGAATGAGAAATAGAGAATATGTTCTTGGCTTGCTAAAGGATGCAATGAAATTTATGGAAATGTATGACAATACAAATAGGTCACTAAAAGGATCCTCCAATTTTCAAGATGGAGGTTGTAGGGATGGTGACAAAATACTGTGTAACAACCTTGATCTGAAAAAATTTCTCTACACACACCAAATTGAGTGAAATTGTATCCTCATAAATAAAATATACAAGTGTCTATTTATTATCTTTGAATAAAGCCTTAACTCATACCCGTCTCGTAATTCTATCAACGCACATAAAATATAATTTTTCTTTCTTTATATTGGAGTGAAAAGCCTAATAAAGTCTGAAGTCCACTTTTCAAATGGTTCAATAAATACCTAAGGGCAAAAACACATCTCACTGACTTATATCAACTGGCCAATTTTATGGAACTATCATAGCTATTAAAATACTTCTCGGGAACCTTAAAAAGGTTAGGCATATAATACCTGAAATGTAATACCTTATATTTTTTTCTTTTATCAACTAAGTGTCCCCCTCATGACTCATCATGGCATGCATTTAAATATAAAACATTTTATCTTCTTGGAAACACTTAAATATGATGAGAGATAGTCTGTTATGGAAAAGATCACCATCAACCCATGAGTAGGAAAAAATTTCCTTGATAATCCTTTATTTATCCTTGGATGACAAATATTGTAGTAGCTTTCATGTAGCCAAATAGATAACAATGTTTGCAAACCATGGCGAGTGAGTGGATACATAATGTAAAATTTCATCTACAATTCTATAGTTTACAAGAGTAATTTCACCTTCATTGTGAATTCTAGAAAGGAAATATACAATTAGATTTCCCTTACCAGGCCAATATACAATGATGATATTGTATTCCTACAGTAAAAAAATACATCTAGTAATTTTTTATAGCATCATTTATCTCCTCTATATACTTGATGACTTATGCATGGGCCTTGGGTGGCCCTTCCATTCAAACTTGATCACATTTCTCAAAAAACAATATTTCTAAATCCATACGCAACTCTGCCCAGTTTTTTCTGTGTGCACACGTGGGTACACACACTATTGACCCGCGTATGATTTTTAGAATATTAAAAAATATAAATTCCCTATTATTGAGGCGGGTTTTATAGTTTTTCCTATAACTTAACTACCACAGCCCTTAGCCTAACTGTTCCCCAACTGAAAAAAACTAATTTTAGGAAGTATAAAGACACCTCAAGGGGATGGCCTAAGGGAGGAAGAGAGAGAATTATTGATATTTTAGCTTGTTATAGCCCTAACCAAGTCTAATATTTCCCTTGTGCCTACTGCACTTCCCAAATTTCAGGAAAACCTTGTTTCATTGTGATGATCACCCTCATTCTATGTGACATGCTTTGTGCATCGTTGACGGAAGGAAATTTGTGAGGCTAGGGCTAGACGAATCCGGAGGACGGTTTTTCTCAAGGTCGTGGCAGATCTCAGGTGATTTCTCCACTATTATATTTTGTACATGTTATCAATAAAAGAAGTACCATCATGTTCCTGATGTTCATGTGTTATGTGTTTCTTATACATGCTTAATAATCTTGAATATTTTATGTTATGTTATCTTTATGAGATCACGTATGCTACTTTGCTAACATCTAGGATATATATGTTGTACAACTAGTTTTTGTGCTCATTCTTGATTTATTTGTAGGTTTAGGAGCATAAGGAGTTGAAGGGGGTTTGAACCCTATGTAATATACTACAAATGAAGGATAAATGAGTAAGATCTGCAATCCTCACTTTCTAGTTTAGATCATAGAAGTTGGTAATTTGAGTCCTTCTTGTGATGACATACCCCTGCTTTGTTAGATATTTCAACCTGGGACCTTAGGGTAAATTTACCCATAATAGAACTGGCGACTCCACTGGGGATTACATCCGTGTAATTCCTACTTTGGGTTGTTTTATCTGTCTTGTAGGTTCCCTGGCAGGTTAATCATAGTTGCAGTTTAGTAAGTATTTTTCCCAACCAGACAGAAGTCATGATCCCTTGATTAGGCATGATTCTTTCTTTTTTTCCTTATTTCTGTTTATATATGCTACTTCGTCTGCACACAGTTGTGTACACCCTCTATTTTCTGTTAGAAAATTATATATTACAGAGCAATGCAACACATAAAATATGTGGAAAACACAAGCACACAAAACACATAAAACCAGAGAGACACAGAGATACGTGGTTCACCCAATTTGGGCTATGTCTACCCCGAAAATCCAGTCCTTCCTTTCTATTATCCAGCAAAATGAAGAGACACAACCTACAACAAATCCGCTGTAATATCCTTTGTTCTCTCTCACAGTCTCGCTGCCTATTTCTCACTCTGAGAAAATACACATACAATACACAGCTGAAATACAATACCCTCATAAAAGCGAGGGGTTGCCTTCTTGGGCAAAAAAACCCTAAGCTAAACATAAATTCTACTGTTAGATGATCTACCTAATGAACGGCCCAAATTCACTATAAATTACTATACTTTTACAAGGCAATTTTACATTTGTTTTTAGCTTCGGGGCCGCCCCCCTGGACCCCCTAGGCAGCGTTTAATTATGGGCGGCGTTGCCGCCTCATTAAGGTACAGGGATCCAACGCTGTGATACAAAATAAACAAGATAATTAGGCTCCACACCCAACATTTTATCCAAAAGAAACCACGTATATGCGTGTTTCTTTGGTTACAGTTGTGCCGTATACACGCGTGTTGCACACAACGAACCCGCATATGACTAGGAAAATTTGAAAATCTAAATTTTGAGGCCCTGTAAGCCTTTCCTGTCTATATTTGGCCACTCTTATGGTGCCTTTTAGGTGTCTAGATTGTGTTTATTGTGGCTGTATGTCAGTTCCTCTATTTTTCTTATGAAGACCTAGTCATTTCTTTGTTTTGCCTATTTTGTGAAGTTGTAATTGCGGTTGTAGCACCGAGACCTCTTCCTGGAGTTCTTGGATGTTCTAATCATTCAGAACAATGAGCCTCTGCTTGTTTTCTCATGTTTTCCTTATGCATTACCTCACTTTTGGTTTTTGCCTCTTTGACTTCTTTGGTTTTCTTGACTTCTTGGGACTAGCCTTTTAGCAAATCTTGAAGTGACCTTTTCTTGGTTTTTTGAGTTTTTGTTTGCTGGAAGTGTGTGCTACTATTCTAAATACGTTTCTTGGGTCTTTTGCTTCTTATTTCTTGTTTGAGTCCTGCTATGAAATTAACATAGTTGGCTTGTGCATGTTGAAGCCTTGTTGCGGCTCATTTTCTTGATTCCGGTTCTTGAGTAGTTTTGTGCTTGTCTTCTTGAAATCTTTTTGTTTCCCTTAAAAGTGAAAAGCCAAAAAACATCTCTTGTTTTCTGTTTCTTTTTCTTTGGTTTCCTTTCTTTACGGTTTCTTACATTTTGAAGTAGTTGGTTAGTTTCTTGTTTTTGGCTCATTTTCTTGGTTTTGAAAGGAGCCTTTTTCTAGATTTCTCTCTCTTTTATATCAAGTGCATTTTGGCATTTTGTATGCAAAGGATTTCTTGTTGGGACTTGCCTTGCTTATCTGTCAAAAATGATTGAACCAATTCTCCCTAGAAACTCCTTTTTCTTTCTTAGTGAGTAATCTTAGAATTTGCATATCATTGGTAGTTTTGCATTAGCTGCACTGAAGAATTTTAGTATTTTTGATAGTTTTCTAAAGTGTGTGAAGAGTGAATAACTGAAAATAAAAACAAGTTTTTTGCTTATTTAGTTTTGTAGAACCCATTTAGAAACCTCTTTTCATAGAAAAATATTTCATTTTCATGTAGTAGGTTTTCATTGATTTATTTTGCGTCGATAAACACCATCAGTTTCACTTCCGTATACCTTTGAATTAAGTAATAGCCAATTAAAATCAAGCGCTATAATTAAAATTAAATAGAAGTTTTTTGTATTGTAATTAATCATACACCAACTAGCTAGGTCATAGGGCCTTGGAATAGGTGAGTGGAGAGTTAACTCTCCAAGGCTACTAAAAAATGTCAAACATAGAAAGTTGATTAAATGAGCGAAATCCAATACCGTTAAGTGGACTAGGAAATATCTCCTCTAGAGAGTCAAGTGTGAGGGTTTGTGAAGGTAGAGAAGAGAGATAACCCCTCTCCTATTTGTTGGATCTTTACCTAAGACCATTCTGCCTAGCTGCTGACACGGGTCGGTGCCCTTAGTTGCCTCTCCTAGGGACCACACATGTGATTGCGGGGGGGGAATATTCGTGGTACCTGGGGCAGACGTTGAATAAATTTCATCAATACTTCTATAGGGTGCCCTTGCGAAGCTCGAGGAATTGCACCAAAAAAGGCTATTGTTAGGAGGTCAGCGTAACTGTTTCTATTACCTTCTCTAGTAGGCCTGGGGCGTAATTACCTGAGACTATTTTCAGAAGTTCCTCTTATTCGCTTTCTTGTGTTTTGGTGTCTGGTCCTTATTAGTCGGAGCGGAAATACTTGAAGTCTGCTTGCTTGACTGTATCTTATGGCATTTTCAGAGTATGATATTTTCTCCTAGATTGCTTAGCTTCAAATATTTTTTGAGTCTAATTAATCTCATAAAGAGCTGACCGATCACCTCGTCGATCAAGGAGGCTTCGTGGGCTCTCTCTCGTGAGTGTCAAGCCTTCTTCAAGAAGGTGTGGGAGTAATTAAATAGGTGACTTTTATCCTATGGTTTTGAATACAACGGAGAGTGATCCTCCATCTGGGCTTGTTGTTTTTGTGGGTGGTCCTAGTACTAGTGCTATTGTAGAGAGGATTACTCCACTCATCTCTAGAGCCTTGTTTCCAGTAGAAGAAGTTGAAGTTGAAGAAGTTCCTCATCCTCTTGAGACTCCTTCATCTCCTCTTCCTGCCATTTTTCCTAACATCCTTTTGTATATTAGGCCTGAGTCTCAGAGAACAGCTAGTTCCTTTCCTTCATATCCATTTCTTTCGATGGCCACGGCTGGGAACACAGCTTCGGCTATGAGCACTGCAAGTGTTAATACTCCTCTTTCAGTTGAAGGAGGAGGTACTATTACTATTTCAAAAATCACTTCTAGTGCTGCTATGTTTGAATCTGCTTCTATTCCATCTTCGGGTGGAAGCACCCAAGCATATGCTTTTCAATCTGGCCCCTTTTCTTTTGGAATGCCTTTTGGTGTGATTCCTTCTATGGCTAGTGGGCCGACTTCTTCAACTGTCTCCGCGCCAATACCTTCTATGGCTAGTGGGTCGACTTCTTTCCACGGTTTCCCCTTTGGAAATGGGAATATTCCTCATTCGATCCCTTCCTTAGGATCTTGATATTTCACCTCCCAAAATCAAGGATTCAATCCTTTCAATGGAGGTCAAAGCTCTAATGATTTTTCGGGATGGAATTTTACAGCATTAGGAGCGGGGAGTTAGTTTTTCTCTAGTCAACAAGGGAATGCTCCTTTCCCTTTAGTGAGTGCTTCTTAGGGTTTTTCTCCATTTGCAAATGCTTGGAACCCTCACCAAGGGGTTTATTCTTCGTTTAATACATCAGTTGGAGGGAATGTGCCTGTTTATAGTAACCCTATGTTGGGAGGGGGTCCTTCTCTGAATGCTGGGTCACAAGGCTTCTCTTATGGCTTAGAATTTTCTATGAACATTTCCTGGCAACCTGGTGCCTTAGCAAATCTAGGGTATTATTTTCATATCGTTGGGAATCCTTCCCATGGGGAATGGAATTCTCAAGCTACTCCACGCTTACCTTTCCTGGAAACGTTAAACTTTTCATATCTATCGAAATTAATAAATGATCCTATTCAGTATAGTCTGGGTTGGCCTTCGAACCCCACTAAACTACCCTCAGACATTCCAAAGTTTAAAGGGAAGACTGGTGAGGATTTAGCAGACCATGTCACCACTTTCCACTTATGATGTTCGTCGAACTCCCTTATCGACAATTCAATTAGATTGAGGTTATTTCAAGGAACCCTAACTAGGAATGCAGCGAAATGGTACATTAAGACGACAGTGGAAAATTTTGCTACTTTTGGTTGGTTGGCTACTATGTTCTTAAATCAATTTCAATTTCCTATCCATTATGGTGCTAGGACTGATCTCTTAGCCAATTTTTCGTAGGAAAAAGTAACTCACATTTCTGGTCATATTCAAGAATGGAGAAGGAAAAGGCTAATAAAATCCAATATTTTGAATGAGTTCCTTCTCGAATGGTTTCTAAAATCTCTGCAACTAGAAATTTCAAAGGATGCATCCCTTTCAGGCAGGCCTAGAAATTGACGTCCCACAGGACGTATTTTTGGTTTCATAATGTATTTGACGACAGGTAAAAACTTATGCACATCAATTTTGGTGTGTGCTATAACTCTCCAACCTGTCAAAATGACATTTAAATTCACAAGTCAAACGTAAAAATTTATAATATGTTATTTCACATAGTTTGAACTTAAATGCTATATAAATGATTCAGTGTACCACTGCCTACTACCCTAGTACTTCCCATTAATGGAGTAGCTCCTGAGCTACCATCAGCCGCTATGGCATACAAATGATATGCAAAACTATATGACCATACTAAAAATTTAATATGATGAGACTTGGAAATTGCAACCTTACGTTTCTTACTGTTTACCGAACTGTTGCAGCCTCACAGAAAATCAAGTGTAGTGTGAGTTCTGGACATGCGCCTCTATCCTTAGCGGATTGAAGGTGTCCGATTTGGACATGCGGCTCTGTCCTCGGCGGATTGAAGGTGTCAGATTTGGACTTGCCAGCAGAGTTACTGGCTTCTTTAAAATAATTTGGTATTTTCCACATAAACCTGTTTTAGTTCTTCATGACTGTTTGATTTCTTCATAACACCGAATATACTTTCAACCATGTTCTTCATCTTTGACGTAAACTGGAAACCACATTGTTGAGAACATGGCATGTTCATGACTCTCGTTTCCAGTTTTATGGTTGCAAGCTAGTTTTTTCTTATAAATTTCGTCGAAATAAATATCTGTTATGATTTGTATATTTTGACCTGACTTGATTTTCATAAATTATGAGTAACCTATTGTTTCACAGGAAGAAACATATTATATATGATTTTTATATTTTGACCTAACTTAATATTCATAACTTATGAGTAACCTATTGTTTCACAGGAAGAAACATATTACATTTTTGAATAATAGCTTCATCTTGCTTAATTAATTAATTTAATGATAATTAAATAATATAAGCTTGTAATATTAAATGGAGCAGTTACGTGTCAACAACTTTTTGAATTTTCCCCTTGTAATTCATGAAAGAGAAAGAGAAGTTGTCTATCCAGCATACAGAATAGCGTAGTTTTTTGCCGGAATTTGGTAAAATAAAATTCAAAAAATCAGGTAGTTAGATTGTTTGGAATCCATTTTTTATAGTGGAAATGGATTCAACACTATCAAAAACCCTTAGGGCACTCAAAATACTAAAGTTTAACAACTATAAACAAATTCTAATAAAATCTTTGCCAAATTCTGTGTCATTCTGTTGCTTTTTTAGACTACGATGAAAGAGAATGGCTATCGAAACTTAGTCTTGGGATTGGCTGTGAATTGAAAATTTTTAGATTGTGAATAAAAATTCTAATTCTAATTTCATGAACATGTGAAGTCAAAATGGAAGGACTTTTTCATGTAACTTAAATTTGCAGATGAGTGCAGCATTAATTTCATCTTGTTTGGTGAGAATTTGTTGAGAAAATTAAGAAGAAAAAAGAAAGAATTTACAGTGGTGTGGACTTGGAAAGGGGTGGGTGTTTTTTTGGTTACTGTCTAGATGGTCATCTGAAAATCATCCAAATTGAAAATATTCCAAAACACCCACCATCCTGTAAATATCTAAACTAGCAGCTCCAACATTCCTACCAGATAAGTATTTTTTCTACAAATGATGTGTGTACACACACCCCAAGTGAAATAATAATACCAAAAAAATTAATTAGGCCATGGAAAAGTTAATTTTATTACCACTGTTAAAATTGTGTTCTAATTTATTCTAATCTGAGTTTGCAATACCATCATCAGCTCCTAAGTAAGGGTAATAAGCGAGTTTTGATTGATGTATGAAGTTGCTACAATTTAACACTTTGCTAGAGATTGTAACGATGAGAATGAGACACAAATTGTAAAACAAGCACTGTAACGATGAGCATGAGACACAAACTTCAAAACATGAAAAATTTGGTGTAACTATGAGCATGAGATAGAAACTTCAAAATAGAAAGAAATTTGGTGTTCCAGTGGCCATGATTGATTGAAGACTTCTTCATAGGAAGAATGTCAAACATCTGAATTCCAAACTGCAAGAACTCTTGTAATTTTTTTTTATATGCCATGATTGAAGACTTATTCATAAGGAGAATGTGAAACCTCTGAATGAAAAACAACAAGAACTCTTGTAAATATTTTTAATACGCAAAACTTCTTCATAGGGAGAATGTCAAACCTATGAATGCCACACGCCAAACTGCAACTTGCAAGAACTCTTGTAAATTTTTTTAATACACAACACAAAAAAAATTGACAGTTATAAATTCACTGAAAACATAAATTGATAGTCAAACCTTTGAATGTCAAACTGCAAGAACCCTTGTAAATTTTTTTAATACGCAACACAAAAAAAAATTGATAGTCATAAATTCACTGAAAACATAAATTGGCAGACACTAAAAACAAACACCCATATTCAAATTTTCATTTGACGGTAAAAAAATATTTGAAATTCCAAGCCTGCTTTCAGGCGTATTTTTTGAAGAGCAAGTTATTTTTAGGGCCCAGCAGCTAGAACTGATCTATTCTCAGTCTGGGGTCCTTAATAAAATCTTGTCGGATGCTCCTCACTCCAAGCTAGATTTAGCCAAAACCAAACCTGGTCCTCATGGTGACAGACTTATCGGTACGATCGATAGTGGCATGGTTAACCTACTAAATCAATTGCAACAATTTTCCATACAATCTGCTCCTTCTATTCAGGTTATGAATTCAATGTCAACACCTTCTCAGTCCTTGGCTATTAATTTCATTCAAACTTCTAACCCCAAAGGAAATCAACAATTCGATGGGAAGAAGATGGGACGAAATAATAAGAAGAAAGACAAGGATGGGAAGGGGAATGTGAATTGGTGAGGGTAAGAGGGATAATAAAAATAAGGTTAAGTTTCCATGCAAGTTGTGCACTGGAGACCATATTTCTGACCTCTGCCCAAAAATTCAGGATGCTCAGCGCTTGTTAGCTCAGCAGGGTTCTTCTAACTCCCTACCTGTACTGACAAACCCTTTTCCCCAATGGCAGCAATTTCTTGCTGGCACGAATGTGAATACTAGAGATCCCTCTGGGGGAAACCAAAAAGGGGAAAATCCATCAAAAATATACATGATGAGTGCTCACGCAGATATCGCTTCGATATCTTCTGATTATGGTGAAGCTGAGTCTTCGAAAGCTAAAGGTGCTCCTAATAATGCTGATCCACTCCATATAGAGAGGCCTGTAGTTTAGCCTATACCTAGAATTCTGAAAGGGTCTACAAAGTGTATGATGACCAATACTAATGCCAAGGTTGCCCAGAACTACTCGATTGTAGAATATTTGGCTCAAATTCCTTGTGCCATGTCTGCGTTAGAGGTACTGCAGTCCTATCCTGCACAAAGGAGTGCATGTCTCACTGCCATTGGGATTGTTGATCCAAAGAATTATCTTATGATCACATTTGGCATGTCGAATTTAAAAAAGAGACTTCCTCATCATATGTCTTTCCAGATTAAGTCCACATATCGGAAGTTTAGTATCTTTCGAACTGTTATTGATGAGGGTGCTTCCACGTGTGTGATGTCTCTCACATGCTAAAAGGCTATTGGATCTCCTTCAGTTGTCCCTTATGCTAATATTATGACTGTTTTTTATGGTCATTCTCACAGGCCACATGGCATTGTTCTAGCTTTACCCATCTATGTTGGGGGTAAAACTGTCAATATCGAGGTCGAGATAGTTGATGAAAATCTAGACTACAACCTTTTATTGGGGCGAAAATAGATTTATGAGATGGATGCCATTGCTTCCTCGTTATGTTGCATTTTATGTTTCCCTCACGAAGGGAGGATTGTCACTATTGATCAAATAGAATATTCTCGTGTAGATCTGAATACATCCGCTGACTCGACTATTCCCTTGGTGAATGATGCCAAGCAACTTGTTGAGAATTTGGGGGTTAAATGTATACATCATTGATGGGTACTTTTGATTTTTCACCTCCTTTGGTTCATATCAATGCTATTTCATCCTCTAGGGTTCCTACTCGAAGGGTGTTCTTTCAAACTCATTATTTTTCAGACCCTTGGACCGTGCCTTCTCCTACTTCCACATTAGAGGAAGGCCAAGTGGGTGGAATGGATTTTCCTATGTCTGCAGCTGAGATTGCTTATAGATCTATTGTTGACTCTGCAGATTCCATGTCAGTTTCTCTTTCACCAGAGGAATTGGATGGAGATGTGGCTCCGGCTTGGACTCTTAGCTCATCTTATGCTCAGGATTTCCTTGATACCAATCTTTCATCTGAATAGGCCATTCTTGAAGCAATGAATGGTGTAGAAAGACTGTGGGATGATTTGCATAATCAATCCTATTTTTTACTGGACTTGCGAGAAGTTGAAACAAGTTTGTCCAACCTTCAGTCTTTTGGTCCTGTTCACCCAGTCTTGAATCCCTTAGCACCATAAGATGTATTTGCTGAACGGAACATGGTTGTCATTTCTGCTACTACCTCGGTGAACATCTCCAGAGATCCAAACATTATTGAGAATGTCTTCATTGGAGTTGAATGTTCCTCTGAAGAGATTCAGACTTACACCGATCTCTTTCGAGAATTTCGGGATGTGTTTGCTTCGTCTTATAAGGAAATTCCTGGTATAGATCCATATATTGTCCAACATGAGATCAAGACATACAAAAATTCTAAGCCTATTCAACAGAAGCTTCGTCTGGTTAACCCTAGGAAGGCTGCAGCTGTTAAAGCCAAGGTTGAGAGGCTGCTAAAGGCGGGTTTCATATACCCCATTCCATTAACTGAGTGGGTTTCAAATCTAGTTCCTGTGGATAAGAAACAAGGAACGATCCGAGTTTGCATTGATTTTAGGGATTTAAATAAGGCATCTCCAAAAAATAATTACCCCACACCATTTATAGATTAGATTATCGATGAGTGTGTGGGGAATGAAGTTTTCTCCTTCATGGAAATTTTCTCGGGATACAATCAAATCACTATCCGTCCAGAAGATCAGCATAACACTGCTTTTATTTTCCCCCGGGGTACCTTTGCTTACAAAAATATGCCTTTCGGCCTTAAAAATGCTGGAGATACCTTTTAGCGGGCTTTGTCCTATGCCTTCCACGACATCAAACATATTATCGAGGCGTATTTGGATGATTTAGCTACTCATTATAGCAAGAGGATGGATCATCCTTCACACCTTCGTCAAGTTTTTGAATAGTGTCAGTATTATAAGATTTGGTTGAATCCTAATAAGTGTGTTTTCGCTGTCACATCCAGTCGGTTGTTGGGATTCATATTGTCTACCAAAGGGATTCGGTTAGATCCCTTCAAGGTTGAGGCAATACTTCAGTTGCCTCCCCCGTCTTCGATCTGTCAACTTCAAAGTATACAAGGCAAAGCTAATTTCTTACGGAGATTTATCGTGAATTATTTTTATATTACAAAGGGATTTATGAGGTTGTTAAAGAAAGGAGTCCCATTTTTTTGGGATGACTTTGCTCAGTACTCATTTGATGCTTTGAAAAAATAATTGACCTCTGCTCCATTGTTGAGTCCACCTGATTATAGCAGGGATTTCCTCTTGCATATTGATGCAACAGAATCTACCATAGGCATGTTTCTGGTTCAGGAAGATTATGCTCTTTGTGAGCATGTTGTATACTACCTTAGTCAAGGTTTGGTGGGACTTGAAATCTAGTATTCTCGACTGAGAAACTAGTTATGGCAGCTGTCCATGCTGTCTAGCAGCTCAAACATTATATCCTCCTTCGCAAAACTTATGTTTTTGTGGCAGTTAATCGATTTCAATTTGTTCTCAGTATGTGAGTGATTGGGGGAAAATACAATCGATGGATTGTCATTTTGCAAGAATTTGATCTAGAATTATAGTCTGCCATATCCAAGAAGTCATTAGTATTTGCGGAGTTGATTTCTTAGTTTCCCTGTGGAGGAGAGATCATTTATGAAAAATAATTTCCTGATGAACATCTATTTCTCATTTCCTCACAAGATCCTTGGTATGGAGATATCATAGCTTATCTCCAAACTACAAAGTTTCCCTTAGTTTTTTCGAAAGATGAACGTTGAAAGTTACGTCACTTAGCTAAACGTTATCTAATTATCGGTGACACTCTATATCGTCGCGGGGTCGATTCGATCCTTAGATGCTACTTAACTCTTGAAGAAGCTAAATTTGTGTTGAATTATTGCCACAGTGGAGCTTGTGGCGGTCATTTGTCTCAGCTTGCTACAGTCCAAAATATCTTGCGTGCAAGATACTTTTGGCCCTCTATTTTCAAAGATTGTGTTGAGGCGGTGAAAAAGTGTCATCCCTGTCAAGTTTATACCTAGAAGATGCGCACTCATCCAACTCCACTTTTTCCTATCATTATTTTCAGTCCATTTACAAAGTGGGGTATTGATTATACTACTTGTAACCCGCCTTCGACTAAGGGTCACAAGTACATTATTGTTGCTGTAGACTGCTTTACAAAGTGGGTTGAGGCTATGACTAATTTTGGAAATGATGGTGAGATAACATCCTTTTTCTTATTTAACTGTGGAGCGATAAAAAGGTGTCTTTGTAACTCCTAATTACCTCACATTAATTTTCAACCCAGGGACGACTTTTTGTTTCAAGAGTGTACTCAGTCTGAGGCGGCTATTTACTCAAGAGTAATGTTTTGCAGTATAGTGCTTAAAATCCAAAAGTAAATGAAAGCTGGAAATAAAATCTACTTACAGCAAAGCACTTTAAGACTTAAATCATGCATTCGGAAAAATAAGCAATGCATCAGTCAAGGATTCGACAACAATAGCCCATCCCTTTGGAAACTGATGTAACCAAAAGTAATCAAGGAACAAATCATCAATCTGGGGACTAGACAGCAAATGCCAATGCCCACTACAGTTTCAGATCGTTCTGCACACCAAAGCAAAGATAATGCGAATAACAGGAAATGGAACAACAGATAAGAAATGAACAGAAAATCTGGAATGGAACAGCAAACGAACAGCTAAGTCTCGCAAGTCGTAACCAAACTTAATCTATTAACCCAAATGCATTCTTCGCAATCAAATAACAATCTTTCACTCTTAAGGCGAATCAAGCAGAACACACTAATGGAACAGCAATAACTATTGATAAATTATGAACAACATTAATAAATCATATACGCACACAACACGCTGGAAGGCCAAATACAAATGCATAATAACTTAACACAGGCACACGTTAATAGTAATCTGAGTCTAATACCGCAAGTATTAACCCTGGTTAGAAAGGGTAACGATTACAATTCATAATGGAACCACAATGTCAATTGAATAGCAATCGTATGAAGTATAAACCATAGACAAATACAGTAATACCAGCTTAAGAAGGTTACAGCTTGGTTACTCTGCAATTAAACAACAATAACGTTATATGGAGAACATCAATGTTACATTAACAACTTTAAAGGAATAACAATACGTTAGAATGCACATTACGATTTTCTTGTTGCAGAGAACGAAATAGGAAATATAACAGAGCTGTAATAAAACACACCAGATTACCGATTCAAGCTGATAAGCAAAACCACGCAGAAATCAAAGAGATAATATACAGCGGCAAGAGTCCTCCGGGGCCGGGCCCTTAGCCTCCAAGGGAACACCGCCTTAAGTTAATCCAGACGCAGAGATGAGAGAACCACCAAGCTTATATTAATGCATCGGACAGAAGTATAATGAACCAGTTCTCACGAGACTCAATAATCAGAACTGATGTTTAACAGAAAATTACATAAAACGTATCTCCAAATCATCCCCAAAATCCATCCCATCTCTGATCTCTGTTTTCATTTAAATAGAGAGAGATCAGAGAGAAGTCACAATAAATATAAGTACATCATAATTTCTATTATAAAATTAGATTGTTTCCAACCAATTGATCAACAAGAAGAAGGCGAATTTGGCTTTGCAGCTGAGATTTGGAGGACGGCCGCAACAACAGAACTAAGAAAATCGTGCTTAAAGAACTCTGCGAATCTCTCAACACAGGCCGAATTTGGGAAAACTGTTCTTTCATAAAGTTAATTGGGTCCGTTCTGGACAAAACCCATGTTCCGGATTTTCCAGATTCGTCTTCATTTGCTCAGAATCTCAACCGCAAAACTGTCACTCCTTATTCCAGCGCATTTCTGAGTTGGCACTTTTAATGATCAAATTTTCAATCTGGAAATTATCTTGGAGGCTAAAAATGGTGAATAATGTTATAACCAACTTATTAAAACTATCATTGATAAAATAATTCATAATCATCAATTTATTAGAAATAAAGGAAGATAAATAATTTTCATCCATAAGAGCATAAATCATTTATAAAATGGATTTAAATGATAAATTATAACAAATGATATAATAGAGAAGAGTAAAAATGGATGAAATAAGTGTTACAAAGTGGTTGTATTCACGGCCCAACATTAACCAAGTCATTTCTCACTTTGGTATCCCCAAATAGATTGTCACTGACCATGGAAGTCATTTTCAGAACAATATAATGGCTGAATTGGCTCTCAAATTGGGTTTTCAGTAGGAGCATTCATCTCCTTATTATCCTCAATCCAATGGCCAAGTGGAAGTCGTAAAAAAGTCCTTGAAGACTATTATTCAAAGGAAGATTGATAAAGACAGATCCAATTGGCACCTCATGCTATACCCTGCACTTTGGGCATACTAGATGTCTATGAAAATGAAACCGGTTTCACTCCGCTTCAACTAGTTTATGGGTTGGAATCTATGTTTCATATTGAATGTGAAATTCCTTCCCTTAAAATGGCAGTTGAGATTCTTCTTGACACTTCTAGACTCGAAGAATTCCTTATACATCTAGAACATATCGATGAGCAGTGCCGAAATGCAACTACGATGAATGAGGCTCATAAAAAACGAGTGAAGGTTCAATATGATAAGGCAGTCAAGCCTAGGGATTTCTCTAAAGGTGACCCTGTCTTGGTTTATGCCTAAGAGAAGGATTCCTTGGGGTCAGGCAAGTTCAAATCCATGTGTTATGGCCCCTTCATCATCAAAAAAGTCATTAAAAAGGGAGCTTATGCCTTGGTTTATTTTGATGGGAATGAGCTGGCGAGGCCCAGAAATGAGCTCTATCTGAAGAAGTATTATGCGTAGATTTCAACCTAGCATTTTTCTTTGTTGTATATTTTATATGTTTGTACATTTTTGTTTTCCGATTTTGGTGTGAATTTGATGATTTTTTATCTGCTTTGGCAGGTATTATCTGATGAGATGAGTCACTTTGGCTTTGCCGATGGTGCTAGTAGACATACCCGGAACTTGGCTTCTGCAACTTGGGTAATTCACTATCCATTCGGCCAGTTGTTAGTCTCAAGGGGTGTATGCATTGGTCCTACTTCGAACAATGTAGCAAAATACACTGCAATGGTCAACCTAATCTCGGAGGCAATATCTCTTTGTGTTGATTCGTTAGTAGTTTAATTGAATTTACAATTGGCGGTTTCACAATTAAACAACACCTATCGTGTTAGAGAACTGTTTTTGCATTGATTATTTTTTAGGGTATGTTTGTTACAATGTTCATTTCATTTTATTACATTCATTCATGTTACTCAATCTAATAATTGGTTAGCAGACCCATTAGCTAATCAAACACTTGATTGGCACCTTAATCATTCAATACTTTAAAAATATCAAAAGCATCATTCATCATTGTACATTTGGGACAATCACATCATGTAAAATTGCTATATATACATATATATATATATATATATATATATAGATATATTAGAGTGTTCAAAATATAGAAAATTGAACCATCATGTCCTACAAAATTAGGGCTTATACCTGATCATGTCTGTCATCAAAAAAAATATTACAGTCATCCGATCAAATCTAAATCTACTACTGAGGTCCCTGCCCAACATTTTTGTTCTGATAGAACACAATAGCAGTAGCTACACGACGGAATAATCGCACCCAGTCTCGTGGTACTCCAACCACCCTCCTCTAGATAGCCTCAAGAAGATCCTCTATAGCTTCCATGGGTACTTTTATGAGTTAAACTCTCCAAGTTTATTTGGATGGCATGGAGGGTTCTTCCTGGGTCTTCAACATCACCTGCCTCACCTCTGCGGCGCTTGTGTCTTGGGTATCCCTCTAGTCTAACTGGTCCCATGTCTTCATCATGATCATTAAATTTTTGTAAGTCATATTGTCCTATAAAAAACAATTTTCATTTTTCATATAACTTGAAAAATAAAATAAAAATCACATAATAAAAAAATCATTGTGCAATCTTACCAATTACATCCCATCCTGCTTTGGGCAGAAGAACCAAATTAGGATTTGCTCGAAAATCCATCCCAGCATAGGGATAGTCCTCTACTGTGATGACATGTTCTGCCCACCATTAGAAGAACTCATCATCCCATGTAGTGTGGGGAACTTCACTTCCCCCCAGTCTCTTCATCAATTCTGCCCATCTAGCTATCCTCAGATCCCTTGGGCTGCTGATGGAAGATATGATCTTGGGCCGAAGCCATGAGACTCTCTCAAAGAAGAATGTTAGAAAAATTGTTCCATATCCAAAGTTTTTTGTCTTTAACAGTCGGATGGAAGTCATTTGTTTCTTCAGATTAGCCAATAAATCTATGCACCAATCATAGAGGTGGACCAAATAGTCTACTTCTAGACTCATATGAGTGCATGAGGCTTAGTGAAGGGATGCTGACCCTGCCACTCTACCAATAGTGAAAAGAAGGATTTTCATGTACAAGTCTTGTACATCCTTAATTGGGATCTAAGTCCCCACCTTCTTTGCACCATCTACGCAGTATACTGATACATAGTGATCTACATTAAGCCCTCAGTGGGCTTACCATGCAAATCAACTGGGTCTCCCCTCCGAGAAAGTCTAGTGATAAAATAGATGTCTTCTAGCTCAATCCTCAATGGCATCTGATCAATCATAAAGCAATCTTCATCTGGTTCCCAATAATTGACCAACATCTTCAGAAACTGAGTATTGGTTTTCATATTTGGAATTTTGAATTTTTTTAGCAAACCGTAATTCCGAAGGATATCCAATGATTGTTGGTCCTCCATCACTTCATTGTCTATTGCAATGTTCTCTCTTTCTCTCCAGCTGATTGTCATCCTGGACAATTTCATCCATTGACCCATTAGATATCAATTTTTTAATTCCACTCTATGCATACGGGACTTCATTCGGACACAGTCACGTCTATACATGAGTTCCTCATGACGAACCTGCATATACACAGAGGGTTTCAAGAAAAATATATTTCCTACAGTAAAAAATCTAAAAAAATTCTTGAAATAAGAATGAAATTGATCAACAAGATGAGTATGAGGCTTATCTGACTGATTTGAGTTGATTTAGTGGTCGGTTTCTCTGTTTGCAAGAAGAGGGTTTTTTTCTCCAGAGCTCGTTTTCCACTTCTACACTGCACAAATGACCAAAATGTGAGTCAAAATGCTTATTTATGCCCAGAATTTGAAATTTTTTCACAAATTTCATTTTTGTTTATTTTTTGAATTTTATTAAGGTTGTTTAACATTTGGGCTTATAAGTGTTGGGAAAGTCAAATTTTCAGGTACATTCTACTGAATTTGTGCTTTTTCCAAAGCTTTCTTCAGATCCATGACCACTAACCTGTCATGGAAGGTATTTGATTATGAATTGGCACATAGGTTAGGGAATTCACTTTCTGTTTCATTTCTGCATACTAACCTCCATTCTGATCACTTGCCATAGGGTTAACCCCATCATGTCATGACTATTTAAGCAATTTCACTTGCCAATTTTTTAAACATGATTTGGTGGTAGAGCCATCCTTTACATGGGCTTCCTAGTTATTTCTTCACTAGCATTTGTCACCCATGTTGTAATTTATGTAGGCTCAGGAGTCCTCTTTAGTCCAGTCATGACTTATGCATTGAAGCTTCATTCTTCTCCTTCTTCGCTATGATTATTCTAGCCATACACCTTTGAGGCTCCTATTCTTTGTTGTCGAGTTGTGCCACTGCATTGCATATTGACCACTTCTTTATCTTGGCCTTTAGCCGGCTTCATTTGGACTCATGTTTAAGCCCTCTTTTGACCATGTATTTCTATAAAAGTTAACCTGCAATCATTTAGACTTTGCAACTTGACACCTTTACCCATGGATGGAACATCCCTTTGAGTGTCACTTATCAGTTTTCGCCACCTTGCATTGAGCATAGGATTTTTCCTATCCCATTAACTAGTGCATCTGTTCACCCACACTTGTTCTATCCATTGTACTATAGGCATTCTTTTATACTTTTTCAGGCTTTGAAATATGAAAAACATAAAAAAATTAAATATTTGAAAAAGAGCGGGAACGGGGAAATACTTCCATACTTGATGGCAACTACAGAGTCAGTTTTGTCGCCATTGAACACAACAAAAAAAGCTACATCTTTTGTCCATTTGGGATGGTTTTAGTTTTTGACTTAGGAGAAGCCATAACCTTGTTATCGAGTCAGTTCTCCCTCGGTTGATCATCTCTTCCAATCATATGGAGGGTTTTTTTATGCCTCCTGCATGACAAAATTATACAAAGTTATCATTTGTTTTTAGATTCAAAATGAGTCGTGCTTTTTTTCAAGGGAAGTTAACCTGAGTCGGCCTTTCTGCGGTTTCTCTTGACTCATTTTTTAGTCGGCCATCCTAGTTTTGTCAGTATGTTGTACTATCACATAAGCTATTTGGTCCTTTGCTCGTGCTGGTTTGACAAGGTCTCCATTGACTTCTTGTCGTCAGGTTTGCCTCTATTGACTTTGAAAAATTTCTCTGAGAGTAAACCTAGAGCCACACCCTGGCTATATTTACATCATTGATAGGTGACCTTGTGCTCAACATTTGATCAAAATCATGGGTCTTTGACTGAGTGATTTCCCTTGTGTTCAACTTCAACTTACATTATCACACTTGGGATTTGTGCAGTACCTTGATTTCCATTTGACCCTATCAGTGGATATCTCACCTCTTTGTCATCTTTCATTATTGGTTGGTTTAGATGGTTTTTGATGTGCGCTAGCTACATTTTGTGCATGCCGGAAACGTACTCTGGGTTGGTTACTTCACTTTGCTTCGTCTGATTCCTTCCAAATCTTGGCCTGCGGGTTACACTCGTGCTAGACTGATGTGGGATGCCTTAATGCCTTCCTTCCAGCAGATCTTTTCCCATGGAATTTGACTCATTTCTCTGGGAATAAGGTCTAGAGTGATTTTTTCAGTACCTTAGGGTTTGTAGTCATCAGTGATAGACTCCTTCGCTATTGACAGTGAGAATACATCAATGTCTCTTGATTGGTAGATTCTCTCAAGTGTTTGACTTCAACTCATTTATTCTCACTTGTTAGATTGTACTGGGGAAATTTGACACTCATTATCATTATCGGTGGGTTGTATTGCGTTTGTTAACAGTATACATCAATGACCCGTAATGAAACGATTTCTCACATGGTCGACGTTAGCTCATTTATTCCCATTGTGTAGAACTATTCCATAGTGATCGTTGAATACCTCGGGTTTGCATCAACATGCTTTGTTTCACTTTGAAAGTTCCTTTAGTTTTCTGCCTATGACACCATCCACCCTTATATGTTGCAGTTTCATCACAACAACATTTTATATGTTGGCACCTGAGTTGCGTGTTGTACCATTTGTTCCACTACTTATTTTTCGATACTTGGATATTCAGTGATTAGATATCTATGCAGCACCATTGATCAGTCTTCTATATGTGATACTTGGACATGATTTTGACTTATACTTACAGGCAGTGATCAGATGATTCACTATGTACTTTACATTTTATTTATACTTGTATACATATTGGATCCACTCCATACTTGATATACGAACATGCTTTTTTTCCACTCAGCATGTGTATGCCCACCTCAGACATGAGCTATCTTTCTGATTTCTATCAATGGTTTTTGGCAAGCTGAAATCTAGTGAAGTCCTCTCTAGTCCTCGCAAGATTATTTCTATGAACATAATACATTTTGGCCATAATGTACCCCTTCTGACCTCATATATTAGGGGGTGTCTGTTATAGCATCATTTATCACCTCTATATAATTGATGACTTATGCATTGGCCTTGGGCAGCCCTTCCATTCAGACTTGGTAACATTTCTCAAAAAAAAATATTTCTAAATCCATACACGACTCTGCCTAGTTTTTTCCACGTGCACACACGGGTCCATACATTGTTGACCTGTGTATGCTTTTTAGAATATTAAAAAATATAAAATTCCCTATTATTGAGACGGGGTTTATGGTTTTTCTTGTAACTTAACTACGCCATCCCATGGTCTAACTGTTCCCCAATTGAAAAAACTAATTTGAGGAAGTATAAATACACCTCAAGGGGATGGCCTAAGGGAGGAAGAGAGAGAATTATTGATATTATAGCCTTTATAGACTTGATCAAGTCTAATATTTCCCTTGTGCCTCCTGTGCTTCCCAGATTTCAGGAAACCCTTGTTTCCTTGTGATTATCACCCTCATTTTATGTGACCTCCTTTGTGCACCATTGATGGAAGGAGCTTTGTGAGGCTAGGGCTAGATGAATCTGGAGGATGGTTTTTCTCAAGGCTGTGGCATATCTTAGGTGATTTCTTCACTTTTATATTATGTACATATTATCAATAAAAGAAGTACCATCTCGTTCCTGATGTTCATGTGTTATGTGTCTCTTATACATGCTTAATAATCTTGAATAGTTTATGTTATGTTATCTTTATGAGATCACGTATGCTAATTTTCTAACATCTAGGATATATATGATGTAAAACTAGTTTTTGTGCTCGTTCTTTGTAACATCCCAAAATGGGAACAACAACAATATTGAACAATACTGCTAAAAAATAACACAATTCAGCAAAGTAAGAGCAGGAGGCCAATATGGAGGCTTGAAATTTACATATACATCATCAAATCAGATTTACAATAAGGCCCATACAATGTATAACAGGAAATAGAAGTCTTAAATAGAATAAAACCCTCAAAAATAGGTGTTGCAATCACATATATTCACTGTAAAGGCTTGACAATGTTATTTTATAGAGCATACGATAGTTGAAGATTACAAATTAGATCTAGAGCATATAAGTGCATAAAACATCAGATCTATGACAGATCCATACACTATAGAGGCTCCTCTTTCAATCCCCTAGGAGTTTTGAGCAAACACCATGTATATGAAGTAGATCTAAGATCTAAGTTATAGATCTGCAGAAATATGCAGTGATTCAGAAATGTACAGTAGTATGCAGATCAGATCTAATATGAACATGTACTATACATCATCCAATAGATCTGAAAAGATGATGGGCAGATCCCCAACACATGAAGCCCATCTCTCCAAATGATGGGCTCAAACACCCTGCAACAATACCTACAGGAAAAATACAGATCTGGAAGGGAAACTGCGCTGTAGGCTTCAGTACATGTTTGGCCTAATGCCAAGATCTAAAAATGCAGCTCCAAAGGTCCAATACACTCTTGCCAATGGGATAGAAGGCTTTCCCAGTGAAAAGAGGCACTAGAATGGCCTAGATCTGAGTAGATCTAGCCCCCACTTGCTACAACTTACAAGGACAACCCAACCCTCAACAAGATCAACGATGTAGGTGTAAGATGAAGCTTGGCCAAATGCCTGATAGTGGACAAGATTAGCAAGACTCCTCCAAGAGGCCTCTCAAGGAAGGAGGTGGGATTCTCGATCAGGAACACCTAGTGCTAAACAACACTATTCTTAGCTAAACAACAAGAGAATGATATATGTCTAAAAAATATATATATATTCAAAAAATGTAATCACATCAACAACCTTCTCTTGTTTTCCTCCTCTTCCTTTTATAAGATATAAATCTTGTAAAACCCTAAACCATCTCAATGATTTAGCTTCTTTCACATGTGCCACCTCCAAGTAAGACTGCGCTGTGCATCAATGAGGTTCATCCCCTCTAGAAAAAGTTGTTGATCTGGTCATGGTTGACCCAGTCAAATGTCTCAATCCCTTTCACACATAGGGGCATTTTATTAAGATGGCCCAAATTTATCTTTGTTCACATGGGGCATTGATTTATTCATTGTTTTAGGAGTTTTTGTTTTCCTTCTTTACACATTTATTCATGCAACAGGAAAATGAAACAAAATTGTATATTCCTATTAGCTTGGGCTAATTGGGAATATTACAGTACTGCCCTCCAAAATGTTGATTGTCCTTAAGCAATTGATAAGGTGAGTGCTGCAACACTTCTCCTCCTCCATTTGTGACACCATCATGAGTTAAGCTTTCTGCATAAGCTAAGTGTTCACCAATCCAACCCTCCATGAATTCAAATGAAACAAACATGGCTGAACCAATACTCTCCCTGAAAAATGTAGCATAAGGCACAAAGAGAGTCTCCATCCCATGTGGTACATACAAGCTTCCCATCCTCCCTCCATACATACCCATAAAAAGTACAACTATATCATAAAGGTATGGAAGCAAAACTACATATAAACAAACAGAAACTTGAGCATGAGGAGCTAGGTCATAGTCCCACATATGGTACCACCGCAGTGCATCCCTGCCTGCATCAGATAAAGGTGTGGTAAGTGGTTTCCCCACCACTTACTGGTTGCACATGTCATCTCACTATGGATGAAAGTGTGAGATATTTTTGGTGCCTTTGGGAAGCACCAATCATGAAAGAAAATCTCCCTTTGCACAACAAGGGAGTGGCCAAATTCAGAAATTTTAGTGGCCCAATGTTTACTATGAGATTTACATGATACATCACTCCTTCTTGGAGTCATGGCCTACATAAACAAGGTGAAAGAATATGAAAAATCAAAAAAATGAAACTTGCTTTACATGATCAGATTCTTCACCAACAATGCCTCTCCTACACATGGAGTTTTGCATGGATACTTCTCCTCTTTTCAAAGAAGGAAGAGATGGCTGAAATAACTCTTGCATAGAGTCACATGGCTGCCCCATCCCCACATAGTTCATGCATTCTTGAAAATGCTGATGTAGTTATTATTTCAAGCCTTCCTAATCAAAGCTCCTCATGATGATATTGTAGATCCTCATGGAATACATATGGCTGAAACAGAACCCTTTGTATGCTCCTTGTAGTAAATTCTGCTTGAGCTTAGAATCTCTAGACAAGAAGATCCTACCATGATGATAGATGACCCCTCTTTGGAATAAGTAGCCCTCTTCATGCAATTGGTCATCAAGTATCATACATGTGTGAAGATCTTTGGAGTAATCCACCAACAGTTGGGATTTCCAGTATAGATCTACACTACTCAAAAATGACAGCGTTGATGATGCATCAACCAAAATGTTTGTCATGTTTCTACTCTTCTCCTTGACATATTTTATGCCAAAGGTGTATGTTGGAAGGTTGTTCCTCCCATTCTTCTCCTCCCACAGCGCAAATCCAGAAATGAGAGGGGGTGATGATGATGAGGGAAGAAAATATCCCTCCTCCTTGAGCTTACCCAAGCCTCCCAGCGCTATAGCTTTGTCTTTAAGTGCTCCAACCCCTCCTGGATCTAAATTTGGAGCAGAAAACTGTGAGGTCTTCCCCACAAAATCTGAATTAGGTGGCCTCGCAGGTGGTTTTCCACTAGATAAGAGTGTCCCATGCAGAAATCTCATGAACATAATAGATGGGAAAATGAGGTCCTTACTTCCACTGCGCAAATCCATCTATGTTTTATGTGTGGAAGTATTATGTGAGGGGTAAGTATGCATGCCTTTGATCATTTGATTTTCACCACTCTTATTGTCCACCCATTCCATTTTCAAAGCCTCCCAATCAGTGGTGACTTTCCCCAATGTAATTAACCATTGAACACCCAAAATAACATTGGTGTCTAGTATGTCAACTACAAAAAAGTGATCAACCAAAGTGTAGGTACCCATGGTGACTGAAAGTGATGGAACATAATGCATGCATTGCATTGTTCTATCTCCTAGGACCAAAACAGATAATCCCTCAAAAGTATCAGTGGGTATTGCCCTCCTTTGCGCAAGATGGGCATCAATTAAATTGTGGGTAGCCCCACCGTCAATCAATACAGAAACCCTCTGATTCATGATTTAACCTTGAAATCCTAAGGTCAAGTGCTTAGGTACTCCTCTCAAAGATGCAAGAGTTCCTCCAATAAAAGTAAATTCTCCATTCCCATCTCCTGATGGTGTTGGATCTCCTTCAACATTTTCAGCGATGTGACCCCTTCTTGGTTCATCATCTTCATCTTCTTCAAGATCTGAGAAGACCTCTATATAATGTGTTTTACCAACAGCACATCTATGTCCAGGTACCCATGGTTCTTGGCAAGTGAAGCATACCTTATTTCTCCTTATATCTATCTAGATTTCATCATCAAGAGGCTTCTTGTATGAGCTCTCCTATGAAGGAGAAGAATTCTCTTCCTTTCCTTTAGAAGGAAAAGAGGGCATGTGCTGAAAGTTTGCCTTTGCTTTGGGAAAGGCATCTTGAAGGTCTCTAGCCCTCTCAATTGCATCATGCAAGGTAGTGGGCTTGGTAGAATTTAACAACCCATGAAGAGGTTCATCTAAGCCATCGATGAACATGTAGACCCTTCTTGCTGTAGAAAAGTCAGGAACCATAACAGATAATCTCAAAAATTCATAAATATAAGACTATGTATTACCTGATTTCTTCAACTTTGCAAGGCTCATGAAATTTGCCTCTAGCTCTTTTTTTTCAAACCTTTCCATCAGTCTTCTAGTGAACTCAGAATAAGCAGTCACATTGGCATGACCTAATGTAGACAAGCCATGGAACCACCAGTTGTGTGCTTCACCTTCAAAGTGCAGCGCTGCAGTCTTGATAGCCTCCATCTCTGGGACCTTGTTCAACTGAAAGTAGATTTCCAGTTTTTCTACCCTTGCTTTGGAAGAACAAGTGGATGACCCATCAAACTTGGGTAAAAATAATCTACCCATAGAGTGATTTCGTTCATGATTCTGAGTGAATCCACCATCTCTATGCTGATGCCTTGGTCTTATTTTGTCCTTGAGGTGAAAAAACTCTTGAAAACTCAAGTGATCCTTGAATCTATGATTTTGAGACTCATATTCTTCAAAGTAGTCTTCAAGGGATGATTTCTCTTGAGGCCCTTAATTTTCCACAGCCAAAAAAGTAGTCATGGTAGAGAGTTGTGGAGCTTGTGGTTGGTTCACTGTTTGATCATTCTAGTGATGAGACATGCCAGAGATTTCTCCAAGATGAAATTTCTTAGGAGATTCCTTGATTATGTCCATTATCATCTCTTTGATCTCTCTACCAAGATCTTGCATGGCTCTCAAAAGGATCTTAGGAAAATCCTTTTCTTCTACATCACTTCTAGATTCAAGGGCTTTACCCTTGTCTCTATCATCATTTGTGTAATCAAATTTCTTTGTCTTCTTTTAGGATACCTCTTCTCTCTATCAGTAAGAGGCTCTTCATCTTCTGAAGACATATTGGCTTCTTACAGGCTGTGCCAAGATGATTGCTCTGATACCACTGTAATATACCAAAATGGGAACAACAACAATATTCAACAATACTGCTTCAAATATAACGCAGTTCAGAAAAGTAAGAGCAGGAGGCCAATATGGAGGCTTGAAATTTACATATACATCCGAAAATCAGATTTATAATAAGGCCCATACAATGTATAATAGGAAATAGAAGTCTTGAGCAGAAGAAAACCCTCAAAAAGAGGTGTTGCAATCACATATATTCACTACAAAGGCTTGAAAATGTTATTTTATAGAGCATACAGTAGCTGAAGATTACAAATTAGATATAGAGCATATAAGTGCATAAAACATCAGATCTATGATAGATCCATACACTACGGAGGCTCCTCTTTCAATCCCCTAGGAGTTTTGAGCAAACACCATGTATATGAAGTAGATCTAAGATCTAAGTTACAGATCTGCAGAAATATGCAGTGATTCAGAAATGTATAGCAGTATGCAGATCAGCTCTGATATGAACATGTACTAGATCTTATCCAATATATTTCAAAATATGATGGACAGATCCCCAACACATGAAGCCCATCTCTCCAAACGATGGGCTCAAACACCTTGCAACAACACCTAAAGGAAAAACGTAGATTTGGAAGGGAAACTACACTATAGGATTCAGTACATGTTTGGTTTGATGCCAATATCTAAAAATGCAGATCCAAAGGTCAAATATACTCTTGCCAATGGGATAGAAGGCTTTCCCACTTAAAAGAGGCACTAGAATGGCCTAGATCTGAGTAGATATAGCCTCCACTTGCTTCAGCTTACAAGGAAAACCCAACCCTCAACAGGATCAACGCTGTAGGTGTAATATGAAGCTTGGAAAAATGCCTGATAGTGGAAAAGATCAGCAAGACTCCTCCAAGAAGCCTTTAAAGGAAGGAGGTGGGATTCCCGATCAGGAACACCCAGTGCTAAACAACACTATTCTTAGCTAAACAACAAGAGAATGATATATGTATAAATAGGCAATATATTCAGAAAATGAATCACATCAACAACCTTCTCCTATTTTCCTCCTCTTCCTTTTATAAGATAGAAATCTTGCAAAACCCTAAACCATCTCAATGATTTAGCTTCTTTCACATGTGCCACTTCCAACTAAGACTGCGTTGTGCATCAATGAGGTTCATCCCCTCTAGAAAGCATTTTTGATCTCGTCATGGTTGACCCTGTCAAATGTCTCAATCCCTTTCACACATAAGGGTGTTTTATTAAGATGGCCTAGATTTATCTTTGTTCACATGGGGAATTTATTTATTCACTGTTTTAGGAGTTTTTATTGTCCTCCTTTACACATTTATTCATGCAACAGGAAGATGAAACAAAATTGTATATTCCCATTAGCTTGGGCTAATTGGGAATATTACATTCTTGATTGATTTTCAGGTTCAGGAGCACGAGGAGTTGCAGGGTGTTTGAACCCTACAAGATCTACTACAAACGAAGGATAAACAATTAAGATCTTCAATTCTCACTTTCTAGTTTAGAGCATAGAAGTTGGTAATTTGAGTCCTTTTTGTGATGACATGCCCCCGCTTTGTTAGATATTTAAACCCAGGACCTTAGGGTAACTTCTACGTAACATAATTATAACATTAGTAGTTGTTTCGTTCACTAAATATTGAATGATGGAATGATTAGTATGAATGAACACTTCATATCCAGTAATATAATGCCTAAATTTTTTTATCACATGGATAACTGCTAGAAAATATTTATGAGTGATAATTCAATAAAATTTAGCATGTGTGAGGTACTTACTGACAAATTAAATGAAAAAGTAAAATTTATTTTATTTATTCCCTAAACTAGCTCCAAATGCAGTTTCAAAATCATCCATGGAGATGTGTAAAGGGAGAGACCATTTCCCCCCTCAGAATGGGTGTGTTAGAATATGTTTCATTTAAAGTATTAAATGCATATTAAAAATAATCATCCCAAGGAAATTCAATGTTTTTAGAAAGTAATTTTAATGATGGCGAAACAAATTTTGTGAAAATTTAAACAAAACTTCTATAATAAAAAACGAGACCAAGGAAACTTCTTACCTCCTTTGGAGTTTTGGGAACTAGAAGATTTAAAAGAACTTTTATTGTTGCTATATCTACCTCAATCCTTGTAGAAGAGATAATATGTCCAAGAAAAGCACCTTTATTTAGCAACATGAAACATTGTTCATGACTTAAAACAAGGTTGGATTCTTGGCATTTGATTAATTCTTTTCAAGGTTCTCTAAGGCTTCCTCAAACGAGTCATCATAAATAGGAAAATTGTCTATGTACACCTCAACACAGTCATGGATTTTTAATTTTTTGTTGTTAAAATCACTTTAGTCAAATTATTTCCTTTAATTAGCAATATTTCAACACAATTTAATGTTTCAATGATCAATAACAATTGTAGATAGAAAAATAAATGCAATGAGAAATAAGATAAAAATCAAAGACACTAGGTTCGGTCAAAGTCCAGGGAAAAACCCCATAAGGGGGAAAACCATTTCAAATTCTTCTTATTATATTTTCATAAATTTTTTAACAAAGAGAGAGTATAATATTCCAATTCACCAATCACAAGATTATCCAACAAAACCAACCAAACAATATCTGAAGAATGACCCCAATAAATAGATCTGATTCAAATCAGAGTTCTCTAGCCTACATTCAATGGTCAAAATATGTGGTCAACTATCACCAAAAACCTATGTCACAGTCACACAAAGCTAGTGACCATGCATGTTGTTGCAACTCTCCATTTGTAGGGAGAAGCCTATCCAATATGTGGCTATAACCGAGATTTCTCTATTCCAACCTTGCGGCCCCCGACCAAAAACCCTAATTCACACGTGCGAGCTTGAACTCGACAATTGAATACCTGTAAAAATGAATTTCGTGAACAAACCTTATACCTATGCGAGCAAAATTAAATAAGAGAGAAGAATAATATGCTTGATGATGATGTCCAAATGAGGTTTACTTGACTTGTGTTTATAGGCTTCCAAGGGTGTCCAACTTCTCTTAAGGGCCAACTTGGATTTTTGTGCACCTTTGGGTTTTCATATTAAAAATACAATTTTCCTTAACCAAATTAAATTCTTCCAAGGTCTAGGAGGGGTATTTATTGGTGAGGAAGGTTATCCAAAGGAGGGAATTTTTCCTTGAGCTTCCAAATTAACACTCCCTCTCATCTAGGGAGAAATTACCAAATGAAAAATGTGACCCATCTAAAATATCAAATCTAATGTCATATTTTATCATCTCTGCTCATCTGTTGAAAATAATCGAATCTAAAAGAAGAAGAATTTTACATCGGAGGGGAGCTCAAGCTGCCACCCTCTCTCCAATCATCGTCATAGGGGAGTTCGAACTCAACTCACATCATAGGGGAGCCCAAATCAACCCACTATCCAAGGACAATAGGTATGATACAACTTACCGTGAGGTAAGGATATCAACTCTCCTATCATTTTTTGATCTTCCCATCAAGACCCTCAAGAGTTAAGTGGTTGAACACCTATATCCACAACCTTGGAGGAGATACAAAATTACCCTGTAAGGTAAGGATAATACATAACTCAAGGAAATTTGGTGAGATAAACACTTACCCTACAAGGTAAGGATCAAACATGCCCAAGTCATCATCTTAATCCATTGGCCAGATGGGGAGGAACAATCCCAAAAATCCCAACTTGTGGGTATGATGCATACTAGGATATACTTGGAAGGGGGATATACACACTTATTTTGAGGTAAGGATCATACACACCCTGATATGAAAATAGGGGATATACACACTTAAGATGAGGCAAGGATCAGACACACCTATTTTCAATGAGTTACCTCAACCATAGGATCTCTTTGGCTCAAATCCTTACCTTGGGAGCTTAGACAAGAGGGAAGATCATACATCAATGTCCTCTATCAGACAGGAACCTTACAAGGGGGTTCACATCCATTAGTCCAAGCTTCTATTTGAAGACCAATAACATCCCTTTTGGAAAATCCTTATTGAGTATGTATGTAATATGCTCATCAATCAAAATATGACAATATCACAACTCCTCTCTAAACCATGTCACATATATAGTGATATCTGATCTCAATATTATTGTACTTATTATGAAATGTGAGATTCTATGCAAATAATATGCCACTCTCCAAAGACCTTCCTCAACCAGTCTGCCTCACAATTTCCATTCTAACGGAAATATACTCTACCTCTCCTGTACTCAAAGCCACCGACTTATATTTCCTGCTCATCCAATATATCGTGGAATATACCAAGCTAAAGAAACACCTAGATGTGCAATCAGGATCACTAAGCACTTCACTAAGAACTTCCCCAGGAGCATCTGTGGACTACTATGAGGTTGGTGCCTTCCCCTTATCACCATGTTTATCAAATAAGTGTAATTTGTAATTTTATTCCACCAAGTACAAGAAGGGAAACACCAATAATGTTGCATACTGTCTCAACCGACCACCGGTCATGACGCTGACCAATGTGCTCGACTCTTGTGGACACGAGACTTTAGGATGGCCGCATATTTACAATATAAATCTAGATCTCGAAAACACATATCAAATTCTCTTGGAAGGAAAGAAAGTTCCATATTTTCACCTCAAGGGAACACTATTATGCCACATGGAACACCTTTGTGTTCCTTCAAGTGAGTGTGCTAAGATGTTTTTGGAGGTGCACTACAGTTGGGTAGCTAGACATTTCGTAGTAGAGAAAATAGTGGTAGTGTTGCAAAAGTATTTTTATTGGATGAACTTTCGATAGGATTTTGGGAATTACATTAGATACTGCACTTCCTGCACCATTTCCAATCCAAAAATAAAGAAGCAAGGCCTATGTACTCCTCTTCCTACTCCTAGTCAACCTTGGGAATCCATCTCCATGGATTACAGGTCGGGCCTCCCTTCTACTAAGCATGGAAATGAATTTGTCTTCATGTTAATCAACACATTCTATAAAATGGCCATTATAGTGGCCTGCAAGAGGAGTATCACAGAATATTCCACTGCTAAGATATTCTTTGAGTGAGTGTGGGTAAACTTTGGGATCCCACATTCCATTATCTCAAATTGAGACACCAGGTTCTTGAGTACATTTTGGTCAAGCCTTTGGTTGATGTTGGATATCAAGTTCACTAAGTCCACGACCTTCCACCCCCAAACTGATGGCCAAACATGGCTTTTTAACAGGATGATCATGCAAATTATGTGCATGCACAACACAGCTACAAAAAATCACTCCGTAGCTCAATTGGTCACAGTCCCTTTCACGTGGGATTGGAATTCTAGCCACTATGTCCCATTGATGTGGTCATACAATTTGGAGCTACTCAGGCATATTTAACTCATGTCTAGTTTGAAGTTGACAAGGTAAGAGCTTCATTGAGCACATTGAGCACATTCGCCAATAGGTCCATGAAATATTGGATAGAGATAATGCTAAGTATAAGCAACGTTATGATCAACATCAAGTGCCACACAAGTTTTAGGTGGGTGACAAAGTTTGGATACATTTGCAGGAGCGCCTCACTAGATCCCACCGCAAGATTTTTCCACTCTAATATGGTCCCTACACCATCAACAATGTTTTAGGGGGTAATTCGTTCAAGCTCAGCATTCCATAGTTCCTTGGCCTACACCCAATATTTTATGTGGACTTACTGTGACCATATTTTCCCCCCATTTTTGGACACATATAACATTGTTGAGTAGCTGAGACCAACAACGATCAACCCAATATGCATTGAACATGCCAAAAATGATAGGATCACGAAAACATATATCAAGAGAATTTTCTAGTAGAGGATCCATCTATATGTAGTTGTCAAAGCATGCCAACTCCTTCACCAGGGCAAGTGGTTCACAAGGGACCAGGTTCAACAAAAAATTCCTCACCTCATGGAGGCTCTGTATGCAATGGGGACCATTGATTCCTAAGGGGGGAGGACTGATCTAGGTGGATATTGGTGGCCACCCTCCTATTCCACCTAGTCCTCTAGTTAGTTTCATCTGTTTCATTGATTATAGAAACATTTACTATTTTTAGCAGTTTTTTCAGGTCCTGAAATTTTGGAACTATTTTGACCCCCTAAACGATGTTTTTTAGGTCCACAATAGGCCCACAATTGTAAGCAAGGGTATATGGAAAATCATGTAGTATTTGGAAATATATTTTGAATGAGGTATTGTACTTGCCAAATGGAGATCATATAACTAAGTTACGACCCTCAGAGGTTGGGTGCCCAAATAACCCTAAACGCTTGGCGTTCCATCTCCTAGGGTTAGGGTTTTGGTTGTTTAGGGTTTTACTTTGTTGTTCAATAATAAAAAGTCACTTGAGCCTCATTGTAACATATTTCATAGGCTTTTAGCCATCACATATCTTCTTAGAGATAAATTACCATCACCCAAGTTATTTTATTCCCATTCTTCTTGTAAGCATGTTTCAATTATTTTATATTAATGAAATGAATATTTGTTTGTGCTACATCTCTATGTTTATGTTTATATATGTATTATGTTGTGTTCCTACATAAGTCCATATCAGTGGTATCACAGTGGTCTACTCTTTCATTGAATGTCCCCAACAAGGTCAGGGTATAAGGAATTAGGACTCGAACTGATTGAAACTTTTCAAGACCAGCCTCACAAACCCTGACGAACTCCCACCGGAGAAGAAAATAAGGACAAGGGAGCATGATATCCTTTCAAAATATTTCTCGAGCAAGTTGTCGAGTGACAATGGAATTTGATGATGGATAAATTTTCCAAGATCCTTTGGTGGCTACCCACAGGTGATGCTTCTTCATCCAGTAGCCACTCTGGAGGCACCATACCATTTAAGGTACAAGTCAACTTTGACATTCCCATATTTGAAGTCATGATAGATGAAAAAGCCATAAATAGATGGTTAAATCTGTTGGAAGGGTATTTTTTGGTTCAAGAATTTTTTAATTGGGAAAGGATTACTTTTTCACTCCTTAAAGACGCCCCCCATGTAAAGGATTGATGGGAAACCTACTGTGAATAGAGGGTCGAGAGAGAACCCTCACTATTTCCAATCACACCCACTTGCAATTATTTCTGAGATTCCATGAGGGAATAATATTACTACATGGGGAGCTATAAGGACAAGTACATACAATGGATGATGTTGCAGCAGCAAAGGGACTAAGATGTCCATGAGTTGATGAATCATTTACATACCCTGCACACAAAATTGGGTATCAAATATTCATAAAAAAAATTGGTGCTAAAGTACCACAATTACTTGCATAAATATATTTAGAAGGAAATGAAGTTCCTAGACATATCGTCGCTTGGTGCAAGATACTGCTACGCTGCCAAGGTTGGGCAGAAATTTAAATAGAAGAAGCGAAACTTTGGATATGTGAATCTGAAGTTAGGGAAAGGCGCCCCCAAACCACAAAACAAAGGAAAAAGGCAAGGTGGGTCGACCTAGGACAACCCGTCAAAGCCACAAGCAAATAAAAGCACCACGAAGACAAATAAGGACACGGGAAAATGGTGTGAGATCCATAAGAGCCCCACTAACAACATAAGTGAGTGTCGAGCCAAGAAGTCTTATGGTGGCTACGATGAAGGATTCTAAATCAAATGCATGTACCAACTCTGAGTCATAACCTGAAAAGGGGAATTAAAAGGGGAAGCATATTATTGATGCGGAGCCTAGTATCACTACTGCCATGACCAAGATCCAGAATATTGAGCTCGAAGTTCCAGAGAAGGGGGAGAATCTCTTCCACTCACAAATGTGGGTGAAGAGTTCTCTGCTACAGTTCATTGTCGACAGCAGGAACCAAAAGAACCTCATATCAACAGAGATCATAGAGTGGTTGGGCCTACCGACCACACCACACCCACAACTGTACACAATTGGGTGGCTTCACCAAGGATGATATCTCTGTGTCAACCAACAATGTCGCCTTCCCTACAACATCAAGCCTTTGAAAGATAAGGTATTGTGTGATTATGCTCCCCTTGAAGTTTGTGATGTATTCTTAGGCCAACCATACTAGTGTAAGTGTCATGTTGGGTATTAATATAGGCCTCACACTATTGTTATTTATTTGGGAATAATTTATACAGGATACCAGAGGTAGCACCACCTACCGTCATCGATTTGATCTCTACGAAGCAATGTAGTAAGATCATTTCCCAGACTAATAAATTTGTCTTCCTTATTATCTTCCCTTGGGGAATGAAGAAGACTATGGCCACATCCACAACCCCCAGACAAGGATCCTCTGCACGACAACAACATATGGATAAGTTCTTGGAGAAGTGAAGCTACATCTTCACCTCACCCACAGGGGCACCCCTACACTGTTATGTCAAGCACTCCATTAATCTAACCTCGAGCATGATACTACCCAAAAAATTGATCTATTGATGCTCTGTTATGGATAATGATGAAATTAAGAGGTAGATTCAGGAGCAGTTATAGAAAGGGCACATCAGGCCAAGTTCATCACCATGTGGGAGCATGATCATGTTGGTACAGAATAAATAAAACACATGGTGAATCTATATTACCTATCAAGCATTGAATAAGATCACTCTCCAGAATAGGTATCCATTCCAATTGATTGATGATATTCTGGACCAGCTAAAGGGGATAAATATTTCAGAAAGATTTATTTGAAGTCCAGCTATCACCAAGCTCCAATCAAAACCTCTAACGTGTGGAAGACTTCATTCAAATCTAAGGAGGGCCTTTTCAAATGATTAGTCATGACTTTCAAGTTAACGAATGCCCCCAAAAACTTCATGAGTTTTATGGATGACATCTTGTAGACCTTCACTAAATCATTCACGGTAGTGTATTTGGATGACATCTTGATATTCGACTAGAGATGGGATGAGAACCTACACCATTTATGACAAGTCCTCAAAAACTTGCGACAACACAATTTGTGTGAAAATTTGGAGAAATGCACTTTTGGTATGACTTAGTTTCAATTTATAGATTACATCATTGATGAGCAGGGTGTACATGTGGAACCCACCAAGATACACATTATTCGAGATTAGCCATCCCCAACCACTCTAACAGAGTGACGCAAATTTCTGGGACTTGCCAATTTCTACCGCAAGTTCGTGTTGGGTTTCTCTCATATCACTTAGCATTTGATTCATGTCACCAAGGGTGGAGTGAAAGCAAAGTTCTTCTAGAATGAATCCTAATAGAATAAATTTTTTGATTTGAAGCATCATCTCTACTCCACACTAGTGCTCACATTAACATACCTACATAACCCATTTAATATTGAGAAAAATGCCTCTGATTATGCTATCGGGGAATTTCTTACTCAGTAGAGGAATCTGATGGCATATCACAATGAAAAAATTTCAAACATAGGCCCAAAGTATCCCACTTATGAAAAAGAGATGTATTCTAATATGTAGGCCTACTGGAAATGGAATCATTACATTATGGGGAAGGAAACGTTCATCCACAAAGACCACCGACCCCTGCATTTCATATAGACACAAGGAAAGTTGTAGAATGATCACCAGAAGAAATGGTCCACATATCTGCAACAGTTCCACTTGAAAATAAGTTACAAGAAGGGAAGAACCAATAATGTTGCAGACTATCTGATTTGACCACTGGTCATGGCGCTGACCAATGTGCTCGAATTTTATAGAAATGAGACTTCGGGGAGGCCACATCTTTACAAGAGTGATCCAGAACTAGACAAGACATATAAGATGCTTCTGGAAGGAAAGAAAGTTCCATATTTTCACCTCCATGGAACACTTTTATGCCACCCGGTACACCTCTATGTAACTTAAGGTGAGCATGTTGAGATGATTTGGGAGGCACACGAAAGTTAGGTCACTGGAAATTTTAGAGTAGTGAAAATATTGGCAGTGCTGCAAAAGTATTTTTATTGGTTGAACCTTCGAAAGGAAGTTGGAAAGTACATTAGATCCTGCACTTCCTATGCCATTTCCAAATCGACAATCAAGAAGCAAGACCTATATACTCCTCTTCCCACTCCTAGATAGCCTTGGAAATCCATCTCCATGTATTACATGTCGGGCATCCCTTCTACTAAAAATGAAAATGATTGTGTTTTCATGGTCATCGACATATTTTATAATATGGCCATTATGGTGGTCTGGAATAAGAGTATCACAACACATGCCACTGCTAAGCTCTTCTTTGAACGAGTGTGGGTACACTTTTGGCTCCCATGGTCCATTATCTCAGATCGAGACAACATGTTGCTAATTACATTTTGGTCAAGCCTTTGGTCGATGTTGGATACCAAGCTCACTAAGTACACAACCTTCCACCCCCAAACTAATGTTCAAACAAAGGTCATCAACAGGATGATCATGAATATTCTACGTATGTATAACTCAAAGCATCCATGCACATGGGATGAAAGTTTCCCTATGCCCAAAAAATCTACAACAGAGCTCTTTGTAGCTCAATCAGCCACAATCCCTTTCAAGTAGGGTTGGGATTCCGACCACTATGTCCCATTGATGTGGCGATACCATTTGTAGTTACTCAGACATATTTGACTCATGTCTAGTCAGAAGCTAACAGGGCTAACAACTTCATTGGGAACATTCAACACATTTTCTAGCAAGTCCATGACATATTGGACAAAGCCAATGATAAGTATAAGTAGCATCATGACCAACATCGAGTCCCACACAAGTTCCAGGTGGGAAACAAATTTTTGATACATTTGCAGAAGAATCACCTCATTGTGCCCCACCATAAGCTTCACCCACTCTGATATGGTTCGTATTGTTAGGCCCCTAATTTTCTCTTCTTTTTTTTCCATTTTCCCCTTCCTAAATCATAACCATTTACCGTTGTTTTACCTCTTTTATGCACCCTGATCTTGCACCAGTCCAAGCACGGTGACATATTTCGTATAAACTTTATTTTTCACATTTTTAATTCAACTTAGCATTAATCAATTATTTATTACATGATTTCTTAATTTTAATCACTCTTTGTAACTTATCGATATCTCCAACGTTTATTTGGTAGTTAGAGTACTTACTGTGACCGTTGATCCTAGTGCATGATCAGATCTTGCACCGTTACCAGCACAACAAATCCTTGTAGCAGATCTGAACCTCCTTGATCACCGCCTCATTTTGAGCAGCTTCAGCCATGACAGCAAGTTCGATCCAAAGGCAGCCAAGACCAAATCTGTGAAGGATGAAAGCTGGAGATTGGCTATGGCCAATTTTGCTAAACTATCGAATTTTGAAGGCCGAAAATCTAAATTCTGCGCCTGGTTATTAATCGGTTGAATGATCTATTTTGGCCTTTGGCCAAAGATCTATATAATGTAGAATGTAAATAGGACTAAAAAGGGAAGTTTTGATAGCAGAAGAGAACAGAGACACAGCCAGAGAGGTAGTAACAGGTTGTTGTATATTGTTATCGCCCAAATATGGGTTGGACGATGTATTAATGTATGTACTTGCCTCAGTGAATTAATAAAAGGGAGCTCCGCCTCATGTTTCACAAATTGCATTTATGTATTTGCATTGATGAATTGATTAAGGTACTAAGCAGCGTTTTTATTTAAAAGGGAAACGTGCTAGTTGGCTAGGGCCCAGCCAACCCAACACGTTTACCCCATTTCCCGTTTTCCTGTAATTTGTGTTTACGTTATCAAGTGTAATTTAACTTTAAGCGCATGCATTCATGTTTGAGTCAAAGCGGATCCGTTGTGTGAAGTAGATAAATTTCCTTTTCCTGCACTTGATTTTAGATTGGTTTTCCTCTGCCTGGTCCAAGCAGGAGAAATAACCCTGCACCAGTCCACGTTGGTGTGATATCTCCTTTTCTGCAATTTTGTTTGATTGTTTTCCCTGCCTGGTCTAAGCAGGAGAGATGAACCTGCACCAGTGCACGTTGGTGTGATGCAGCAAACCTTCTTAGTCTACTTCCCACAATCTTCTTTCTTTCATTAAACGCTTATGACAAGATAAATGTATATTGATTGTTTATTTATTCTTGCACTCTATTGAGATCATAAACATTCACTTTGTATGTGTGCAATTTTATTTAACAATATAATAACACTTGCAATAATTAAGAACTCATTTTAAGAATTAAATGCTAAGTGCAGGAAGCTCTGATCTAGTGCAAGAACTAATTTCTTTCCCCAGGATATGAGTGCTTTGAACTTGGAAAAGTTCAAGCCCTTGCATGAAGTAAAAATCCTTTAGTAAAGACACCATTTATATCTTCTGCATAGATCTATGTTCCTGCACTAGTGCAAGCAGACTGTGATAGTGCAGGACAGATTAGCGTAAGAAGGAAATCTCTAAAGGAGCAGGTTTAAGGGCCCATATTATGAGATTGCTAGTGTATGTGCTAAATAAAAACACACACTCAGTAGTTAAACAATAATTAGCTAGAGTGATTTCCTTTTTTCTTTAATTCCCTCTTGCAAATGCATTCTTCCTTGTTCCAGTCTTAGATTATTTTGATGGTTCAAGTTTCCTTTTTCTCTTAATTTGATTCTGCAATTTTTCCTTTAAAGAAAGTATGGATTTATATTAGGAAGATTCATACCATCTCTGGCATTGCCTGTGCTTCGTCTCTAAGTTTATGGATCCCCCGGGTTGACAAATTAAGTGTTGAGGAGTTTTCTTAAGTGTAATTCCTGCACCCAACATTTTGGCGCCGTTGCTGGGGAGGCAATTTGATTTGGTAAGAATTTTCTGATTATACAATAGAGGTAATTTTTCCTTTATTTTTGCAGTATTGTTTGGAAAAGCTTCTTTGAAGGAATTTTACTGGTGTTAATTTATTTTTGACAACATTTTTTACTAGAAGTTGTTTGTTATTTTTCTTTTTTTGAAATGAATGCCTAGAAAAGGTAAGGGTTTGAAGCCCACTAAGGGCCAAAAGAATTCTGAAAAAAATTCTCATATTGGGTCTCCCTCTATAAGCAGGAAGCCCAATCCAATTCAAACCCATCACGCAGGAACAATCCACCTGGATTCTGGTGACAACAGCTTAGGTGTGGATCATCCTGTTGAGAGCGGTACAAGAAAAAGGGAAACAATGGTGGACCATGAAGATCATTTGGAAGGGACTGGTGAAAACCAGGTAAGTAAAGAACAATCCACTTTTGTGTTTCCAATTGTGGATCCTGATATTGTGGCGCAAATGAAGAATATTCCACCATCAACTCTCCCTCATTTCCATGGTAAATTTCATGAAGATCCTGACTCTTTTCTATTCGAGTTTGATATTCTGTGTAGAATTTATGATTATTCAACTGACGCTCAGAAGTTAAGATTATTTCCTATTACTCTCAAGGACTCAGCTGTACACTAGTTTATGGGGTTAGGAGGAAACACTATAAACTCTTGGGATCAGATGAAGAGAGTGTTTTTGTCTAAATATCAAGAATATTGCAAAACTCGGGACATGCAGGATGATATTTTTACAATCATACAGGATGATGATGAAACTCTTGAATATTACCTAGAAATATTTATATATATTTTATAAAGGTCGAAACTTAAGTTTGATCCCAGTACTATTAGAACCTTGTTATTAAATGATAGAAATAATTTAAATATGTTAGGACAAGGTGATATTTCTCAGCAAACTTTTGAACAAATTTGTGAATTATGCAGGAAATTTTCAAGAAATTAGTATAGATCCGGTAGAGGAACTCGAAATAGAAATAGAAAAACTGAATCTACTGATGCTATGATTATTGGACTAGAAAATAAAATGGAAAACATGAAAATTGATATAATGAATATTGTTACCAAACAGTTAGACTCTTTAAAATTTCAGCAAAAACTCATGAAGGAACAAGAGTCATTATTTATTTTCTGTCCTAAATGTAGAGACAAGCATCCTCCTAAAGAGTGTCCTCTTAATTTGAAAGAAACTAATAAGTGTGCTATTTGTGCAGAAGACCATGTCACAGAAAAATGTCCCTCTATACCAAGACTTAAAGCTGTATTTACAGGGGGATAGCCTGAAGCTGAATACTTGTATGCTATGGGAGCAAGAAGCAATTGGACTCAGGTAGCTGCAGGTATGGCTCCTGAATTTTCTCCACACTATTTTGGGTATAATTCACATGCATATTCTTATCCTAACACTAATTAGCAGTGGCAGTATGGGAATCAATATTAGCATGGGAAACCTTCTCAACCATGGCAACAAGGTTGGAGAGGTCCAACTCATTCTCCATACTCCCACAAGCCACCTATGCAGTCATATCCATCTACGCATACACCTTATTCAATGCCTCAACTTTTGAGTCTGTCTACTCCACTGTTGCCTTTACCTCCACCCTTTCGACCTCCTTAGTTTCCTGCTCAACCTATGCCCAATCCTAACAATAATAAATAAGTGCAAATGATCTATGTAAAAAACCCACCTTTACCATTCGAGTACGAGTCTATTCCAGTTGGGGTTCATGATATTCAATTAAGATTGGGAATGACTGTAACATCAGAAAATCAGAAGAAACCTATAGTGATTATTGAAGAGAAAGGAGAAGAGGAAACTCTTAACCATTCTCCGAAAATTTTTGCTAAGTAGCCCTTACCTTCTGAATCCTTGCCATCTTCTTCCAACCAGCCTCCCTTCCCAGAGAGGCTAGTAATGGAAAGAAGTGAGCCTATTTCTGAGACTAGTTTGGCATCTGAGCTTCGAAATATTTTCATTAAGATACCTTTGCTTCAAGCCATTAAAGAGATTCCCATTTGTACCAATATTATTAAGGAACTCTGTCTCAAGAAACCTGGGAGGAAGAGATTGGAACCCCAAACCATTCAATTTGTTGGTAGGGCAGTAGAGTTGATGACAGGATGTGCATCTATGGAAAAATATACTGATCCTGAAAACCCTGTTGTCTCATTTCAGATTGGTAATGTCTTTGTCTCTAATGTTATTATAGACCTGGGGGCAGCCATTAATGTCATGACTAAGAAAACCATGGATCAAATTCGGTTATCTAATCTTCGCCTTACTCCCATTGTGCTTGAATTAGCATATAGATCTAAAATTAAGCCAAAAGGAGTATTGGATGATGTGATCATCTCATTAGATTCTCAGGAATATCCTGCTAATTTCATTGTGCTTCAGCGAAAGAACCCAATAGGAGGACATCCCTTGATCTTGGGTCGACCATGGCTTGCTATGACCGATGCATATATTGGATGTCGTTACGGTGATATGTATATTTCGCGTGGAGATTCTAGGAAGAAAGTTACCTTATACCCCCCTGCCAGATCCATTAAGGACCTACGAGATACTTTATGGTTGGATCAAAGCAGTGATGAGGAGACTTAGCCCATTTCCCTTATCCATCATTATACTAGGTCTTCAAAACAATATGAGATTCAAGATTTCTTGAATAATCTAGACACTATGCCTAATTTTGAGCCATTAAGCCAGATTTTCAGCCTAGATTTTCAAGATAATCATGATTCTCATTCTTTTGTACTGCTGCATTTGACCACTCCCTTGAGTACTCCTGAGCCTGACACTACTCTTGTTGAGATTAGCCCTAGTAAATCCTTGCATATTAGTTTAGATTTGGACTCATCTCAGCAGGAGCAGCTTGTGAATTTGTTGCAAAACCATCTTAGTGCCTTTGCTTGGGGCTATGAAGATATGAAGGGTATTACTCCTGAAACTTGTACACATCATATATATATTCAGGAAGGAACCCGACCTGTTTGAAAACCCCAAAGGTGAATGAATCCAACTCTAAGAGATATTGTGAAGGAAGAAGTATAAAAACTCTTGGATGCCGATTTTATCTATATTATTTCCGATAATCATTGGGTCTCTCCATTAGTGCTAGTACCTAAGAAAGATGGAAGATGGTGTATTTGTATTGATTATCGAGAATTAAACAAATCCACTCTCAAATATTACTTCCCTTTCCCTTTCATTGACCAGGTGCTTAATACCCTTGTAGGAAAGAAATAATTTTCCTTTTTGGATGGCTTCAGTGGCTATAACTAGATACAGATTGCACCTGAAGATCAGGATAAAACTACTTTTACATGTCCATGGGGTACATTTTCTTATAAAGTGCTTCCCTTTGGTTTATGTAATGCTCCGACTACCTTTCAAAGGGCAATCCTGGCCATTTTTGGTGATCTAGAATTTGTAGAAATTTATATGGATGACTTTTTTGTGTTTGGTGATTCTTTTGAGGAAGCTCTCAAAAATTTAGAGAAAGTAATTCTTCGTTGTCAGGAAGCCCATCTCGCCTTGAGTGACAAGAAATGTAGATTTATGTGCAAAGCGGGAGTGGTACTTGGCCATTTGATTTCTGGTAAAGGTATCTAGGTTGATCCAGCAAAGATTGAAATCATTTTGCATCTTCCTGCACCCAAAACTCAAAGGGAAGTAAGAGGTTTTTTAGGACATGCTGGTTACTATAGAAGATCCATTGAAAATTTTTCTAATATAGCTGCCCCTCTTTTCCGACTTCTAGCTAAGGATAGAGAATTTTCTTGGTCCACAGCTTGCCAACAGTATTTTGAAACATTGAAGGAAAATTTGGTACAAGCACTAGTTTTGAGAGGTCCTAACTGGTCCCTGCCTTTTCACCTTTCCTTTGATGCTTCAGATTTGGCTATTGGCGCAGCTTTAGGACAAGAGGAAAATAAGCAATCCTATGCTATTTGTTATATTAGTAAGAATTTGTCTTCCGCTGAATTAAATTATACAGTTACAGAGAAAGAGTTTTTAGCTGTAATTTTTGCAATTAATAAGTTCAGGAACTATATTATAGGATATGAAGTATTTGTACATACTGATCATTCCGCGATTAAATATCTGATGAACAAACCATTGACTAGCGGTAGAGTGACTAGGTGGTTGCTATTGTTGCAGGAATTTAATGTTACTATTGTTGATAGACCAGGAAAATATAATTTTGTAGTAGATTTTCTTTCTAGATTAGATAATCTTGGTGAAGCAACTCCTGTTAATGATGATTTTCCAAATGAACATATTTTTTCTATGTCAACAGATTCTCCATAGTTTGCTGAAATTGCTAATTACTTGGTTACTGGGAAAACACCACCCCAATTTTCCGCTCGTGAAAAGCGGAATATTATTCAGAAAAGTGCTGCATATTCCTGGATTCAAGGAGATCTCTTTTACCCTGGTCCAGATATGATTATCTGTAGATGTGTAAGAGAGGAGGAAGTGTTTGAAATATTGAAATATGCTCATGATGAACCTTGTGGAGGCCACTTTGCTGACAAGCAGACTGCATATAAAGTATTGCGTGCTGGTTACTTTTGGCCTTCCTTGTTTAAGGATGCCAAACAGTATGTCAAGCAATGTGATAACTGTCAACGAATGGGCCAGCCTAATCAAACCAATGAAATGCCTTTATGCCCTCAAGTTATTATTGAGTCATTTGAAAAATGGGCTATTGATTTTATAGGGCCAATAAATCCAACGTCATTAAGTAAAAAGCATATTTTGGTTTGTACAGATTTTGTTACAAAATGGGTAGAACCTAAAGCTATTTCCTTTGCTACAAAAAAAGTTGTTGTTGATTTTATTTTTACTAAAATCTTTACTAGATTTGGTGTGCCTAGAGAAATTGTTTCTGACAATGGTCTGAAGTTTATTTCTAATCTAGTACAGGGTGTGATGGAGCAATACAAGATCCGGCACAAGAAATCCACGCCGTATCACCCACAAGAAAATGGCCAGGTGGAATCCACAAACAAAGTGATCGAGTCCATTCTTACAAAGATAGTAAATATGCATCGGAAAGACTGGGTTGAAATATTACCAGAAGCTTTGTGGGCATACAGAACCACTTGGAAAAATAGCACGGGACATACACCATATGAGATGGTATATGGAAAACAGGGTCTGTTACCAATTGAATTCCAGATCAAAACTTTCAGAACTGTAGTTCAGTTAGGACTAGATCTCTCTGAGGCAAAACAACAATGTCTTCTCCAATTACATGAGTTAGATGAATTTTGTAGGGATGTTGTTCAACAGAACATACTAATTCAGCAGCAACGCAAAAGGTGGCATCACAAGTCTATTCAGAAAAAACAATTCCAACCAGGTGATTGGGTGCTCCTTTATGATTCTAGATATAAAATTTTTAAAGGGAAATTCCATACACGTTGGATGGGACCTTATGAAGTGATCTGAGTATTAGAGAATGGAGCAGTAGAAGTTAAAACTATTTATGGACAAAATTCAGTATTCTTGGTAAATGGACACAGGTTAAAGAAGTATTTTCAGCCACTTGCCAGGAAAGATTTTACATAGCAAGTCCAACAACAATTCAGGACGGTAGTGGTGAATGGTAATACCAACATTTTGAAAACATGAATTCTTCTTCTTCTTTAAAAAAATAAAATAAATAAATAAAAAGTAAAGAAAAAATATTTTCCTGTAATTATGAAAATCAGTTCGTCGACATGATTGCAGAAGGATCAACCTGAAAAATAGCTTGCTGGCAGGAAGATCAAAAATTTCTAATAAAAAGAGAATGTTGCTTGATATTTAGATATGCTAGCGACCACCAAGTAAAAGCAGATTCAGCAGAACCAATCTTTATACAATTGGGGTAATTAGCATGGATATTTTTATTCAAGTAAAGCTTAATTCTCGTTGCAGTTATTTTTCTTGCACCAGTGCAGGCAGACCTTATAGAAAATTTTATGTCTTTCTTCATAATCCACTTTCGTAATATTCCCTTAGTTTTCTTCTTCAATCCCAGAATGATTAACCTTCCCATATTCTTCTGAATTTACCCTGTCTATTTCGTAAAAACCCCACTTTACCCTTGAATTTTTTTCCCTATCCCACTTCTGTTTATCCTCTCTTGTGGTACTATTCCTGGAATCCCTGTAACAGAATTCCTTCCCATTTTGAAATTTCTCTTTTCCCACTTCTTTGTTCCCTCATGAATTCATTGCAGGATTTCGTGCACAAAGAGAAAAAGGATATGCTCTGAAGCATCAAAAAAGGGCGAAGCAAATTTCCATTATAAGTTGAGGAAGACATGTTGGAAGTACAACCTATATTTTACTTAAATTCCCTATTCTTTTTTTAGATATTATGCTTGCACTAGTGCAAGCATGTCATCTTATATAATAAGTGCAAGCAGAATGGTACTAGCAGAATAACATAGTTTAAGCGGTTCAAGCAGATCGGTGAAAGCATGCACCTTGTCAGAAACATAGTACAATTTGTTCTTTTCATAGCATATTTCATAGGAAAGTGGTCATCATGAAATTTTATAAGAATTCCTTTCACTTAGTCGATGAGTACTGGTGCTATCATATTTAGGAGAAAATTATTTAAAGTACAAGGTGTTTTTAAGTTAAGAATCATGATCATTTTTTAATGAATGCTAAAGTTATTTTTTTGAATTATGAAGGAGTGCATAAGTGTTTAACCGTTGCTTGGATATAATTGTCCCTTTCCGCCATAATCCTAGATGTTCTTCACTCGTAATGATTACCTCACCTTGCCGTTAAGACGCCGCCGCAAGTACCATTCCGGCACGATCTCAAAGATACCGCGCATCCATGGCTATTTCAGTGGAATGAATGGGTGATAAGATGGAAGGGATGGTGGACGGTTGGATCCCTATCTATAAGAACCAATTTTCTCGGTGTTTCATGTAAATTCCTGACTTTTCATAACTGTTAAGCAGCGATGCCGCCTGTTCGAAGCGAACCTTCGTCTCTTAGTATGGTAGAAAAAACTGCTGAGTATCGCAATATTCTTTCACTATTGCGAGACTCGGGCTTTCTTCAATTCTTGCAAAATTTTGACAGGCACAATAGTGAAGTGGCCCTACAGTTTGCCAGAAGTTTCAAAAATGGCTGAGTAAAAATTGGGCCTCTAAAATTTGAGGTTACGGAAGAGTTTATAGCAGCAGCGACAGGCTTGGAAAATACTGGTGAGCAGTGGTTTAAAAATCATAAATTAGAAAGGAAGTGATGGCAACGTTTCTTCATCGACAAGAAGATGAAGGTAGATTGGAAGAAGATAATTCCGCGCAATGCCCTGCTGGGATAGTGGCGGGACCTCCTTTTCATCCTACAGAAATTTGTACCCTGTGAGGGAAGGTACTCCCTCACTTTTTTGTACCATTTTAGGATGTTGCAGCATTTTGAAGCTGGCCGGCACGCCCGATGGAGGATTAATTTCCCCCATTTTTGCTAAAGAGCTTGGAAAAAATGGTCAAAAGTGTGCAGGATGGACGGGCAAACCAGGCCGATAAGAAGTTATATCACCATGGGCTGATAAATATTTTGGTCCAGAAACAATTATAATTTAAAGGCATGAACTGGGAGGCGTTGTTAAAATAGTTACATAAAAATACAACTGCTAGAAAGGAGACAGAGGACCCTGCCAGCACAAGAAAGGGTTCGAGTAAGAATGTAAAGGAGAGTCCTTCTTGCACCAGTGCAAAAAGGAAATGACCTGAAAAATCAACAGAAGAAAGGGCCCCATCTCCAAATAAGAAGACAACTAGTGCACTTATTGAAGAGACTCCTTATACGACACCAGTACAGGCACAGACCCCCAAAGAAGACAACCTGTCAGTCCTTGCGGACGCAGCAAAATCTGTAGAGGTTGAAGATGACACTCTGTTGGCTGATTTCATTAAAAGGCCCCGGAAAAAGAATGAAGAATCTAGTGCAGGTAAAGAACTACAATCCCCACAGGACGTTGAATCCCCTTCTGCACCAGTGCAAGAAGAAGAAGAACCAAAACAAGAAGAAGAAGAAGAACCAGAAGAAGAAGAAAAACCAGAAGAAGAAGAAGAAACAGAATAAGAAGAAGAAGAACCAGAAGAAGAAGAAGAAGAAGAGGAAGAAGTGTTTGTTGAAACCATGAGGGATATTGAGGTCCCTGAGGAAGACACAACCCCCGTCGAGACAAAAAAATAAGGAGATTTGGTAACTCCTGCTGCTCAGATAGTTGAACTAGAGCTTCAAGTGCAGAACTTAGAACAGCTCATAGCTAAAGCGCAAGAGGATAAAGAACAAAGTAAAGAAGAATTAACTGTGGAGATCCAGAAAAATAAGGGAGAAGTTAGAGTTTGGAAGTACCGAGCTGCACAATGTTTCAAGCAACTTAAAAAGGTGACAAAGAAACTAAATAACATCAGAAATAAGAAGTTTGAAACATTGCAGGCTGATGTCAGTATGTCAGAGCAGGATTGAACTGGAATTCTCAAAGTTTTAAAGGTTTTTTTGCAAAGGTAAAGAGTTGTGTGAGGACACACAACATCTTACGGATGGGAGGATGTTAGCCCCCTAATTTGCTCTCTTTTTTTTCCATTTTCCCCTTCATAAATCATAACCATTTACCGTTGTTTTACCTCTTTTATGCACCCTCATCTTGCACCAATCCAAACACGATGACATACTTCGTATAAACTTTATTTTTCACATTTTTAATTCAACTTAGCATTAATTAATTATTTATTACATGATTTCTTACTTTTAATCACTCTTTGTAACTTATCGATATCTCCAACGTTTATTTGGTAGTTAGAGTACTTACCATGACCGTTGATCCTAGTGCAGGATCAGATCTTTCACCATTGCCAGCACAACAAATCCTTGTAGCAGATCCAAACCTCCTTGATCACCGCCTCGTTTTGAGCAGCTTCAACCATGACAACAAGATCGATCCAAAGGCAGTCGAGACCGAATCTGTGAAGGATGAAAGCCAAAGATTGGCTACGGCCATTTTTGCTAAAGTATCTAATTTTGAAGGCTGAAAAGCTAAATTCTGCATCTGGTTATGTAATCGGTTGAATGATCTAATTTGGCCTTTGACCAAACATCTATATAATGTAGAATGTAAATAGGACTAAAAAAGGAAGTTTTGATAGCAGAAGAGAATCGAGACACAGCCAGAGAGGCGGTAACAAGTTGTTGTATTTTTTTATCGCCCGAATCTGGGCTGGACGATGTATTAATGTATGTACTTACCTCAGTGAATTAATAAAAGGGAGCTTCGCCTCATGTTTCAAAAATTGTGTTTCTGTATTTGAGCTGATGAATTGATTAAGGTACTTAGAAGCGTTTTTATTTAAAAGGGAAACGTGTTGGTTGGTTAGGGCCCGACCAACCCAGAAAATTTACCCCATTTCCCGTTTTCCTATAATTTTTGTTTACATTGTCAAGTGTGATTTAAATTTAAGCACATGCATTCCTGTCTGAGTGAAAGCGGATCTGTTGTGTGAAGTAGATAAATTTCCTTTTCCTGCAATTTCTTTTCTTGCTCTTGATTTCATATTAGTTTTCCTCCGCCTGGTCCAAGCAGAAGAAATAACCCTGCACCAGTGCATGTTGGTGTGATATCTCCTTTTCTGCAATTCTATTTGATTAGTTTTCCCCGCTTGGTCCAAGCAGGAGAGATGAACCTGCACCAGTGCATGTTGGTGTGATGCAACAAACCTTCTTAGTCTACTTCCCGCAATCTTCTTTCTTTCATTAAATGCTTATGACAGGATAAATATATACTGATTGTTTCTTTATTCATGCACTCTGTTAAGATCAGAAACATTCAATTTTTATGTGTACAATTTGATTTAACAATATAATAGCACTTGCAATAATTAAGCACTCATTTTAAGAATTAAATGCTAAGTGCAGGAAGCTCTGATCCGGTGCAAGAACTAGTTTCTTGCCATGGGATCTGAGTGCTTCGAACCTGGAAAAGTTCAATCCCTTGCATGAAGTAAAAATCCTTTAGTAAAGACACCATTTATACCTTTTGCATAGATCTCTGTTCCTGCACTAGTGCAAGCAGACTGCGATAATGCAGGATATATTAGCATAAGAAGGAAATATCTAAAGGAGTAGGTTTAAGGGCCCATTTGATGAGACTTCTAGTGTCTCTGCTAAAGAAAAACACACACTCAGTCGTTAAACAATAATTAGCTAGAGTGATTGCCTTTTGTCTTTAATTCCCTCTTGCAAATGAATTCTTCCTTGTTCCAGTCTTAGATTATTTTGATGGTTCAAGTTGCCTTTTTCTCTTAATTTGATTCTGCAATTTTTCCTTTAAATAAATTAGGGATTTATATTAGGAAGATTCATACCATCTCTAGCATTGCCTGTGCTTCATATCTAAGTTTATGGATCCCTCGGGTTGACAAATTAAGTGTTGAGTAGTTTTCTTAAGTGTAATTATTGCACCCAACACGTATACCATCACCAAGGTTGTAGGGGAAAATTCCTTTGAGCTCAAAATTCCACCATTCCTTGGCCTACACCCAGTATTTAATGTGGACCGACTATGACCCTATTTTCCCCAATTTTTGGACGCATCTGACATTGTTGAGCATTTAAAACCAACATAGCTCAACCCAAGCTGCATTGAACATGCTAAAACTGATAGGATCATGGACACATAGATAAATAACAATCACCAACATAAGATATAGCTATATCGATCTGTCAAAGTAATCCAATTCCTTCACTAGGGCTTGTGGTTTACCAAGTATCAGGTTCAACAGAAATTTCCTCACCTCATGGGTGCTCTGCACGCAATGGGTACCATTCCTTCCTAATGCAGGAGGACTGATCCAAGTGGATATTGATGGCCACCCACCTATTCCACCTAATTCGTTTCATCCATTTCCTTGATTATAAAAGCATTTACTAGTTTTAGTATTTTTTGGGTCATGAACCTTCGGAGCTGTTTTGACCCCCTAAACGACATTTTTTTTAGGTCCACAATAGGCGCATAGTCGTAAGCAGAGGCCTACGCAAAATTTTGTAGTACATAGAGAGATATTTCCAATGAGGCATTGTATGTACCAAATAGATATAATATGACCAATTTACGACCCTGGGAAGTTGATTTCAAACTAACCCCAATGAGGCCCACAAATTCTTGGCATTCCATCTCATGGGGTTAGATTTTTGTTTGTTTAGTGTTTTCCTTTGTTGTTAAATAATAAAAATTCCATTGAGAATTATTGTAACACATTTGAGAGGCATGTAGCCGCCACATCTCTTCTCAGATATAAGCTACCATCACTCGAGCTAGTTTATTTCCATTATGCTTGTAAGCATATTTCAGTTTTTTAATATTAATGAAATAAATATTTATTTATATTGTATCTCTATGTTTATTTTTATATTTGTATTTTTTTGCATTCCTATATAAGTCTAGATCAGTGGTATCAGAGTGGTCTTCCCTTTCTTTGTTTTTCTGTTTATGTCCCCAACAAGGTCAAAGTATAAGGAGTTATGACTCAAACGGGTTGAACCTTTGCAAGACCAACCTCACAAATCTCGACGAACTCCCATGGGGGAATAAAATAAATATGAGGGAGCAGGATTTGTTTTAAAAATATTTCTCGAGGAATCCATTGAGCAATAAAGGAATGCGATGATGGATAACTTTTCCCAAATCCTGCGATGAATACCCACAGGTGACACGTCTTCATCCAACAGCCACTATAGAGGTAACACTCCCTTTAAGATACAAGTGAACTTTGACATTGCCATATTTTAAGGCTAGATAGATGCAGACATCCTAGATATATGGTTAAATATGCTGGAAGGTTTTTTTTGGTTCATGACTTTTCTAATCAGGAAAATTTTAATTTTTCACTCCTCAAAGCCGCCCCCATGTCAAGGACTAGTGGAAAACCTACTATGAAAAAAGGGGTGACAGAGAACCCTCACTATTTTCAGTTGCACCCACTTGGAATTATTTCCAAGATGCCATCAAAGAAAAATAATACGTCGTGGGGAGCTATGAGGACAAGTGCATACAATGGATGATGTTATGGAAGCAAAGGGACGAATATGTGCATGAGTTGAAGAATATTTTCCATACCTTGCGCACAAATTTGGGTATCAAAGATTCTGAAAAATATCTGGTGCTCAAGTACCGCAATTTCTTGCATAAATACATTTAGGAGGAAATGGAGTTCCTAGACATTTCCTCGCTTGGTGCAACAAACTGCTATGCTGCCAAGATTGAGAAAAAAATTAAACATAAGAACCGAAACTTTGGATATGTGAATTAGAAGCAAGGGAAAGGCACCCCCAAACCACAAAACAAAGGGCAAAACCAAGGCATGGTGACCCAGGACAACCCGTTGAAGTTGAAATAAAATAACAACACCACAAAGACAAAGAAGGATATGGGGAAATGATGTGAGTTCCATAAGAGCCCCAATCACAACACAAGTGAGTTTCAAGCCAAGAAGTTGTTGTTGGTCGAGATGAAGGCTTCTGAATCAGATCCATGTTATGACTCTGAGTCAGAACCTGCAAACGAGAATGAAAAGGGGAAGAAGATCAGTGATGCAGAGCCTAGTGCCACTTTTTCCACCACCAACATCCAAAAGATTGAGCCCAGATATCCAGAGGAGGAGGAGCATCTCTTCCACTCACAAATGTGGGTGAAGGGTTTGTTGGACCTCAATTTTGACCCTTTTTCACAATGCATGTTCCACCTTTCTATCATCCCTTACCACCATATCATGATAATATTTTTCAAAATTTTAACTCTTTTTTCACATTAAAGTAAAATAATAATGACTTTTAATTTTTGGAAATTTTAGTAAAAAATGGGTATTAAAAAATATTTTTGGCAAAAACAGAAATTCTCATAATGGCTCCATTGAAGTGGTATGTGTAGGACACGTGGGAAAAAAAATGAATATAGATTCGAGAAATATAGGAACGAAGGATGTGTTAGTGTCATTATTTTCATACTACCATCAATGATTAAAAATACTCTTTTCATATCATTTTAGGAGTCCCACTCAGAATTTTTTAGTCATTCCATTAGGTCATGTAAAAATTCACTCACTGATGGTAGCCCTAGTCATAACATATCACTCCTCAAAATTTATACTTGCTGGCCCACCTTCATGTCTTTCAGAGTATAATTCACTCATGAAAGTCTATTTCATCATGTCATTATGTCAGTCAAAATCACCATGGAATCTGGTCATTCAAGGTCCCATTACATCACTAGGTTTCATTTTCCAAGGTTCAATAATACACCATTTCATCTCATAACGCCAACAAAAATGTGAGAGTGATTGAATAATATTCCTTTATCATCTCAAGAGGATTTTCCAACCTGAAAGATGATCTCCAAGGAAGATTTCCAAAGTTCTAATTTTGCTTTCAAGTTATGATTTTTATTCTGTAATGTAATTTTATTCAAAAACACAGATGTAATTTATTTTTATTTTTATGTATTTTTATGTTCATTATATGTAATAATTACTATTCCCAAGCTGCAAATTCAAATCCATATGCCAAACTGAACACCAAACAAAAGCAATATAAAGAGTGCCAAACTCCAATATCATCAACTTGCAAAGAAAATAGTCAAAGTGCAAAGTGTATTTTCCAAAGTTTTCAAAGGTAAAATTGAAACATTAGAAAGTGGGTTTTAAATAAAAAGATAAATTTCACTCAAGTATTAGAGCCTTCATGACATCAAAAGAGACTTCATTTGTCTCCTCTACCATCAAGCAACCTCAAGCAAAGAAGGGCTTGCAAGTTTTTTGGGCGAAATTAGCAAAACAGGGGAAGTGTTGTGTGCCTGCCAAAGTGAGGGTGCACCTGTGTGTGGCACTGCGCGCCTACCAAAGGGAGGGTGCACCTGTGTGTGGCACTGCACGCCTGCTTATTGCGATGTGTGCCTACCTTTGGTGTTGCGCACCTGCTTGTTGCGTTGTGCGATTGCCAAAGAGAGGGTGCACCTACTTGTGGCGCTGCGTGCTTGCCCATCTTCCTCAGAAATTTCTAGAAGGGCCTCCAAAATTCAAAAAATCACCCTCAATCTTTCAGAAGTGGTTCCTCAAGCCTCAAAAAAGCAAGTAATTTACCATTTCTCCATTCCTCTTCTCCATCAAGTCATTTTATGTTGTGTGAAGTTTGCTAAAGGAAATTTGGTGTTTTTCTTCAAATTCAAAACCCTAGTATTCCTCAAATACCCAATTACAGTTCAATTTCACTACCTATCACTTTCACACCATTCTCACATTGCAATATACCCTTTCCCAAATCCTTAAATTAACATCCCCATTTCCTAAGCTTTCATTTCCCTTAAAACCCTAAGCCCTAGGTACACTATTTTCCTAGGCTCCCAATTCCATACACCTGTAATTATTTCCCTACTCCAAACCCCTATAAATCCCTACCCCCATCTCCCTCAATTACCCTATCCCATTCCCTATTCCTAATAACCACATTCCACCATCATCACACCTCCCTAGGGTTTTGACACTAAGGCATCATGCCATAAGAATAAAACAAACCATACAGTGAGGGAGAATAAACAGAGGAGAAGAGGCCACACAAAGGGGGAAGAATACTCAGATTAGAGCCAACAAATACAAGGGAACTCTTGGAATCTCCTATGGATGTGACATGTTTCAAACATGTTGGATGTTTTGAGTTATGTGAGAAAATTTAGAAGGTCCAAACCTTGTTATGTTGACCAGAATTTTCATCTCTAAACTCCATGACAACCAAGTTACTTTAGCTGGTGTCACTTTCACTGTGTCAACTACCATCATCTCAGCTGCCACAGACATCCCAAATGTTGGGGAGAAATGGTTCAAAAAAAAAGACCTAGAGGAGAATTACTATGAGCCTTTCATCAAACCTAGGTACAAGAATGAGAGAAAGAGGATTTTTCCTTTCTCTTACCTCCTAGAGAGATATGCTCCCATGATGAAGATCATCATGAAATAATTTTCATGTGAAGGTAGATTTTCTAGACTGTATGCCTATCACATCTGACTACTTATGCACTTCACAAGGGTAAAGATGCTCAAAATACCCTACTATCTCTTCTGGAACATTGATAATATGGAATTTATTGTCTAGAAGAGAGAGTATGAACACCAAATAAACAGTATTTTCCATCACTCCCTCATCAAAATCATAGTCCTCCATCACCTAAAACAATTGAACATTCCATGGAGTTAATTCATAGCTAATGACATATTCACTACTCCACCTATTTAGCATGCCCAAAATGTACCCTCATCTTCTCATCCTTCCACATCCATTCCTCCAAATCAGCCCACAATTCATGCATCATCAATAGATCAATATCCTTCATCTATTTCACCACCATCATCTCCATCCCACATTGAGATTGGGTCACCTAGTAGAGTTGGGATCAATGAGCCTAAGCAACCTAATGTGGTTGAGATTGAGCCATTGGAAAAAAAATACCAGAGGGGTCATAAGTAGGCGTTTGATCCACAGATTGTGGAAGGGGCCTTGCCTTCTTCACCAACAAAGCAGGTAGAAAAGGGGAAATATGGTAGAGGGGGATGTACATGAGGCATCAATTCATGATGAGGATGACCTCAATGAGACAGAACATGATTTTAACCTTGTTGACCTAGATGAGCATGATGATGATGAGATCACTAGTATCATCATCAAGGGAAAGAATGCCAAGATTAGAGAGCTCCAAACTAATCTTGACAGGTCCAAAATTTTCATAAACTTCCTTGAGTAGGAGAACTAGCAGTTGAAGACAAAGCATGTAATTGATGAGGTCAAATAAATCACAGCTCAAAGGGAGGCAGAAAAATCCAAGGTTTTGTTAGAAGAGACACTTGAAAAGTATGGTTTTCTTAAAGAACAAGAAGAACAAGCACCAATAATAAGTCATATGAATAGAGGGTTGAAAATAACTCTAGCACTAGAAAGAGAAAGAGAGGCTGAGCTTGCTGATCAACTAACCTTGAATGAACAAATTGCAATGGTAATCAATGAAAATCGGGAGCCATGGCTTGATAAAGCTAACCAAAACTTGGAGAAGCTTTTAGAGAAGGAAAACAATGATAAGGAAATAATGAGGAGGAAGGTCAAACATTATGCCTAAAAAGGCAAAATTGCAAAGGCCAAGCTCAAAAGAGCCAATGTAAAAATTGAGGCTTTGACCATGCAAAATGGGAAAATGAAATTGGATATATTTGTAGAGGCTTCACTCCAAGCCTAGTCACACCATCAGCACTCACTTCACCAATTTTGAAAGGTTTTGGGTCATTTTTGCAAAGTTCTCGCTTTTTATTGTGTTTTTGAATAGTCATGTGATAGAGAAAGTGTTAAACGCGCAATGCACTTGGCACTGTGCTTTTTTTTTAGCCATATTTTGACCAAAATGCCACCAACATTGGATGAAAAATGGTAAATAAACCTAAGAAAACCACTCTTCTAGCCTTATTTTGCAAAACTAGCAGGTCAAAATGTCAAAAGACAAGCAAAAAATCATGTTTTTTCCTCATTTTTGGCCCTGGAGCTGTGCGGTGAGCAGTCTTGGGAGGATTGAGTTTTGACATGGAAAATGAACTTCATTTTTCAAACTGAAGGAATATCTAGAAATTATACTTGAAGGGCTTTCCAGAAAGCTATCTTGGAGCCAATTTTGACACCTACAACCTAGTAAAAAAGTGCCTGGAAAAGGGAGGGTGCACCTAGCAAAGAGAGGGCGCATTTGACAGTTTGATGATATTTTTGAATTTTCATTGAAAGTTTGAATTTTATTTTTGAAAATGATGATATCACCTATGTAATTGAGGATGGTAAATGTAATTATGATATGTATAAGTTACCTAGGGGTAGATTCATGATATAAATGTGATCATCAAAGTCAAATGAATTAGTTTCAATGTAATTAGGGAGGAGTCACTTAGAGCTCCCTACACTCCAGCTCTCAATTCATAATTTTGTGGATCTCATCCTCAACTCAGGGATTCGACCCCTGAGGATGAGAGAATGTAGTTTTGATTTCTATATCTTTCGTTTCTTCACTCTTACCAAGGGTTGGAATCAGTTGGATTCTATTATATTGATCAAGGGGTGTGTAATCAGTTTGGCCAGAAATTAATGAAGAATTGTAGCTATTTCTTTGAGATACTTGTGGTATGAATGTTTGGAATTTTTTATTCTTTGTTATCATTTGTATGGATCTTTTTTAATCTCATAAACCATTTCATGTCTATTATATGATAATTTTCAAGTTGATAGGTAGAATACATGTTCTTTCATGCTCTGTTTTGGGAAAGTTATCATAATTTGTCCATTTTCTTAAATTTAGGAAGAATACATCTATTATGATCTTCCTAGCTCCTCATCAGTCTTAAAACATCTCACTAAATCACCTTTAAGTGTTAAGCCTTATACCTACCTTCCCCATCGAATGGAATGCAATTCCATCGCATTTGCCCTGACCTAGTCCCCTTGACCTAATCCTCATCCAGCAAACCCATCAAAACAAAAAAAAAAACCTTCTGAATTTCATAGCTAGCCTAAAAATTTTTCATCTAGCCCTCTTGGTTGTGACCTTGTGGAGAGAGACCTCTCCGGTTTGGTAGGGCTATATACCAAGCCAAAATATTGGTCTATGGTTACCTCTGTTGGGATTTCTTCTTCAGCCTTAGAAATATGGCGGAGTGATAACATACTAGTGTCATTGCTATGGAACGAAAGATTTATTTTCCCTGGGAGTACGACAAGAAATTTTGGAATTTTATCCTTTGGATGATAGGGTTAAGTTTCAAAAAACGCTGATTCGATAATTGCAGTGCTAATATTGTAGGATTGGCTTCCAAAAGATACACCAAAGAAAATCCCGACCCTGATATATTTGATATGGTAGATGATCCAGAGAATATATTTTTAAGGCATAGATATCAAATTGTAGACATTCAGTCAGGACCAGTCCCATTGGTAAGATCGGTTTCTCTACCTACTAAGCTACTTTATCTTGAATATATACCATATGATCTAAAATTTGAATTTTCATTGTTTAAATCCAAATCTGAAACCTCTCTATCCAACATAGTATTTGATCCTTTAATATTATCCGAGGTCAAGTCATTATCTGAATTAGACCTTAGTCCTCTGAAAGATTGTTTTTTCGAAGAGATTAAGCTCGAATATGACCTTGACATCAAATATTGGATCCAATTCTACCACCAAGAGGAATTTTTTGTCTCAACTCAACCTCAAACTCAATCAATTGTAGTTTATTCATCTGCACCTTCGACTTCATCATTCATACCTAATATTTCAATACCTACAACTTATGTTCCTTTACCTATTCAGCCAATCCTTTCTATTGTTAATCTAGTACTCCATTTAGCAGGAAGCATGGCAAGATTTTCCCCACTTATCTTACCAGCCCAATTGAATGACTTACCTCAGGGTTATGGCCAAAGACTCCCCTTGTTTGATGAAAACTCCACCATATCTGCAAGACAACATATTGTTAAGGTCACTAATTTCATATATTTTGAGGAAGTTGATGTTGACAATGAAAAAATGAGGATTATAGCCCAGAGCTTCTTTAGAGATGTCAAATTTTTGTTTAGGTCTCTCACTGCTAATTCCATTGCCACTCCAAACCAGCTCATTGATTTTTTTATAGCCCGGTGGGAGGTAAAGAAAAATCATTTAAATTGTTTGCTGAGTATGAGAAAATTAAAAGAAATCTTAATGAATCAGTCCAAGATTTCAATACTCGCTTTAATAGGATTTACAATGCAATTCCAATTGAGATCAAGCCTCCTCCAGGCTTAGCTCTCATACGTTATCTAGATGCATTTGATGCTGACATGGCTTACCAATTAAGGGAAAGAAATACAGCTACACTGGAAGATATGAAAAATAACGTGATCAACGTTGAAGCAAATATGCTAATGAAGAGAGCTAGAGCTAGGAATGAGAGGAGAGTTATTGTTAAATATGATCCATCCACTTCATATTTCAATGCGAAGATGGATACTTTGATAAGAAATATTGAAAAATGGTTGACAAGATGTCCATCACGGAGAGACAACCTGAGGTTAGAAATCCTAACTATAGAGGTTAGCAACAACCTCAGTTAAGGATTAAGCAGAGAGAACAACGAGCTCCTAAATAACCACCACAACAACAACAACGAATCAAGACACCCTTGCAGCAGAACTATGCTCAAGGAAAAGAAGAAGATGAAGAAATAATTGTTGAGGAAAACCTCCTTTTCAAAGTTGATGATCTGCCTATGTTTTTGACTGAAGATGAGGAGTATTTTGAAAAGAAATATCAACCTAAAGATGAATATTTTATCCTTGCTAATGATCATGAATTAGAGACTGAATCAGATGATTACTAGAGAGGGTATTTGAATGCACTTAGTTCACAAAATAGGCATATGTCATTGAGAAGCAGAGATATACTGGTCAATACGACTCACAAGAGAGCATCTTAGCAGAAAGACACTCAAACAAGGCAGAATCCTCCAAGCAATCAGAGTAAGGGAAAAGAGCCTATGATCACAAATTAGAATAAAGTAAATCCACCATCCACAAGTTCAGCCAATAAGGAAAAGGACAATCAGAAGAAAGAATTTCCATCAAAGGACCATGCTGGAAAACAAGACAACATCATTAAAGAGGTAGACAAAAATATTAGCTTCAGTTTAGATACAAAAATTTCAAAGTTAAAAGTTTCTAGCCCCTTAACCGAGCTTGTTAAGGACAACCAATACAAGTCCCATGTTGGCAACATGCTTAAATTAGATCATTTTTCCAATATGGTAAATGTCGAAGATGATCAAACCGATCTCATTTTTGGTCCTGCTATTGACGGTCGATTAGAATATAGTGAGGTTCCTCCTTTTTACTTGAGTTTAAGAATCCACCGGTGCATTTTACATAATTCCATGTTAGACTCCAAAGCCGCCCATAATTTGATGCCAAAAGCCATAATGGAGAAGTTGGGCCTTGACACTACTCATCTCTATCATGATTTATACTCCTTCGATTCAAGTAGAGTTAATTTTATTGGTGTGATTAAAGGTTTGGTAGTCTCCCTAGAGAATGTTTTGGCAAAGAATATTCTAATGGATGTGGTGGTAGCTGACATACCGCCATGCTTTGGCATACTGCTATCAAGATCCTTGGGGGGGGGGAATTATGAGGTACATTGCAATTAGACTTTTATTATGCAACTATCCCTGTTTTCGGGAAATTGAGAAAATTGTACCATGAAACTAAGATGAAGTATATGATCACAAGAAAAGAAAAGCCCAACAATCATCTGATAAATGTTATACATACATATTTAGAGTCATTCATTTTTTTTAATGATAGTGGCTTAAATGTTATAGATAGCCAATTAGTAGATGTAGAAGATGTTCTAGAGATCCATAATTGTATTAGATAAGTTATATAAAAAAAAAGATGAATCTGTCGAGCTTATTAAAACAACCATTAGATGAAGCATTGAAAAATTCAGAACAACAATCAGAGGAAGTAGTGAAAAATTCAGAACAACCATTGAATGAAGTAGAAGAAAGTCCGGAAAACCATGAAGAGATAGTTCAAAAAATTGAGCCAAAATAGAAATCAGTGTTTCAGCATTTAGAGAATGAGAAGGATGAGAATGGTTTATGGTCCATGGACTTTAATGGTGCCCTGGGGAAACATGGGGCAGGCATTGGAATTTGGGTCTGCAACCCTTTTCATCAGCAGAATAAAGTCCCTACAAATGTAAGGTTATGCTCTTATAAATTAGCTTTTGATTGCACTAATAATGAAGCCAAGTACGAAGCACTGATTACTGGCTTAAAGATCTTGAAGAAATTCCATGCAAGAAGGATTGCATTATATGGCGATTCAGAACTTGTGATCAAGCAAGTAAAATGTGAATATCAAGCTAACCATCCTCGAATGAGACAATATATAAATGATGTACTAAATATTATGAATAATTTTTAGGAATTTATACTTACAGTGGTGCCAAGGAATCAAAATCTCATGGAAGATTCTTTGGCTAAATATAAAAGAAATTTCAAAATCCCCATCTTTTCAAACACAAAATTTGAGATTCATGTGAAGCACCGACCCACTGTTCCCGATAACTTGCGATATTGGAAAGTTTTATGGGATGATAAGTAGATAAAAAACTTTCTCCAAGGTTAAGAAGAATTTGAGAATTGTTATATAGATCATGTTTCTAATAAATATGACCATGATATAGGAGCAACTCAGATGGATATACTACAGCTAAAAGACAACAATATTCCAAAAGTTTTCATACCTTTGGAAGAATTATTTGACCAAGATGACATAGCAAGGAAGCCTACATTGATGCCTAAGGAAAAGGGTGTTGAAGATGTAAATATTGGGACAGTCGAAAAACCAAGGCTGAATATGTTAAATTTATTTCTGAATTTTTTGATGTTTTCACATGGGAATATGTAGATTTAAAGGTGTATGACAAGAACATCATTCATCACACTATTCCAATCAAGTCCAATCAAAATCTCTTTCATCAAAAGTTGAGAAGAATAAATCCCAGATTGCTACTATCAATTGAAAAAGAGGTAAATCAAATTTTCAAGTATGGTATCATTGTCCCGATCAAATTCTCTGATTGGATTTCAAATTTGATCCCAGTGAGAAAGAAGACTAGAGAAATCCGGATCTGTATAGATTTTAGAAAATTAAACAAAGTGTCCCTCAACGAAAATTATCCACTTTTGAATATGGACCATATACTTCAAAGAGTTGTCGATTCTTCCCGGATGTCACTGTTGGATGGTTATTCAGGCTACAACCAAATTCTGGTGCACGAAGATGATCAAGACAAAGCAACATTTACTACATCTTGGGGCACCTTCAAATATTCAAAAATTCCATTTGGTTTGAAAAATGCAGGGGCCACATTCCAGCGGGTCATGGACATAACATTCGCTAATGAAAAAGATGTTTTCTTGGTTGTTTACTTAGATGATTTGACAACATTTTCACATTCTGATGATGAACATTTGCACCATTTGAGAATTGTTTTCGAGATATACAAGAAGTTCAGAATATCTTCCAATCCAAAGAAAAGCCTTTTTTCCATGGAGGAGGGTAAAATACTTGGTCACATCATCTCCAAGGATGGGATCCGGATTGAACCTTCCCTCGCAACAAAAAGGAAGTACAAGAATTCAATGGTAAGATGAATTTCTTGCGTAGATTCATTCCTAATTTAGCGGAGAATCTTAGAGAATTGACAAACATGTTGCAGAAATATAGTGATGTGAAGTGGTCTGAAGATGCTCAAAAATATTTCCATTCAATTAATTTTTCCTTGGCTACTGCTCCGATTTTGATAAGTCCTTATTATACTAGTGATTTGATAATATTTTCATTTTATTCTGAGCACACTATGGCAGTAGTAATGATGCAGAAAAGGGGAAAAACAGAGCTACCAATTCCATTTTTCAGTCGCAATATCAGAGATGCAGCCCTTCGCTACAACATTATAGAGAAACAGGCTCTGGCTTTGGTTAAAGCGCTGAAATATTTCAGAGTTTACATATTACATTCACATACTCTTGCCTATGTACCTATTGTAGCTGTGAAAGAAGTTATAATGCAGACAAACCCAGAAGGTAGGAGAGGAATATGGATAGCGGCTTTACTGGAGTATGACCTCGAGATCAAGTCCACCAAGATGATCAAAGGTCAGGGATAAGCCAATCTCATGGCTGAGTCAAATCTTCATGCCCTTGGCATCAATTTGATTTCAGCTTTGTCCAAAAATGAAGAAGAAGTGAATCTCATTCAGGTATCTGATATCTTTTTTTCATCTCCACGATATTATGATATTGTTTATGTTTTGCAACACCTAAAACCTCCTGTAGGCATGACTAAGAGTCAAGGAAGATCTTTGAAACTCAAAGCTTCAAAGTATTTCATACTGTATAATGCACTTTACTGGAAGGATCCCGGAGGTGCGTTGTTGAACTGTTTGGTCGAAGAAGAATCTAAGGAAGTGATGAATGAATTCCAAAAAAGAGATTTTGGGGGCCATCTATATTGGAAGAACAAGACCAATAAAATATTGAGAGCGGGATATTATTAGCTAACACTTTTTGCAGATGTTTACAAAGCAGTAATGAGCTTCCATGAATGCCAAGTTTTTCAGGTTAAGAGAAAGCTTCTCCTGTTACCTCTTCAACCTATTTTAGTCCATGCACCATTTCAGCAGTGGGACCTATATTTCATAGGCGAGATTCACCCAGCATCATCCACTCAGCACAAGTGGATATTGACAGCCACAAACTACTTTAAAAAATGGATTGAAGCAATCCCGACCAGGCAAGCAACAAATTCTTTCATCATTTAGTTTTTAGAAACTAACATTTTGTCCCATTTTGGTTGTCCTACTAAGATTATCACAAATAACGTGACATCATTCAAGTCTAAGAATATGACTGAGTTTTGTGACAGATATAACATTAATTTGGGACACTCTACAACCTACTACCTGCAAGGTAATGAATTGGCAGAGTCCTCTAAAAATTCATTGATCAATATCATTAAGAAGATGTTAGAGGCAAATAAAAAGAATTGGCATAAGAAGTTGATTAATGCATTGTGGGAAGATCAGGTGAGTAATAAAAAGTGTATTGGTATGTCTCTTTTTAATGTTGTTTATGGTGTCAATACTATGTTTCCTTCATCATTAAAAGTCCTGATAATGAAATTGTTTCAAGAAGGAAAATGACATACAACGATGTATTAATCAAATCATACACCTTCAATAGACAAGGGATGAAGTATTTCAGAATACTTCAAAACTTCATGATAATATAAATAAGATTTATGATCGGAAAACTAAGGAAGACAACTTCAAGATAGGAGATGTGGTACTCCGTTGGGGTTCCAAGAATGAAGAGAATGGTAAGCATGGTAAATTTTAGAATTTATGGAAAGGGCCATATCAGATTTCAGCTTGTCGGGGACATAATTCTTATTTACTTGAAGAGATGAATGGACATGAGTGTTTAGGAGGACTAGTTAATGATAGGCTCTTGAAACACTATATTTTCTGAAACAAATTTCTCAATCAGTTTTCCATTTCAATGTAAATATCAGCTACATTTTCTACAAGTGTGAAGTAGAGAATCTCTAGAGTTTGGAGCCCGAAGTGAAGGCCATGGAGCTTCACTGATTTTCTTCCATTTTAAAAAAATTTCAGTTTTCAGTCAAGTAAGTTAGTATTGAGTCAATTTTCAGTCACTTGGGTTCACATTGATTTATTCTATTTCTCCAAGTTATTGTTTTTCAGTTTGAGTTTTTCACCGTTTTGGCCCAACGGAAGAGGCACTGATCTACAAAATCCAGATTTATGTGGTTCTTGACACCTCTTTCAGAGCTATCATCCCCAGCAAGGCCAATGTTAGTGTCAATATTTTCATACTGCCATCAATGATAAAAAATATTCTTTTCATATAATTTTATAAGTCCCACTCAGAAATTTTTAATCATTCGATTAGGTCATGTAAAAAATTCACTCACTGATGGTAGCCCTAGTCATAAAATATAACTCCTTCTCAAAATTTATACTTTCTGGCCCACCTTCATGTCTTGCTGAGTATACTTCAGTCATGAAAGTATATTTCATCATGTCATTATGTCATCAAAATCACCATGGAGTCTAGTCATTCAAGGTCCCATTACGTCACTAGGTTTCATTTTCCAAGGTTCCATAATACACCATTTCATCTCATAAGGCCAGCAAAAATGTGAGAGTGATTGAAAAATATTCCTTTATCATCTAAAGTGGATTTTCCAACATGAAAGATGATATCCAAGGAAGATTTCCAAAGTTCTAATTGTGCTTTCAAGTTATGATTTTTATTCTACAATGTAATTTTATTCAAAAACAGAGATGTAATTTATTTTTATTTTTATGTATTTTTATGTTCATTATATGTAAAAATTACTATCCCAAGATTCCAATTCAACTCCATATGCCAAACTGAACACCAAACCAAACCAATGTAAAGAGTGCCAAAATCTAGCATCATCAACCTGCAAAGAAAAAATTCAAAGTGTAAAGGGTATTTTCCAAAGTTTTCAAAGGTAAAATTGAAACATTAGAAAGTGGGTTTTAAATCAAAAGATCAAATTCACTCAGATATTAGAGCCTTCATGACATCAAAAGAGACTTCATTTTGTCTCCTCTACCATAGAGAAACCTCAAGCAAAGAAGGGTTTTCAAATTTTTTGGGCAAAATTAGAAAAAAAGGGGAAGCATTGTGTGCTCGCTAAAGGGAGGGCACACTTGTGTGTGGCGTTGCACACCTGATTGTTGCGCTACGCACTTGTCAAAGAGAGGGCGTGCCTGCTTGTGGAGTTGCGCACTTGCCCATCTTCCTCAGCAATTGCCAGAAGGGCCTCCAAACTTCACAAAATCACCCTCAATCTTTCAACTGTGGTTACTCAAGCCTCAAACAAGCAAGTAAGTTACCATTGCTCCATTCCTCTTCTCCATCAAGTCATTTTGTGTTGTGTGAAGTTAATTAAAGGAAATTTGGTGTTTTTCTTCAAATTCAAAACCCTAGTACTCCTCAAATACCCAATTACAGTTCAATTTCACTACCTAGCACTTTCATACCCTTCTGAAATTGCAATATACCATTTCCCAAATCCCTACATTAACATCCCCTTTCCCTAATCTTTCATTTCCTTAAAACCATAAGCCCTAGGTACACTATTTGCCTAGGCTCCCAATTCCCTACACTTGTAATTGATTCCCTATTCCAAACCCCTCTAAATCCCTACCCCCATCTCCCTCAGTTACCCTATACCATTCCCTATTCCTAAAAACCACATTCCACCATCATCACACCTCCCTAGGGTTTTGACACTAAGGCATCATGACAGAGGAAGAAAACAAACCATACATTGAGGGAGAAGAAACAGAGGAGAAGAGGCCAAACAAAGGGTAAGAATACTCAGATTAGAGCTAAGAAATACCAGGGAACTCTTAGCATCTCTTGTGGTTGTGACATGTTTCAAACATGTTGGATGTTTTGAGTTATGTGAGAAAATTCGGAAGGTCCAACACCATGCTATGTTGACCAAAATTTTCATCTCTAAACTCCATGACAACCAAGTTACTCTAGCTAGTGTCACTTTCACCATGTCAACTGCCATCATCTTAGCTGCCACTGAGATCCCAAATGTTGGGAAGAAATGGTTCAAACAGAAAGACTTGGAGGAGAATTCATATGACCCTTTCATCAAGCCTAGGTACAAGAATGAGATAAAGAGGATTTTTCATTTCTATTACCTCCTAGAGAGATATGCTCCCATAATGAAGATCATCATGAAATACTTTTCATGTGAAGGTAGATTTTCTAGATTGTATGCCTATCACATCCATCTACTTATGCACTTCACAAGGGTAAATATACTCAACATACCCTACTACCTCTTCCGGAGCATTGATAAGATGGCATTTATTTTCAATAAGAGAGAGTATGAACACTAAATGAACAGTCTTTTCCATCACTCCCTCATCAAAATCATAGTCCTCCATCACCTCAAACAATTGAAAATTCCATGGAGTTCATTCATAGCTAATGACATATTAATTTCTCCACCTATTCAGCATGCCCAACATGTATGTTCGTCAACTCATCCTTCCACATCCATTCCTCCATCTCAACCCACAGTTCATGCATCATCATCAAATAAGTCTCCTTCATCTATTTCACCACCATCATCTCCATCCCACATTGAGACTAGGTCACCTAGTAGAGTTGAGATCAATGAGCCTAAGCAAGCTAATGTAGCTAAGATTGAGCCATTGGAAAAAACATACCAGAGGGGTCATAGTTAGGTGTTTTCTCCATAGATTGTGGAAGGGGCCCTTCTTTGCCAAAAAAGCAGGTACAGAAGGGGAAAAAATATGGTAGAGGAGGATGTACATGAGGCAAAAATTCATGATGAGGATGACCTCCATGAGACAGAACAGGATTTTGACCTTGTTGACCTAGATGAGCATGATGATGATGAGATCTCTAGTATTTTCATCAAGGGAAAGGATGCCAAGATTAGAGAGCTCCAAACTAATCTTGACAGGTCCAAATTTTTCATAAAATTCCTTGAGCAGGAGAACCAGCAGTTGAAGACAAATCATGGCATTGATGAGGTCAAATACATCACAGCTCAAAGCGAGGCAGAAAAAACCAAGGTTTTATTAGAAGAGACACTTGAAAATTATGGTTTTCTTGAATAACAAGAATAAAAGGCACCAAGAAAAAGGTCTAGGACTAGAGGGTTGAAAAGAGCTCTAGCAATAGAAAGGCAAAAGAGGTTGAGCTTGATGATCAGCTAACCTTGAATAAAAAACTTGCATTGGTAATCAATGAAAAGTGAGAGCCATGGATTGATAGAGCTAACCAACACTTGGAGAATCTTTTGGAGAAGGCAAAAAAAGATAATGACATACTGAGGAGGAAGGTCAAACATTATGCCCAAAGAGACAAAATTGCAAAGGCCAAGCTCAAAAGAGCCAATGCAAAAATTGAGGCTTTGACGATGCAAAATGAGAAAAGGAAATATGATATACTTGGAGAGGCTTCACTCCAAGCCTAGTCACACCATCAGCACTCACTTCGTAAATTTTAAAAGGTTTTGGGTCATTTTTGCAGAGTGTTGTCTTTTTATTGTGTTTTTGGACAGTCATGTGACAGCGAAAGTGTTAAATGCACAACGCCCTTGGCGTTGCACTATTTTTTGATCCATATTTTGACCAAAAGGCCACCACCATTAAATGAAAAATGGTAAATAAATCTAATAAAACCACTTTTCCAACCTTGGTTTGCAAAACTAGCAAGTCAAAATGTCAAAAAACAAGCAAAAAATCATGTTTCTGCCTCATTTTTGGCCCCGGCCCTGCGCGCTGAGCAGTCTTGGGAGGATTGAGTTTTTCCAAGGCATATGAGATTCATTTTGCAAACTGAAGGCATATATAGAAAGTAGACTTGAAGGGATTTACAACAGGTCATCTTGGAGCCAATTTGGACACCTACAACCCAGTCAAAAAGCACCTGGAAAAGGGAGGGCGCACCTAGAAAATAGAGGGTGTGTTTGATAGTTTGCTAATATTTTTTAATTTTCATTGAAAATTTGACTTTTATCTTTGAAAATGATGATTTCACCTATATAATTGAGGATTTTAAATGTAATTATGATATGGATAATTTACCTAGGGTTAGATTCATGATGTAAATGTAATCATCAAAATCAAATGAATCAGTTTCAATGTAATTAGGGAGGAGTCACTTAGAGCTCCCTACACTCCAGCTCTCAGTTCACAATTTTGTGGATCTCATCCTCAACTCAGGGATTCAACCCCTGAGGATGAGAGAATTCAATTTTTATTTCTATATCTTCCCTTTATTCACTCTTATCAAGGGTTGGAATCAGTTGGATGCTATTGTATTGATCAAGGACTGTGTAATCAGTTTGGCCATAAATTAATGAAGAATTGTAGCTATTTCTTTGGGATACCTATGGTATGAATGTTTGGCATTGTTTCTTATCTGTTATCATTTGCATGAATTTTTTTTAAGCTCATAAACCATTTCATGCCTATTATATGATAATTTTCAAGTTGTTAGGTAGAATACATGTTCTTTCATGCTCTGTTTTGGGAAATTTGTCATTATTTGTCCATTTTATTTAGTTTAGGAAGAATACATATCTTATGCTCTTTCTATATCTTCATCAGTCTTAAACCATCTCACCAAATCACCTTTAAGTGTTAAGCCTTCTACCTTCCTTGCCCCATCGAATGGACTGCATTTCCATCTCATTTGTTCTGACCTAGTCCCATTGACCTAATCCTCATCTAGAAAACCCAATCAAAACCAAAACAAACCCCTTCTGAATTTCATAGCTAGCCTAAAACATTTTCATCCATCCCTCTTGGCTGTGACCTTGTGGAGAGAGCCCTCTTCGGTTTGGTAGGGCTAGATACCAAGCCAAAAGATTGGTCTGTGTGTTACACCATTTTTTGGTCATCTAACCTGTTACTATTAGATTGACCTAAGTACACCATGTAAGACCAATTTTACCCTAAGTAAAATTGCTTTCACTATGAAAAATAACTTAGTAAAACACCTTTAGTAAGTTGTTTATGGTCTAAATAGGAAACCCCATGAGGAAATATTAGATAAATCCACATTTTTTTTATTTTCCTCAAGGAATAATTAGTTAAACAACAGTTTGATTAATATTCTTGGTCATATTTAACCCAAAACAGGAAAATTAATTAGATAAATTATTATTTATCTTATTATTTTCTAGGAATAATTATTTAAACCTTATTTAAATAATATTCCTTGTTAAATTTGACTAAATCATCCATTAATAATTAAATAAATCATTATTTATTTGATTATTACTCAACCACATCCTTAAATGATAAATAAATCATTTATTTATTTATTATTTACAAATAAAGGGATTTGACCCAAGTCAAATTCCTTTTCCCTCCAACAAAAATAATAAAATATTCCATAAAAGTTGGATCTTGATTTGGTTAATAATATTTTAATTATGCACCAATATATAAACTAACTCAATATTTTGTTATAAATAGAAGGGTTTTTCCATTCATCCATCACCTTTTGTTGCCTAAGATCACTCTGGATCTATACTTTTGGTCTGACTTTGATCCACCATCATTGTCATATTTTTCTATCCTTTTGCTTGTGAGCTCCCTTTGAGTTCCTTTTTTGTCTAGGTTTTCTACACCATAAAGAGAGAGGAATTTTAGATCTGAAGTGCTGAGGACTTACAAGAACCCATCCCATTGAGGGGAATTGGTAACATCCTTCTATGTTTTCCTCCCAGGTGCCCTTAATATAAAATTCATTCAACATATTCTTGTCTTTTCTATTGGATGCATGGAGTAAATATCATTTTATTTACTGCTTAATGTCTTTTGATGCATAGATCTATATTTTTGCAGCATTTATCTTGATCAACTAATTTCAGATTTGAAGATATTGGCAGCCATTTTTTCTTTTAGGGTTGTTTTTTATGCACATCTAAAGTGGTATTTTTTCGTACACTTGCAATTAAGATTCATACTAACAACTCGCGACTCCACACGGGTTTATGATTATGACCGCTGTAATTTTTCTGATCATTGCATATCCAGCTGATTCAAACCCTAGGATTTCTCTTCAGCCTCTTGTTTTTTCTTTTCTTGATACCTATAAAACCCTAAATCAGTAAAAAATCTAACTTCCATGTGTTTTTGAACCTATTGCAGAGGTGACAGACATCATCCATAGCTGAGACGACACATTCTACTGAAATCTTCTGCCGAGAGTGCCAGAAGTGTAGGTCATACTTTTTGGCCCTAAACCTACGACCTGGAGCTTTAGGGTGCACTTTTCGGCCCAAAAACTACGACCTCTGTAGAAAACAGGTCAGAAACTGCGACTTGGAATTTTTGCGGGAGTTTTTCTGAAAATTTTCTGGGTTTGTCTGGGCCTCCGTATCTGCCTGTTTTGGACCTATACTTGTTCTGTTTTACTCAACTAATTGGGAACCTAGCCCCCTATGGTTTCAGTACCCTCCACAATTTGTGGAAGAGTTTTAGCTGCTGCAAGTTGTCTGAAATTTTCAGAGTGTTCAGCCATTTTTCAGATCTGATACCTCACCTTCAGATCCGCTTCATATTGGCTATTTATCCATCCAAATCACTTCATTTAGTTTTTTTTGGGTTTTCATCTAGGGCTCACTCTGTTTCCCTCCAAGAGATAGCCTTTCGCCACCTCATTTACAACAATATTTCCTCTGATTTGTTGTTGTTTTCTGCACCACTTTCCAACAGATTTTGACCTTTAGATCCATGTCCCTCTCGACCTTCGATCTATTGGCTATTTTGGTGTGTTTTGACTAGTTTTTTTCCACCTACAGACTACTTGTTGAGAGGATCGCCTCCTTGGGTTTAGATTATTGCATTATTAGTTGTTTATTTACTGTTATTTTAGTTTCATATATTGTTATCTGCAGGTTTATTTACAGTTACACAACACACTTTTTATTTTTCTCTACAAACATCCAGGTTTAAAAATTAAATTTTACACTCTTTGCACACACACCCTAAGCGAAAAAGGGCTTGGTTAACACCGCTAAGAAAAGACTCTAAAACATTGAAATCAATTGATCCTGCACCTCTTCGCCCTTGTTTTGACATTGTAATCAGTTGATCTCGCACCTCCTTTCCCTTGTCGGTCTCTTTTTCCTTTGTGTCGTCATCATTGTGCCACCAAGGCGTTTATCCTAGAGACTTCTTGGACTTCATCCTCAGTTTTTGGTAGGAAGACTTACTCCTCTGCGTAGGATTCGAGTTAGTCCTCCACTGAGTTTGCACTCTAAATATTCTTCTGGTTCATTGGGTTCTCCTTCTACCCCCGGTTCTCCTCCTATCCCCTTCACCATGTCTAGTTTAGGACCTAACGTTGGTGGTAGACCCAGACCTAATGCTAGGAATACTACTAGTGGGACCGCAACAGGAACTATCTCGGCTGCTCCCTTGCTCCCCTATATGGCAGGCATCGGTCTTCCCAATTTTGACCAGTTGATAAATGACCCTATACACCATGACGCTAGTTGGACTGCTATGCCGACCAAGCTCCCTTCCAACATCCCCAAGTTTGAAGACCTTGCTGGAGAAGATCCTACAAATCATGTTCGATCTTTCCACATGTGGTGTTCATCTAACTCCATTACCGATGACTCTATCCATCTTTGATTGTTCCAACGTATGCTTATAAGCGAAGCTTCTAAGAAGTATGTTGATCAGGCCTCATCCTCTCATACCACCTTTGCAACTCTTGCTCGGGCTTTCTTGTCTTATTTCCAGCTTCCTCTTTGTTATGACACTGATATCGAACTTTTGACTTCTTTCCGTCAATCATTTGCGACCTGCCTATCTAACCATGTCCAGGAATGGTAGAGAAGAAAGAGCCTATGTCGAGCCCCTACCTTCGAAGACCATGTCTACATGGATTGGTTCCTTAGGTCTCTCTTGCCCCCTATCAGTAAAGATGTCGCATCGCATTTCCCTCAAACCGAAGAAGCCGCTCTCCAAATTGCGTTAAAATATGACCTTATCTACGCCTAGTCGGGTTATGTTTATACTGTTCTACCTGATATTCCTAGAATCGGTGGTGCCAATGCACCGAGGGCATCTCATGCTGTCGACGGTATCATTGGAGCTCTCTCTCATCCATAACTCAACCTCCCATGGGCTATGGTTTTCCTCAAGGGGGCCAGCACCTCCTGCACTTTTTCCCCTCCCGGTAGCATGTATCCAGGATACAGCATGCCTCCTCCTTTTTCCCAACCTCATGTTTACCACAGTCTTACCCAACCTCCTTATTATCCGTATCCACATCCTGGTGCTCCAGCTCCTCCAGCATTAGCACCTCCTCCTCCATTTCCTTCTCAACCCTTGCAATAGCAGCCATCGCCCCCTCAGGGGCAGGTGTATGCACAACAGGGTGCGAATAATCCTCCTCCCTCCAAAAATAAGAGGAAAGGCACTAAAAATAAATCTTCTCTTGATAATCCTGGACCTAATTCTCAAAATAATGCTCCTAACACTGCTAACCAGCAACAGGGCACTCAACCCAAGCAGGACAGGCTTGTTTGCATGAACAAGCCTTGTTATTATCATGGTGTTTATGGTCATTACACACATGATTGTCCTCTTTTACCACAAATGAAGCAGATGTGTGAGTCTCAAGAAACACTGTGAGGACAGTAAGCCTCCCCTTCCATCCCTCCCAGTGTGGCGCCTAGTCAGCCAGATGTGCTTACTAATCCTTTCCCTGAGCAAGGATTTGTGGCTACTGTACCACCTGAAGGTCAGGTGGTCACTCAACCTCTTCCATCTGGTACCCCCGATTCCTAGATTCTCATGACGAAATCTGATCAACCTCTAACCATAGACATCAATTTTTAGACTCAGTCCTGTCAGTACAACAAGCCTCCTGCTACGTCTATCCCTGAGCCGCCTCCTTCAATCTCTACAGAGCCTCTTTCGACACCTAATGGTCGCTTGTAGATCCCTCAGCCTAAGGCAGAGGTTCATACCAAGATCCCTAAGGGACCACTACATCTAAATTCTGCTTCTGGAAAATCTGCCCATTTGTATAGCATAGTAGATGATTTGGCGCAATATCCTACTACCATTTCAATGTTGGAACTCCTCCAATCATGCCCTTCACAATGAAAAGCTCTACTATCTGCCATGGGCATTGTAGATCCTTCCGAAGATTAATTGATTTTCTTTGATGTTGACCAATCAGAACATCCTCCTCTCCCTGCTTCTGTCGCCTTCCAAATCCCAATCAAGGTCCGGAACGCCAACGTTTTTCGGTGCATCATTGATGAGGGGGCATCCACCTGTGTGATGTTCGCCTCAGTTTGGAAGCAACTCGGATCACTTGAGTTGGCTCCTTCCATGATCACTCTTCGAGCGTGGGATGGCTATGCCTCCTAGCCCATTGGCCTATTCCGAAACTGTCCTATTACTCTTGTGGGTAAGACTGTTTGCGTTGACGTAGAAGTCATAGATGCCCCCATAGATTACAACATTCTATTGGGTTGTAGCTACACCTATGCGATGTCTATTGTCCCATTTGCGGTTCACCGCAAGATTTCCTTCCCTCATAATGGAAAGATAGTCACCATTGACCAGTTGACATATTACGAACCGAAGTCTCAGACCTCCCCTGAGTCCATCATCTCTTCGGTGGCCAATAAGAAAACCGTCAATCCTTTGACCAGTGTCTCACCCGGAGTCTACAACGATTCCTCATTTCTTGGTACATTCCCTGGTCTTCCTCCTCTTATCTTTGATCCCAGCTCATCGAATGTTTGCATGATGCAATCGTCTCGGGCTACCCTCAAGCAGCCTGCTTCGGCTAGTAAACAACTTCCTCGCCCTCCGCAGCCTACTCCTAGCCCTTCGATTCAGCCTTCTGGACCTTCTCCTCCTGGCCCTTCACCTACATCTAGTATCCATGAGCCTCTTTACCCTCCTGGAACGGTTCCTCCAGGCCTTAACCATTTAGGAGTTGTCTCGCCTGGCCATTACCCCTCCGGTCAGATACCGTTCCTACCTCCCCCCCCCAAGGAGTGTACACGGTACCTGTCATGGCTACCCTCTCTATCCCTAAATTGACCCTTGGGATTCTCGTTTGGTACCTTAATCCTCTAGCCGCTACCTTGCCTGGTCAACCCAAACCTTATCTTTCTTTCACCCTGGTCCAACCGGTCCCCATGATTTCTCCCGTTGTTACAGTGCCTCAGCAACCTCAACAGGAACCCCCTCCTATTGCGACCACTTCGGGTAAGAAGGGCAAAGCTCAAAAGAGGGCCTCAAAGGACAAGGCTGACCCAACTGACCCTACACCTCCCCCACCTACAAATCCCTGTAATTTGTGTGATGTCATCGGTCATGCCACCCATAACTGTCCTGAACTGCCCCATATTAAGCCCATGGTTAAAGTTGTGTTCCCTGAGTCTATGGTCCTTGAAGCCTTTGTTTATTCCTTGACTGCAGCCAATAACCCTAAAAATATTCACACCAATCAACCCTGTGCTTTGTGTGATCTCCATGGCCATTATTCCTACCACTGCCCCCACCTTACGCATTACCGTGCCTCTTTGGAGGTAGTTCAAGATTACGAGGTTGAATAGAATCAAAATGCCTCTCCCGTACTTGCGCAGTATATTGCGGGCCAGCTTGAGGATTTACCCACTCCCATTGACATTCCCCCTCCTGATGTCGAGATGATGGAGCCTGCGGCCACCATCCTCTACCTATCATCATCCATGAGACCCTCTGTGGAAGTTCCCTCTACATCTTCCCCTGTTGCTTCGCTTTACCTCCCTTTAGCGATCATCCTGGGCTCAACATTAGTAGATCCCTTATCTGCTTGTTCTTCCATCATCCCTAATGACAATGTGCATGTGAACCTTTCTTCTCATGATTATGAGTCAGGTAGCTTCGCCGCGTCTTGTGGTCTCCCTTCCTCCAGTCACTACATCTTCTATTGTGATGATGACATCATGGAAGCCTTGTCCACCCCTGACTTCATATTTCCTTCCCTTAAACAGGATGGCACCATCCGTGTCTATGGTGACTTTCATGGCCTGAGCACAAGCTACACCTCCAGTAGCTCCCACACTCCACCTCACCATCGGTGTGTGAGTAGTAGACATCCGACCCAGATCACTCCCTCTCGTGGAGTGCGTTCGATTTCTACTTTGCGCTCAGGTTTCCAACATTGTTCATCATCCTCCCATTTATTGTCTTGTGGCACCTTTAAGATGAACCTCCCATCCACACCTTATATTGGTTTTGCTGATGGTGCAAGTCGTTACTCCTGGAATCTAGCCTCGGCAGGTTGGGCCATTTTTACCCCCTTACATTCTCTTGTTCTCTCGGACGGTGTATGCATTGGTACTGCTACCAATAATCAGGCCGAATATGATGCAGTGCGAGGTTTATTAGCTTATTCCCTTTCAAATCGCATCCTCCACCTTCATGTTCATTTAGATTCCCTGCTTCTTGTTATGCAATTGAATGGTGTCTATCGTGCGCACAATCCTATCCTTTTTAGAATATATTTATGAGTGAATCTTTTGATGCATGAATTTAAAATCATTACATTCAGTCATGTACCTAGAGCACAAAATCAATATGTAGATAGCATTGCAAACCATATTCTAGATTGGCATTTAGCACACACATTTAACACAAGAAAATAACATAAAACTACCAAAACGATGCATATCCATAATATGTGTCATATAATATGTTTTAGAGTCCATCAGCTCTGATACATATGACATGCCCATAGCATGTTACAAAAAATAAAAACTAGGGGCACCACCTGCCCCTACACACTAATCACTATCTGGAGGATCCCAAGTCAATGGCTCTGCTCCCGCAGCTCATAGATCATGCATCCCCTGTCCGGCCATCGCCATGCACCGCATGACCTCTCACCACTCCGAGGGTAGACCTATACATGGCTCTATGTACTGGTCCTCCAAGTCTTGCTAGCCGCACTCTGAAACACCGGTTAGAAGCCTCTCACATCTACGACAGATGTCCTCCAGGATGGCTGCTACATCCTCATTTTGTAGTGCCCTCGATCCACTAGGTCCTGCATCTCCTAATACTGCAGGTCGTCCCATATACCTGGTCGGTTTTACTAGTGCTGTATCTGCATACCAAAAGTAGAAGAATCAATACCATATACAATATTATGAAACTTTCCAATGCACATTAAAATATTAGCAATTTTTCACTTACCATTGGGTCCCCATACTCGACCAGGAGGCAGTGGAAAATTCAGTTTAACTCATCCCACTATAGGGATAGTTGTCTAAGTAAAATCGCATCTGACCCCAATGCACAAAGAATTCGGTTCGGACACCCATCCAACTGCCCCACCTCCTCCTTTGCACATTATTCACCCCCACCGGCGCTCTCTCGGTCCCCCATCCTGGAGCTTTATATGGGGTCGAAGTGTCGAGATATTCTCAAAGAAGAGCGAGCACAAAACTGTACCATATGCACAGTCATGGTTCACTTGCCGCTTGCATAGAAACAACTATCGTTTCAACGATGACAACATCATCTGGGCCCATCCATAGTAGGCCCCACCTAACACACTCTTCACAAGCATCATCTGCCCTTCAGTGATGTGGTGGAGTGCCTGGTTTCCCAAAATCCGCAGCACCGTTCCGGCCACAGCATGGGTCTCTAACCTCTCTAGATCCCCGATGGGTATCCGAGTCCCCTTGACTTGGAGACCTGGTCGAAAATGGCACTCTATAAACTCCATGATGTTCCGCCCTCGTGGTAACACTAGCTGTGTATTCCCAACCATCCCAAGTGGTGGAAGACAAGTCAGGAAATATATATCCTGGACCGTCAACTCAATTCGGTGCCCCTGCACTATAAAGAACTCATGGTCCAAATCCCAATAGCTGACAATCCGATCCAATAAGGGCTCTCTGGCTCTCATCAGAGGGTTCTCCACAAAATTTAGATCCCCAAACCTGGCCAATGCATTGCGGACACCCTAATCCTCTCGGATCTCCGATCGTAATGTGCCCAGGTCTCTTTCTCTCCAGTTGATCCGTAATTCTGCCATATCTGCAAAAAACCATCATACTTGTCAATATACAGACATGAAATATTGTATCCAAACACAAAAATCCAGTTCTCATCCAAAAAACAGCATAGAAAAACCCCTCTCTGTCAAGTCGCATTTTTCAGGCCCAATCCTGGGACAGGTCGCAGTTTTCTGCCCAAAACTTGCTACCCAGGTCGCAGTTTTTGCCACAAAAAGTGTGACTCAGCTGTGAAGAGGAGCAAGGGTCTGTTCCTAATCAGCTCTAGGGATCTAAACTGAACTTTCAATCCACTAAAATGAAAGAGTAGGGTTAGGCCTCGTACCTACAACTGATGGATCTCGATTCCAACAGTTGATTTGTCGACTACGATCGCTGTAAGATTTAGGGCCTTCTCTCCTCTCTACATTCACCACAACTCCACATGCAAATTAGTGAATTTGGAGGAAAATTTCCTTATTAAAAGAGAAACCACTGATTTTTCTTTCGCCTGCTACGGATCAAGCCATAGATCAGTTTGAAAAACCGTCTGCACTGTTGGAAAGCTCTCACCGGGCCCTCAAATGGGTATCTGTTAGTTTTTTGTGATTTGATACTTCACCCGAACACATTTTGTCCATGAAGCATCACTTCACTACTCCCTAAAATTGAATTTCTTCACTTGCAACATGTGTACTTCGGGGCACCACTTTTCCTTCATACTTGTCCATGCTTGTGTCGTTTTTCTTCGTGAGTAACCATCATGTGCTCATGTTTTTATGGTCCCAATTAGACTTTTTCTGTGTGGCAGCACCATCGAGTCGCCCTTGTTTAGAGCATCCGAGTTGTGTCATCATTGCATTCTTGGAGTCTATCCCGAGTTCCTGTGTATCCCACTATAGTCCTCTATCCTTCATTGCTTGGTTCCTCTCTCGTGTCGCACATTATGGCCTTTAGTCCCACTGTCCCCTATCCCTCATGATATTGTGTCAGTCGCTGCAAGGTCATCCATACCCTTTATACTCTAACAAGGAAAGTCATTCGTCTGCTACTTAGTACCCCCCATTTCATCATCATCCCTGGTGTCATTATTTTAGTCGCTCTACTATTTTCTCTTGTGCCTTAGTTGAGGATCCCTTATTGCCTCACCTATGGTGGAACTCCTTCTGTCGACTTCAAATTATTCATTCCAGAAAATAGGTCTAGAGGGCAGTGTACCTTCATTCTAGCTTCCACTCTTGTTCGGTGCCTCGGATCAAGAAAAGGGACTCCTTATTGCCCTTTGACTTGATTATTTCTCAGCTCCAGCTCCTTTCAGCATGATCAAGATTTGTATACTTGATGGTTCAGTGATGCAGCAGATGATACCGGCGATTCCCGGTTGTGTGTGAGATGTTTCAACCCTCATGAGGGGGTGGCCCTATAAGTAGCCCCCCACATGCCCGGATGACCTCTTCATTACAGCCTTTGATATAGCTCCATATATTTGATGATGTCGGCCTCAGCCGCTTGCAACGCCTTTTGGTTTGCATGTATCAGTCAGAATTTTAGATCCCTTTCCTGTTTACATGGGAATTTGGGTTGTATTTATATCTCATGTACTTAGATATTATTGTATAAGTCCTCGCTGTTATCCCAAGCACAATATGTATGTGGGATTCATTATCATGTTTTTACCTGGTTCATGTTTATGCCAGCACGTACTATATTGTTGAGTCCCTTATTTATTGGACGCATTATTCTTTGTACTTTGTCTCGGTGGGCATAGGTATGCCTCCCTCGCCGCCTATAGCACAGGTACTCACTCATAAAAGAGACTTGTCACACTTTTAAGTCTCGCCTCCTCAAGATCTAGTCCTTTAGCGCTTCGTTCTACCTTATATTTCTCTCTCTTTGACTTCCCCTTCGGTGTCTAGTGATTGAGTTCTTACAACATACTTTGGTCATACGATTAGCTCCTAACGCTCGCACGCTGGGGGGCAATCTATTACACCATTTTTTGGTCATCTAACCTGTTACTATTAGATGGACCTAATTACACCATGTAAGACCAATTTTACCCTAAGTAAAATTGCTTTCACCATGAAAAATAACTTAGTAAAACACCTTTATTAAGTTGTTTATGGTCTAAACAGGAAACCCCATGAGGAAATATTAAATAAATCCACATTTTATTTATTTTCCTCAAGGAATAATTAGTTAAACAAAAATTTGATTAATATTCCTGGTCATATTTAACCCAAAACAAGAAAATTAATTAGATAAATTATTATTTATCTTATTATTTTCTAGGAATAATTAGTTAAACCTTATTTAAATAATATTCCTTGTTAAATTTGACTAAATCAGTCATAAATAGTTAAATAAATCATTATTTATTTAATTATTACTCAACCACATCCTTAAAATGATAAATAAATCATTTATTTATTTATTATTTACAAATAAAGGGATTTGACCCAAGTCAAATTCATTTTCCCTCTAACAAAAATAATAAAATATTCCATAAAAGTTGGATCTTGATTTGGTTAATAGTATTTTAATTATGCACCAACATCTAGACTAACTCAATATTTTGTCATAAATAGAAGGGTTTTTCCATTCATCCATCACCTTTTGTTTCCTAAGTTCACTCTGGATCTATACTTTTGGTCTAACTTTGATCCACCATCATTGTCATATTTTTCTATCCTTTTGCTTGTGAGCTCCCTTTGAGTTCCTTTTTTGTCTTGGTTTTATACACCATCAAGAGAGAGGAATTTTAGATCTGAAGTGCTGAGGACATTGAGGAGAACTTGTAACATCCTTCTATGTTTTCCTCCGAGGTGCCCTTAATATAAAATTCATTCAACATATTCTTGTCTTGTCTATTGGATGCTTGGAGTAAATCTCATTTTATTTACTGCTTAATGTCTTTTGATGTATAGACCTAGATTTTTGCAGCATTTATCTTGATCAACTAATTGCAGATCTGAAGATATTGGCAGCCATTTTTTTTGTTAGGGCTGTTTGTTATGCACAGCTAAAGTGGTATTTTTTCGTACACTTGCAATTAAGATTCATACTAACACTGTGGTTACCTCTGTTGGATTTCTTCTTCAGCCTTAGAAATCTAGTGGAGTGATAACATGATGGAAAAAATCCTATTTTCACACTCCAAATGAGTCAGAATAGGACTGGTCAAAGCTATTCAACTTGACCAGTCACTCAGAAAATCCCCTGATTAAGGGCCAGTTTTGTGATTTTGTGGAATCTTCCCATATTTTGTGCAACAAAAGGATGAGTTTGGCCCTATTAGGTGGAATAGGACTCTTTATTGGTTTTTACAACCATTATAGTTGATTTTGTTATACTTTTAGCCTATTTAAACACAATTATTCAACAATTATGAACATATTATTATTATCATTGTGAGTACTCTCTTTCTGAATACATTTTAAGACATGCTTTATATTTCTTATGCTTCATTGCTATGAGATTTGAATGGTGAATTGTTGTAGCTGATTTTCTTATAGGTGTACCAAACAAAGGTGGAGGGGCTCGATTCTAAGCTAAGTACACTATTTTTTTCATTGATGGGCATAATTGTGAATAAGTTAGCATTTTAGTTTTCTGTATATGTATATCATAATTTCTTGTGAATATTTTCTGTATAAAGTTATTAGTATGTCATGACCATTCAGATTTGGGAATTGATCTCCTTTCAGTGACTAGTTTTAATAAGGAAGGACAACCCAGGTCTCCAAGTTGGAGCCTCTTCCTTGTGAACTAAGAATTGGATTGGAATTTCTATCTATGCATTCATCCTTTCTTGCTTTCTTAAATCAGGTGTTATGCTTTATGGTGAACTTAGTTTTGTTTAAAAAAAAAGGAAGAACAACCAGGATCTCTAAGATAAGAGCCTCTTCCTTGTTGACTATGATTCAAATAAAATCACTATTCAATTCTTCATGCTCATAGATAATAATTTCTATGCTTTCTTTACAATCAGTATTTTGTATTTGTAATATGTATTTCCATTTGTAATATGAATTTCCATTATTTTCATCTAAACAACTCCTACACTAATTAAATATAGGATCCATATACCTTGGTGCACTTCTAAGTTTACCAACCCATATTGATAATTAAAACAGATGCTCTAATTCAACTCCATAAATTAGACTGATAGGGTTCTCCACTGCAGTTCATTATTGACAACGAGAGCCAGAAGAACATCATATCAGGAGAGGTTGTGAAGAGGTTAGGTCTACCGACCAAACCACACTCAAATTTTTACACCATCAAGTGGCTTGAACAACAACGAGATCTCTTCATAAACGAACAATGTCGCCTTCCCTACAACATCAATAATTTCACAGATGATGTATTGTGTGATGTTTCTCCTCTTGAAGTTTGTGATGTATTATTAGGCCAAACATGCTTGTGGAAGTGTCATGTTGTGTATTAGTCTAGGCCTCACACTGTTATTATTTCTTTGGGAAATAAGTTATACAGGATACTGGAGGTATCACCACCTAATGCCATCTCTTTGATCTCTACGAAGAAATGTAGTAAGATCATTTCCTAGACAAGGGAATTTTTCTTCCTTATGATCTGGCCTCGGGGCAAGAAAAAGACAGTGGTGACATCCACAACCCCTAGAAAGGGATCCTCTTCAAAACAACAACAGATGGACAAGGCCATGGAGGAATAAAGGGAAATATTCACCTCACCTAGAGGGGTACCCCTACACTATCAGGTCAAGCACTCCATCGATCTGACCCCGGGTGTGCTTCTACCCAACAAACCGATCTACTGACGATCTGTTTTAGAGAATGATGAAATTTAAGAGGCAAATTTAGGAGTTTTTGCAGAAAGGGCACATCAGGCCAATTTCATCACCCTATGGAAGCCCCATCGTGTTGGTACAAAATAAATAAGACACCTAGAGACTCTGTATTGACTATCGAGTGTTGACTAAGATCAATGACCAGAATAAGTATCCAATCCCATGGATTGATGACATTCTGGACTAGCTCAAGGGGGGGGGGGGATATTTCAGCAAGATTGATTTTAAGTCTGGTTATCACCAGGTGACAATCAAACCCTATGATTTGTGGAAGACTAGATTCAAATCCAAGGAGGGCCTTTTTGAATAGCTATTCATGCCTTTCAGGTTGACAAATTCCCCCACAAGTTTCATGAGGTCTTTTATGCAGGATTTACTATTGTAGACAAAATTATCTCCCCTAGGTTCGATGGTCAACCTAGAAAAACACAGACACAAGGAACCCAATTCTTTCCTTAAAGTAAATAGATGATGGAATGAAGCCTGCCTGGAATCCGTCACATGCTTCATTCCTTCTTCAGCTTGAATGTTCCAATTCCAGCTCTGATATCCAAAATTAGAACCTGCACAATTAGATAACACAAGCCAATAAACTACAAGATCTATGCAGTATAATCTAAGTAATCTATTCAATATATCAACATGGCATTTAAATAAGTGAAGTAACGATAGTCAGATATAGGAAAACAAAGAGATATTTTCATTAATATAAATGGAAGGAGATTACAACCACAAATAAGTGTTTATTTTGTAGAATAGCTCCTCCAAGTTGTTAACCTGCCCTGTCCTTGTCACAATATGCACCTTTAATTTCCCTAAATGAATGGAATGTAAACCTCTCACCTTAGCAACATAATGGTAGAATCACTCTCCAAAATCCAACCCCTTGCATATGCAAGGTAGTAAATATACAGATGAATGGCGTAAATTGGGAATTCTTATCCAATTACAAATATAAGGTTTTAGATCCACCTTTGATGGGAGGATGGGATCAAAGGATAAGGTATGGAAACTCAAAAAAGGGATGGAATAAGATCCAAATGTTTAATCAGAGGTAAATGGTTATAAAAAATTTTGGAAGCTTCTGGAAGAGGAAGCTTCCATAAATTCTCCCCTTTTTCCGAATTTCTAGAACCAACGCAGGTGAAAAGGGGGGAAACCTATAGGTGATCAACGTTGGCCAAAATGATGAAACCTATAGGTGAATACTGTCCATAGGAAGGCGAAAAAACATTGGTCCTAAAACTGGCTCCGATAATGTGGTTTTAGGCAGAAATTCTAGGAAATGCAAGAGGTTCAATTAGGGCTTTGTGCAATGATGTTGACAATGGGCAATAAGATGTTGATCGATCCCATTAGGAGGCGTAATGACTGGATGTGAAAAAATGGCCTATAACAGAATGCCCCCTAAAGAAAAAATTAAAAAATGATGGCTGATGACTGAAGTTCTTTACCTTGTGACAAGTCGAGATCAAGAATAACCGACAAGCTACATCTGTTACAATACATTTGTTTCATGAAATATCTTTGCTCATGGAGGCATGCCCATACTAAACACATATGCTAACATAACATGTATAGTGATGAAATGATGCATCCACATATGCAACTAGTGGACCCATGACTGGATGACTATCTAGATGATCATAACCATTATACATTGTGATCTTTGTATAGCTTCTAAAATCGCATCCCTGATGGATGAAACTAGATATGGGGTCTTCTATCTCATTTACATAACCAACCAACGTAAAATTATAACCATGTGAATCAATAAGATGAGGTTGAACATGGTAGAAACCACCTAATTATCGACCAATGATGTAAGGCGTTAACAGATACAAGAGAAACCACTGATGGTGTTAATGGCTCTCATGGTACTACAGTAAAATTTGTACGGTGTGAGGAAAATTTCCATTGATGTATGAAATCAACAAGGTAGCAGAGGGGTGTTTCTAAGTCAACTTCTTGGATGATGCGTTGATGTCAACGAGAAGCAACCCATCGCAGGAGGGCCTTGATGTATCCCCCATCAAAGACACGAAATAGGTATGATGAGTGATATAGAATGATGATGATATGGAAATGGATCAAGAAAAGGAAAACATGGAATGAAGGCTTAAGATTATTGTGATAGATATCCATTGAAAAGATGTCCCTTAAACACATAATGACACTGAATGGAGTTGTCACCATTGACCGAAAACCAAGATGGAAGCTCTGAAAAGGTGTGATGAACCAAATGACAAGAATATTACCTAACCCAAAAACCATGTAGATGAAGTGGAAGAGTTTCATTCTCAAGAGTGACTCAATTCCATTAGCAAAATGGAGTACCCTGTTTTCCCAATTTTCCCAACCATATTGGTCAATACCTCTTCATTTTTCAACAAGATTGAGGAGGATAACATATGATTTATTTGTAAATTCACCCTTTGTATGGATCCCTCTGATTATTTTTAACAAACCCTAAGAAGGAGTGGTTTAGCCTTGTCATGGTTGACAAGTCCATCATCGTTTTATGTTTTAATGAGTCCAAAGAAGGTAAAACTTGACATTGTTTTCATGTTTAGAGAGTTTGAGAAAGAGGCGAAAACAAAAACTCCAGATATCCCTTTTCATAGATAGTCTCTTGAGTCCTAAAAGGTAGAAAATAATACTCAAGAGAACCTCTTAGCCATGTTTAGCTAAGGTATTCCTTTTTGTAAATAGTCAATCTTTGTCTAGAAAAGGGTTAAACTTATACTGTGAGTATGTCTTTTCATTTACTTTAACAAGTTCTAAAATACAAGTACTTGACAATATTTTCATGTTTTGGGGTTGTGAAAATAGCTGAAAGATGACTCCAAGGTTCATTTTTTGTTGGTTTATAGAGCCCGAAAAAGATATAAAAGTATACTCCCTAGACAAAATAACTTGTTTAAAACATGTTAAAACACCATTAACAACTGTTGACCTACTCAAAACACCACAAAAAGGATTAAACATACCTATTTCATAGTAAAAATGAAGCATATCTAGGTCAAAATATTAAATTTGAATAAAATAATGCAACAAATGACCATAAATACTCAAAATGACTATTCATTTTTACCATTTCACATTTACCTTCTACATTGAGAGTTTTATAGCACTTTTTTCCTCGATCTTCTACAGTTTATTGCGGCCAATCCGATGGATCATTTCAAGTATTTTCGCTTCTAGGTAGGATCTAAAACCCTTCTCTTTCATTTGATGGTCCATTTTTTGTGATTTCATGGAAATGTTTTGAGATTTTGAGGGACCTGGGGTTACTAAAACTTGCCCTAGGACCAACACACCCCCACTGTTTCAAAAAATACGTTGCACCTAGGCAGACTATGACTACTGGGAGAGGTGAAATGATCTATTTTGAACTATAGGGGTGTGTTGGTCACACAAAGATGAATGGTTTGTTAGACTTCCCTCAATTTTTGTCAGATTTTTTGCATGAAAAGGAGCCTAATGAATCCTTTATTGATGTTTCAGGTGTCCATTAGCACGAAATGGAATTAATTTGGTGAGAAAGTGAACATGAATAGCAATAGTTAGCTACATCAAATGATTCTTCCACTATTGAGGCACTGAAAAATTGTGGATTATTGAAATTCTTCTGGCTACCTGGTATAAGGCAACAAATGGAGTTGTTGAAATACCTTTTTCATTCATGGGATGTTCAGGTATAGGTGTTCAAGTTTTGGGAACATTTACTTGAGATAAAATTAGATGATATTTACTTTCTTATAGGGTTATCCAAGAGGGGTACCACCATATATCTTCTAGGTGGGAGGAGGGTTGGGGAGACCACGAAATATTATATGATTGTAGACCTTGAGCCCAACCTACTAGGGATGGATATTAGTATTAAATATGTGGCCCAATTACCATTACACAAAATACTATTTATTATTTCTATATTGGAAGGTAGCTCGACACTCCATGTAGCAAGTCTATCATACATGCAGTATGGGATAGAGTGTCTAGCACTAACATTGTTCAACTGGAGTGAGGGTTTCCTGGTCAATATGAAGGAAAAAATGACCAAAACGAAAGAGGGGAAGTTAAAAAACTTCGTTTATGTTTCGATCTCAGTCTCTTTTTCTTTAGAGTGGGTTCAATCACTTCAACCTCAATAGGTTATACTAGATTCAATCGATCCAAGGGTACCAAAAATGAGGCGGTGGATAGATCATATGCATTAGGGGAATTTTGAGGTCTAAAATGTGTCTCCTAAGAAAAACATACAACCAAAATAAACTTTATAATAATTGATAGGATTCAAGATGATGATGTCAACCATTGGGGATGATTCACCATTTTTTGAGTAAAAAAGCAAAAAGATTAAAAAATAATAAAATAATAAAACTACTTTTTCAACTCGTATTTTAAACTTATCTCCCAATGGTTTTACTCAAATTTCGAGTGGTAGTACTCGTTGAATACAAAATTTAATTCCTCATCCAAGGAGTACCCATTGTTCATACTTTCGATGGGTCCTTCTACACAAAAAATGAGAAATACATAAAAAAATGTGATTGCAATTACGTTTTTCATGTATTTTTTATTTTTCGTGTAGTAGGATTCATCAAAAGTATGAAAAATGGGTACTCCTTAGATGAGGAATCGAATTCTGCATCCAATGAGTGTTTCCGCTTGCAATTTGAGTAAACCCATAGGGAGATAAGTTGAAAATACGAGTTGGAAAAATAGTTTTTTCTTTTTTCCCTATAAAAGTTGATGATCTAATCTAATATTATTTTATTATTTCCACTATTATTTTATAATTTCCTTAGGAGGCCCATTTTAGACCTCAAAATTCCCCTAATGGCCCGACATGCAGGTCCGTTGGCAATCCATTTTTCACCAACCTTCTTCGGATGGCTGCATAGACAGTTCATCATGATCGATGACTATCCTTATGCAGGATTGGATTTCCGTGATGATCCCGAGCCCATACTTCTTGAGTGTAAGAAATGGGATGCTTCAGGTAAAATTATTTTGACCACTAATTTTTTGAAAGTTTTACAATTTTTGTGTGTTTTTTATGTTTCCGAGACAAAAATATTTGATGTTTCATGCATATTTTGGACCAGTTAGACCAATGGGTACATTATATATCCGTGGTGCAGGAGGACAACCACATGAGGAGGCTGTGGTACTAGTACAGGTCGTTGTGGTAGGATGAGATGTGCTACGAGATCTTGAGGTAGTCATGATCCTATCAGAGGTGGAGCGCCACATGGAGGTATTCACCCACAGGGTTGATGGGACCATAGTTGATTAGGTTCCCATGTGACTTTAGCGACACACCATCGGGGTTCCAAGATGTATTGGTCATTTGCTGCGCAAGATGGCTTGCGTAGTGTCTTTTTATCATGAGCACCATTAGTCTAATTATATTTTTTCATGTAGTTTTTCATATGGACGATGTAGCCATATGCGTCTCAGGACAGAAGTTTCTGTAAAACAAAACTTATATATATGTGTGTGTGTGTTTTCAGTGTTTCCTATTTCTTATTATGTTCTCAATATGATGTGATGTGAATTGGAAAATATTTTCATTCATTGCAAATGTCTATTTAAAACAAGATTAGCTATGGAATTTGCTAAAGTGTTTAGAAATCTAGAAATGTTTTCATATTATATGAAATCAAAATGTATTTCTAGAATATTCATTCTCAAAACCATGCGAACAATGGTGAGATTTCTAACTAAATATATTTTCATAAGTTGTATTACTACGAGTTGTGAATTGATTTTGATGACTATACCCACAGATACCATGTGAAAAAGCATCAGATAATAATTCACCCAATGCGCTATACTCAACAATGTTTTTAGTTGAGTGACCTATGCAAATCCCTTGCATACTCACTAGCTCGCCATTTGGAGAAAATATAGCCCATGCTGTGGAATATGGGTTCTGAGTACTACGACTAGAACCATCAACATAACCAATGTATGGTTCAAGAGATGCTGACATATGAATACCACACGTAAATGGGATCAACGGAAACCATGGGAAACTCTGAAAAGACACACTATAAACACACTCAAACACACTTATAGATAGTATGTACATATTTTATGTTGTGAAACCAGCTCCAAAAATAGAAGAAAAGAGATATCAACGCCTTAGAAATAAGCCACTTCGAGGGGGAAACCTCCAATACATTACATGAATGAACAATTTTTAGATGATACAAATTACAAAACCTCCTTTCTATATATAGGAGTCCATGAGGCCACAATGTAATCCTAGCCGACCTAACAATAATAATTTAAGGGCACAATAATAACAATATGGGGGTTACAAGGGTACAATAATAACAATAACGGGGTTACACTAACAACAATAAGGGACTATACTAGTAATATAGGGACCTAACATGCCCCTCTCATTCAAAAAAGTGTTGTCCTCAACGCTTGAGTAGCTCTGGGTGCTTCTGTATAAAATTCTCATCCTCCCATGTAGAATCTTCAGTGGGTAAGTTCTTCCACTTGATGAGATACTCTGAAATTGATCGATTCTGTAGCTATCGAGTTCTTGTTTCCGTGACCGCTTTAGGTTCCAATATGATTTTTCCTTCCTCATCAAGTTCTGCCAATATTGTTTGAACTGGAAGATTTTCACCTATAACCTTCTTTAAACATGAAACATGTAAAATTGGATGCACTCGTGAAGAAGCAGGAAGCTCCAATTTGTATGCCATAGTACCAATATTTTGCAACACCTTGTAAGGACCATAGTACTTTGGAAATTATTTATTATCCTTCTTAGCTTGCTTGAGGGACATTTGTTTGTATGGTTGTAGCCATAAAAATACCCAGTTTTGTACATCAAAACTTCTCTCACTGCGATGTTGATCTGCCTATTGTTTCATTCGATTTTGTGCCAAATTCAGGTTGTCCTTTAAGAGTTGGAGAACTTCTTGTTGATGCTCGATGTGATCTTCCACTGCTTGAACCTTCAAATTTTCTCTTAAATATGATGTGATGGATGGTGGATGATATCCATAAAGTGCCATGAATGGGGTCATTTTTGCTGCAGTATGGAAGGAACACTGTTACCAATGAAATAGGTAACCTGACCTCAAAACAGGAACTCTAGCCCAAAAAGACTCAAAAAATATGAAAAAACACCCCAAAAACAAAAAAAGTGTATTCCAAAATGCACTTGGTTTTTTTTAAGGTCAAATTTCAACATTTTATAAAATTATGCTAAACAAAAAATTGTTTCTTGAAAAAATGATTGAAAAAACACCCTCAAAACAAAACCAGTTGATACTGGAATAACAAAAAAAAAAAATTGTCATATTTTTGACATTTTTAAAAATAGAAATAGCATTTTTTAATTTTTAAAATTCAAACATTAAAAAAACCTAAAATTTAAGAAAAAAATAAATTTAAAAAATATAAACATTTTAAAGTTTAAAATTTAAAAATATATAGGAATAAAAAAATTAAAAAAAAACAAAATAAAAATTTTAATTCAAACATTAAAAAAAAACCTAAAATTTAAGAAAAAAAATTAAAAAAATAAAAAATTTAGAGATTAAAATTTCAAAATATATAGAAATAAAAAAATAAAAATAAAAACAAAATAAAAATATTAAATTAAAAAGAAAAACAAGTTAAAAAAAGAAAGAAATTATAAAAAATAAAATATAGAAATTAAATTTAAAAAAGAAAAAGAAAATGTTTATTAAATTTTAAAAAAAATTAAATTTTAAAATAAAAAATTAAATTTAAAGAAATATATTAAATTTTAATAAATTTAAAACTTAAAAAAAAAAGCATTATTGAAATTAAAAGTAAAAAAATTAAAAATTGATTAAAAATAAAAAATGAAAAATAAAATACAATAAAAATATTAAATTTAAAAAAATATATATTAAAAAAACAAATAGATTTTAGAAAATAAATTAAATTTAAATTATAAAAAATAAAATATATATATATATATATGAACTTAAATTAAAAATATATATATTAGATTTTATTAAATTAAAAAAAAATGTTAATATTAAAATAACAAATTAAATTAAAAAAAAAATATTAAATTTTAATAAATAAATAAATAAACAAATAAATTTTAAATATAAAGAAAAAAAGAAAAAAAATACATTGTTAAAATAAAAAGTTAAAAAACAATTAAAATTGAAAATTTGAAAATAAATAAATAAATTAATTAATTAAATAAAAAATAAAATAAAAAACAAATTAATTTGAAAATATTAAGTTTAACTTAAAAAAAAAATCTAATTTTAAATACACAATTTTAATTGAAATAAAAAAAATATAAAAATTTTATGTAACTAAAAAAATAATAATAAAAAATAAAAAATTTAAAAAATATATTAAATTCAAATAAATAAATTAAAAAAAATACAAAATTTACTAAATTTAAAAAATTTAAATGAAAAGACTAAACATAAAATTTAATTAAAAAAAAATATGAAAAAAAAAAATCAATTAAATAAAAAAAAATACAAAATTTAATAAAAATTATTAACAAAATTTAGAAAAAAAAAAAAAAAAAAAAAATTAAAAAAAATTAAATTTAAAATATAAAAATTAAATTAAAAAAAAAAAAAAAAAAAATTTAAATTTTTTGAATTAAAAAAAAAACCAAATTAAAAATAAAATATTAAAAATAAAAAAAATAAAAAAGAAAAAAAAAAAAGAATTTTTTGATCGTGGTGGTGCCGCCAATCGGCCTCCCGCCCAGGTGACGGCGGAGGTCGGCCGCTAGGCGGGAGGCCGATTCTGAGAATCACCCTCCCGCGGCGGGAGGTCGATTCCGGGAATCGCCCTGAGGTCGATTCCGGGAATCGCCCTGAGGCCGATTCCGGGAATCGCCCTGAGGCCGATTCCGGGAATCGCCCTCAGGCCGATTTCGGGAATCACCCTCCCACGACGCGGCTCACGACGCGGGAGGGCGATTCTCGGAATCAGACTCAGGCTGATTCCGGGAATCGCCCTGCCGCCACGACGCAGCCCGTGACGCGGGAGGGCGATTCTCGGAATCAGACTCAGGGCGATTCCCGGAATCGGCCTCCTGCGGCGGGAGGGCGATTCCCGGAATCGGCCTCTCGTCGTGGGAGGCCGATTCCGAGAATCGCCCTCCCGCCTCACGGCAATTCCCGGAATCGGCCTCTCACCGCGGGAGGGCGATTCCCGAAATCGGCCTCCCGCGGCGGGAGGGCGATTCTTGGAATCGGCCTCTCGCCGCGAGAGGGCGATTCCCCTCCTTGGAACTCGGCCTCCGGGCAGAGGGTACCTCGAATATGAGGAGGCCCATCTCCACACCGCCTTCCGTGCGTGCAGAGGGTGATTCCCGAAATTGGCCTCTCGGGCCGCGGGGAGGGCGGATTCCCGAATCAACCGTCACGCAAGAGGGCGATTCCTAACGGCCCCCCGCCCAGTGGCGGCGCTCGCGCTCGCGGGCGGCTTATGTCGCATGCGCCCCCCGCCCGCCCAGCGACCGGTCTCCGCCACCACCTGGGCGGGAGGCCGACTGGCGGTGCCACCACGATCAAAAAAATTCTTTTGTTTATTTTTATTTTTATTTTTTAATTTTTTTTATTTTATTTTAATTTTTTTTATTTTTATTTTTAATTATTATTATTATTATTATTTTTTAATTCAAAAAATTTAATTAATTAATTTATTATTATTATTATTTTTTTTAATTCAAAATTTTTATTTTAAATTTAATTTGTTTTAATTTTTTTGTTTTTTTTTTTTAATTTAATATTTTAGATTAATTATTTTTTTAAATTTAAAATTTATTCATTAAATTTATTAAATTTTAATTTAATTTATTATTATTATTTTTAAATATTTTACTTTATTTTGTTTTTCATTTTTAAAATTTATAAATTGTTCTATTAAAAAGAAAATAAAAGAAATTTATGGATATTTGTTTTTTAATTATTCGTACGTGGTTTTTTTCATTTTTTTTGTTTTTTAAATGATAGTTTTTTTTATTATAATTCTTTTATTTTAATTTTCTTTTTTTCAATTTTTAAATTTGTTTTTTTTTATTTTTTTTTTTTTTTTTTTTTTTTAAATTTGTATTTTTGTTTTCTTCTTCTTATTATTATTATTTTAATTTAAATTTTTAAATTTAATTTTTTCTATTTTTCTATTTTATTTTTTTATCTAAATTTTAATTTTGTAATTTAAATTATTTTTAAATTTTCTATTTTAATTTTTTTTTTAATTATATGGATTTTTTTAATAACTTAGAAAAAATGTTTTTGATGTTTTTTTTTTTTTTTTGGTTAATTTTTGTTTTTTTCTTTAAATTATGTGATTTTTTTTCAAATTTTATCATTTCTTTTGATATAATTTTCGAATATTTTTATTTATTTATTTTTTTAAATTTTTTTTTAGGAGTTAATTTTGTTTTTTTACATTTTTAATGGTTTTTTTTTATTGTATATATATATATATATATATATATATATATATATATATATATATATAAGTTTTGTGTTTTTTATTACCACAATATGAAAATCACCACTCTAACAAAAAAAAGGTTGATGTCACATCAATACGTTTCAAAATTAGCATGAAAAAATCACTGCCTAAAAAAAAAATTGACTCGCATCAATACATTTCAAAATTAGCATGAAAATCACTAACATTTTAAAACAAATATTCATACTCTTACAAATAAAAATATTAGAGTGTTAAAAATGTGCTCAAAAAAAAAAAAGGTGATTCTGCATCACCACTTTTCAAAATCGGGTGCATTTTATGCTACCAAAAAAAAGTAGGTAATAGTGAGGTTACCTATTTCATTGGTAACAGTGTTAAGGAAGTGTTATACCACCATTCAGCAAGAGGTAACCACTTGATCCATTGTGTTTGTTTATCAGATACAAAATAACGAAGATATCCTTCCAAACATTTATTTACTATCTCAGTTTGACCATCAGATTGAGGATGATAAGATGAGATATGAACTAATTGAGTACCCAAACAAGAAAATAACTTTGTCCAAAAATTTCCAGTAAAAATGGGATCTATGTCGCTCACAATAACCCTTGGGTTTCCGTGTAGCTTTTGAATTGTGTCCATAAATGTAGTAGCAATTGTACTTTCTTTAAATGGATGAGATAATGCACAAAAGTGTGCATACTTGGTAAGTCTATCAACTACCACCATGATGACACTCTTTCCTTGACTTAGGTAAACTTGTGATAAAATCCATTGAAATATCCTCCCAACGTTGACTTGGAATGGATAAAGGTTGTATAAGTCCCGGGTCTTAATTGTCTCCACTTTATTCTGCTGGAAAACCAAACATTCCGCCACAAAAATTTGAATATCAGATTTACGGCCATCCCAAAAAATTATTTCTTCAACCTATGGTAAGTTTTTAAAAATCCTGAGTGTCCTCCTAAAGAAGAAGTGTTCAATTCCAAAATAATATTTTGTTTTAGTTGGAAATTCTTACAAAGATATGAGCAATCTTTGTACCATAAGGAATCATTTTTCCAACTAAATTTATCAGATGTACTGGGATCTTGCTGCAACTTTTGAATGAGTATCCACACTTCTTCGTCCTTCTTCCATTCATCTCTTGCTTCAGTTATCCAATCTGGTTGGATATTAGAAATGGCACAAAGCAATGCTTTCACCTCCTCATTCTTTCTTGAGAGTGCATCTGCAACAAAATTTAGCTTCCCTTTTTTGTATATTATTTCAAAGTCATAACCCAACATCTTTGTGACTGATTTTTGCTGCTCTTCTAAAGATATTCTTTGTTCCAAAAAGTGTTTAAGACTATCATGATAATTTTTTACCTTGAATTGTCTCCCCATTAGGTAAGGTCTCCATTTCTTTAGTGCATGTAGTATTGCCAACATTTCCTTCTCATAAACAGCCTTTTGTAAATACTTTCCTTCGATTGAATAACTTTCAAAAGAAATGGGTCTTCCTTCTTGTATTAAAACAACACCAATTCCATTTCCTGAGGCATCACATTCCACAATAAAGGTTTTTCTGAAGTCTGGCGTAGCTAAGACCGGGTGTTAGGCACATTGCCTCTTTAAGATGTTCAGAAGGCCTTAGTTGCTTCAGGAGTCCATGAAAATGAATCTTTCTTCAATAATGTTGTTAGAGGTGCTACTATTATCCCATAATTCTTAACAAACTTGCAATAATACCCTGTTAACCCGAGGAATCCTCGCAACTGATTTATGGTTGTGGGGACTTTCTGTTCCTTAATGGTTTTAATTTTGTTAGGGTCTATCTTAACACCCTCGTGAGATACAATATGACCCAGATATTCCACCTCTTGTATTCCAAAGAAACATTTGGATGTTTTTGCATATAATTTTTTCTACTGCAATAGTTTGAGCACCCTGTAAACATGTTGAACATGATCCTTCCAAGACTTGCTGTAGATTAGTATATCATCAAAGAATACTAGCACAAATTTTCTAAGTAAGGGTTTGAAAATGGAATTCATCAACCCTCGAAATGTATAAGGTGCATTGGTAAGGCCAAAAGGCATGACCAAAAATTCATAATGACCCTCATGAGTTTGAAATGTTGTTTTTGGAATATCTTCAGTCTTCATTTTAATTTGATGATATCCTGAACGAAGATCCAACTTGGTAAAATAAAATTGCTCCATGTAATTCATCCAATAATTCACTAATCAAGGTGAATGGGAAATTTATCTTTAATGGTGAGCTTATTGAGCTCCCATAATCAGGACACATGCGATGATCCATCCTTCTTGTGTACCATACACACAGGAGCAGAAAGAACTTTGACTAGGTTGGAATTATACCGCCTCAACATTTCTGCAATCATATGTTCAATTTCGCTCTTTTTGACATAAGGATATCTGTAAGGCCTGATGTTTGGAGGAACACTTCCTAGAATCAAATGAATAGCATGATCATGATCATGAATAGGTGGGAGTCCTTTGGGAGTATCAAACACCTTGGAATGATTGTCCAAGACTTTTTGGAGATCTGGAGAAATAGATGATTTTGATGTTGGAACTTCTAGTGAGAATAATTGTGCAATTATGCCCCGTTGTTCTTTCTTCAGAAGCTTTGTTATGACATTATATCTTATTATCTTCCCCGACTCGCCCTCGCTCCCCGACCCGACTTCCTTTCCACCGAAAAAAATTCAAGAAAAGTTCGTGAAAATTAAAAGCTACTGTCCCCAAATATTGCAACCATTGTATTCCTAGTACAACATCAGCACCTCCCATTGGAATGGAAAACATTGGACTATTCAATAAGTATTCCCCCATGGTTAGCTTAATATTATGTCATTTTCCAAAGCAATTTATAGTTCCTCCATTTGAAACCATCACTTGACATTCTGGTGTTGGGTATAGGAAAAAATTCAATTCTTTGGCTACCTTACAATGAATAAAATTATGGGTACTACCCGAATCAATCAACACTATTACCTTTTTATTCTTGACATGTCCTTCTATCTTGAGAGTTTGAGGAGTGGTAATTTTGCCAATGCATCACACGATATGGTCGGACTCATTTCTTCCGCTTTCTAGGGTTGGTTCCTAGTGTATGTTCTCTTCTCTTGTTCATTTTCTTCCTTTTCGTCAATATGTAAAATAATTTCTTCTTAGCACACTTACGACCTTTAGTGTATTTTCTATCACAATTTTAGCAAAGCCCTTTTGCTCTTTTTTCTTACAATTGTTGGGTTGTCAACCTTGTAGGTTTTGGAAATCTAGGAGTAGCAACACTTCCTTCTTTATAGAAGTGAGTGGTAGGCTTCCTTGTCGCCATAATTTTACATTCAATTTTTATTGCCAACTTGGATGCCTTCTCCAATGAATCAGGTTCCAAAAGGTGAACCTCATGTTGGATGTTATTCTTTAAATCCCCCATGAATACATCAATATTGTGTCCCTATGGAATATCAGTTACCCTTATATTCAATTTTTGGAAGTCCTCAATGTGCTCCACCATTGAACCCTTTTGTTTGGAGATTTATCAATTGGCTAAAGAAGGTGTTTTCATCCTCATAATGTGCTATCATTTCCTCCATAAAAATTGATCAAGTGGAAAAAATTAATGAGCAAAGTCATCGATAATAACACAAATGTATTTTGTTCTAAATGTAAAGTTCAATGTGTACCTTTTGTGTGTTTTGTACATTATTGAGATCAAAATATTGCTCCATCTGTAGTATCGATGTTACAGGATCCTTTCCATCAAACTTCCTCATATCCATTTTTGGAATATGGTGGTTCTTCCTGCCAACATTAGAGTTTATGAAATCACGATTAGCATTTATTTTGTTCTCATCATGAGGTTCTTCTATTATATTTCCGCCATTAGGAATCATTTCTTGTTTTAAGCTTGTCATCAAGCCTTCCATGTATGCTTTTAGATCATTCTTCATGTTTTCCATGTTGTCTTTCATGTCATCCATCTTAGCTTCCATGCCCACTTCCATGCCATCCATCTTAGCTTCCATGCCATCTATCTTAGCTTCCATGCCATCTATCATAGCTTCCGTGCCATTCTTCAAACCATCCATCTTAGATTCCATGCCTTTCTTAAATCCATCCATCTTAGTTTCCATGCCTTTCTTCAAAACTTCCATGTCATTTTTTGTTGCTCTTTGTGAGAGCGAAATTTGTTGCACTTGCTCTTGTAATTTTGTTAGATCATGTTGCAATTATTCATCTTCATGATTCATCGTAGAGCCTTCTGAAGGCTTAATGGGTGTTAAATTATTTTTATGGGGCATATTTTAGAACCTAATACTGATATCTATTCTACAATATGCCCTTGGAATCAATTCAATTTGATTCTTCAAAAAGATTTATGCAATTCGGGAAAAAAATACACACATTTTTCTTGCATTTGAGGAGCTCGATATTGAAATTGGATTATCTCTGTGATTGCAGCACTTCAATATTTGAATTTAGGCACCATCGTAGCCCTCTAAATTCTCCTTCTAATGCCACAGGTCTGACCTGATTTGGATTCTCCAAGACAAAGTTGTGTCCAATCTCCCACAATGACCTAATTATGGACTGGTTCAGTAGAGCGAAATTGTACGACTTGCCATGTGTCACTGTTCCCTCCTTTGACTCCAAAATTGATAGACCAAAAAATACAGTCTGTGCACTTGTAGCCAATTTTTACATCATTCCAATCTGATGCTCAGAGAGAGAGATATGAATATTTTCCCACGATCACCTCTTTGAGTGAAAATCTGGAGCTCGAAAAATACCTAACTTCGACTTCCAGATCATATATCCAAAATATTGCGAACCAAGCTCGAAATTTTGTGATGAGTTTCTTAATTTCGGGCTTTCCTTTCCCAAAATTTCAGCTTCTAAAACTTACAGAAAAAACGTTATAGCGAAAATTTCGTGATGACATTTTTAAGTGAAATTCAGGAGCCTCCAAAAAGCCCTAACTTCCACAAATCATATCTCCGCAAATATTGTAAACCAAACTCTAAAATTTTGCGACGATGTTCCTCAGGATTTTAGCTTCACACTCTAAACATTTTAGCTTCTAAACCTTCGTAGAAACAAAGTTATAGCAAAAATTCCACGATGACTCGTTTGGAGCAGTGAAACCCTAGAATCCAAAGCCTCTGATACCAAATGTTGTGAAACCAGCTCCAAAAATAGAAGAAAAGAGATATCAATGCCTTAGAAATAAGCCACTTCGAGGGGGAAACCTCCAATACATTACATGAATGAACAACTCTTGGATGATACAAATTACAAAACCTCCTTTCTATATATAGGAGTCCATGGGGCCACAATGTAATCCTAGCCGACCTAACAATAATAATTTAAGGGCACAATAATAACAATATGGGGGTTACAAGGGTACAATAATAACAATAAGGGGGTTACACTAACAATAATAAGGGACTATACTAGTAATTATAGGGACCTAACATTTTACTATGCACATGACCAAGCATAGTATTTTTTGAGGTACAACCCATTTCTGGGCCATGTTAGTGGAACTCAATCGAAATCTACCAACTCATAGGCCACTTTTGTAAGGACTCGCTTGAAAATTTATGGACCCAACCACATAGGTTGGAATTTCTTGGACCTAACTTATTGGCCGCCTGGTCATATAAGAGAACTAGGCCTCCTTCTGAGAAGACTTGAGGCTTGACACTTTTGTCGTATTATGCCTTGACACGTATCTTATGAGCTTAATTGGCTAAAGCGGAATCATGTTTGGTTTATTCAAACGAGTCAAATGTAACAGACGCTCCTCCTCTACGGAAGTGGTAGGAAGAAGTTAGACAGCTAGTTTCAATGATGGAACTTTACACTAAATGTGTAGGATAAATTCCATATCATAGACCAACTTAAAGGGTGTGAATTTGGTAGCAGTCCTTACTGAGGTTCGGTATGCCCATAAGGCTACCTAAAGAAGCAGTTGCCAGTCTCGTTTATGGACCCCTACCATATGTTGAAGCATAGTTCTAAGAACTTTGTTGACAACCTCAACTTGTCCATTAGTCTATGGATAGTAGTAAGAGGAATTTTCATGTGAAAGTCCCAACTTGGCATCTAGTTCGGTCATTACATGATTTCAGAAATTATTTCTGTGATCTATTACAATCGCTTGTGGTACACCAAACCTAGAAATAACGTGGTCGAAGAAAAAATATGCAGTCATCTCGCCATTGTTGTTAAATATAGGCATCACCTTGGCGCACTTAGTAAAGTAGTCAACAAAGAAAATAATATAACCATTCCCCCCAGATGAGGGAGGGCTACATGTCATAAAGTCAATGCCCCATTTTGAAAAAGGACCAACAACGATGATGGGATGCAAAGGAGAAAGTGGAGCACGCATCTTGCGATCATAAATATAGCACACATGAAACTTATGGACAGTGACGATGCAGCCGTGAAAGATAGGGGGCCAAAATTAACCAGTGTGTAGGATATTCTTCATGGTAGCGTAACCAAATAGATGGGCACCACATGCCCCTGAATGACATTTGTTAAGAACTTTCTCTGATTCCTCAAGAGCGAGGCACCTCCATAAGATCGCATTGATACCACAATGGTAAAGAGTGTTGCCGATAATGATGTAATATTAGGATTGGTATCGAGTACGTTGTTGCTCCGAGCCACATGGGCTTCACTCAATGAACCTATAACATATCACGTGCGATCATAGCATATTAAACAATATCCTTAATTTGAGTACATATTGGAAAATTCCTCCAGAAAATACATTATTTAACCCCCTACCAATATAAACCCAATACACCTTCCAAGTTTAAAAATCCCCTACTTTAACTATATATTGTAGGTATTAGTTTTTTCATTAAAATTTTTTATACCCCTTTATATTTTTTCATTAACTTTGAGCTCCATTTTTTATACCTGCCAATATAAAAACCCTTTACCCGCTATATATCCCCCAATATATTCTGTCATTTTTTCCTGATTATATATCCCCCAATATGAACCCACGTGCTATAATATTGCTCCCACAGTGAAGCCCTTGTGCTCTGAGCAAGAGGTATTAGGATGAAAAGTATGGGTCTGAAGATAAATCAAGAAATATCCATACCACGATTCATATGATAAAACCAGAAACAATGAATTGTCAGGGATATAATCTTCAGATGTAGATTCAGAATCAAGGGAAGGAAATTCACACATAAGCTCGACCAAAACTAGGGATTTCTTGGACTTGGATTTGATGAATTCGAGGTCAAACTCTTGGAGAATAAAAATCCATTTAGAGTACCCACCCCCCGAGCAACTAACGTGACAATATATATGTCATAGGGTTTCAATCTGAAACAACCATAATTTTCCTAAGCAAGATGTAATGGTGGAACCTTTGGACATCTTGAATGGTCGCCAAAGCCAACTTTTCAACATGAGTATATATGCTTTTAGTATCATTGAGGTTTTGAATCAGATAATAAATGGAATGTTCAGTCCCAATATTTTCCTCTTGGACCAATACCATTTCTATAGTAGAAATGGAAGAAACTAGGTACATGAAACAGTCGCACTGATAATCAGGGGGTAAATAAGAGATGCCCAAACCAGTACATCTTTCAAGGCATCAAACCCTTTTTTAACAATGTCATCCCAATGGAAGGGTACCCATTTCTTCAGTAAGTGAGTGAATCATTTTGTTAGCTTGGAATAATTGGGGATGAAGCTCTGTAGGAAGTTAGATTTCCCTTGGAGTGTTTATGACTGAACGAGAGAGGAAGGTGCTGGCAAGTGAATGATTGCTTGCAATTTCAAAGGATCAATACAAATTCCTAGTTTTAAAATAACAAAACCTAGGAGACAAATAGAACCAATACAACATTTGTGCAGGTTAAGTTGGGTGTTATAGTGTCTGCAATGGAGAAATATAGCCCGAAGATGCATCAGGTGATTAGCCTGATGTTTTAAATGAGCAACGAGATCATCCAAATATGGTTGTAAAATGTGTTATATATCATGAAAAGTGTAATCCATCGCACGTTGAAATGTGGCACCCGCGTTCTTCAAGCCGAATGGGAGCTTTTGATAACCAAAATTACCCTAGGGAAAGATAAATGTAGTCTTAGGTTGGTGCGTCAGGAGAACGCTGATTTGGTTATAGCCCAAGAACCCATCCATGAATGAATAGATCTCGCAGCCAGTGCATCCATCAACAATCTAGTTGATGAAATGGTTTGGATAGTTGTCCTTGGGACAAGCACGATTCACATCTTGATAATCGACACATACTTAGATGGTGCCTTGTTTCTTCATGACAAGGACAAAATTTGATACCTAATCAGTTAAAGTAACGAGGTATATGAAACTAGCCCAAAGAAGATTTTCAACTTTAGCCTTAATCCTGACATCCTTCTTGGGATTAACTAGATAGAGGTGGTACAGGATGGGTTTTGTGTCGAGATACATCTTAATATCATGTACAATTATAATTGGGTTAGTTTCTATCATTTATTCATAAGTTCAAGAAAATACATCCTGAAGTTCTTGGAAAAGGGCTTTATAAATCTCGATCTCATATGGAAAACAAGATGCTCCAATGTGCATATTTTTGAAAATACCTATTTTGATAGGAATTTAAAGATGTATTGTGTCTTCAATATTTGAGAGGTTCTTTTCAAAGTCGATCTCATGAATAGAGACGAAATTTGTGAGAGGTTCAACGGAATTGGGTAAATAGACAACATTGAGATTATCCTCAATGGAATACGGTAAGGAAGAACAATGATGATGTTCATCCCATGACCTACCATATAGCATCATGATCTCCATGATGCTTTCATCGGTAGAGAATAAGCGATAAAAAGGGTTAGAAGGTGTTCCATAATCTAGTGATCGATCTACCCAATAAGAAGAAATAAGTCGTGCAAGATGAATAAATGGCTTCGTAATGTATATCAACAGGGCTCAGTGGCATACGGTCTCCAAAAAATTGGATGTTGTTTTTATTAGGTACAATCCACAGATCATTCGGGATCATATATGATGATATCATGTCAATATAGGCAACTAAAAAAGAGTTATCAGGAATTGGAGGAGGGGGGAATGAAAATTTTCCCATAAGAGATGAATCCTTCAATAATCCAACCCTGACATGTTGATAGAATTGTAGGGATTACCACACAAGAGGGACACTTATAGTAACATGAGAATCAGAGGTGAAAAAAGTGAGTTGGTCTATGGCTACAATCATGCCTTTATGGGGAAAGGAAATCATACAAAAATAGTTCAAAATGACAACAACCATAGCGAAACCCATGTATGTCCCAGTATAGTATTATAATTAAGAGGTCCGTCAATAAATTCTACTTCTATAGAGATGAATTTTCCCCCTAATTCTAGTTGAAGGGAATTTAAAATCCAACAAGGTTTGTAAGTTCTTCCATCAAAGCTTTCAATGTGGTGGTCTATTGACTCAGTTTAGGTGAACATATCACCTTCCAAAAATACATGGAGATAATGTAGATCATGGCTCCCTCATCCACAATAGAATGATGAATTTTCTTACCATGGACAAAGACCTAGATTATAAAAGCTAATTGAGGTGGAATTCAAGGGGTATAGTTTTCATGAGAGAAAACCACTAGATTGGAATCTGACAGATCCACACATCCGATAGTTGACAACAAGGCCTTATTTTGGGTGGGGCAGTATTGGAACACCTCAAGAGTTGACATAGCTAATGGAGACTGAGCTAAGTATTCAAATATGTTATAATTTGGGTATCTCTTTAATGAGGGTTGAAAGTAGACTTATGAATAAATCCTTTTTGAGGTTTGATATTCAATTCCCTAGGAATAAGAGGTGGAGTAGAATCAGATGAAGGGAATGTCGAACTGGCAGTCTAATCATTAGCCTGGCCATTTAGTGGATTCATATTATTGTATTCCTTATTTCGAGTGGCCACCATAACATCAGATCTCAGCTTTGAAGATGAAAGCATCAAAATCGTGTTAGAGGAAGAAGGGTCACGGGAAACCATATGGGTCTCCTAATTGGGAAACAGGTCGGTCAAACGGTAGGAGAAGTAGAATATTTAAGAAAATGATTCACTTCAATGCGATGTAGATAGTCACATGTAAAGTGATCCTTGTTGCAAATCAGTCATGGGTAACAAGGCTTTCACTTCTCATCGAAAGACTGATTTGTTTGTTTATCCCACGGTGAAGAATCTTTCTGATTTTTACCTTTTCCTTTATTCTTGCTTCTTGGTTTCTATGGAGAATTTCCCTTATCATATGAGATGGAAATTATTTTGGAAGCAGAACCTATAGGAGGATGGGATTGAAGGTTTTGAGTTGATGCGACAAGAGCAACACCAGATGGTTTACTCATTAATTGTGAATTGGAAGAACCAATCACGCCATCAACGACATGAGATTCTTTACCAGGTGGAGGAGGAAAAATATTTGAAGGTCTCAGAGCATTCAATATCTTATCATAGAGCATTCCTGATTGGTTATAAATAAGGACCAAATATTTTTCACAAGCAATAAATTTATCTTCTATCACGACTCCACTTTAGTCACATCTTATGTTATGGGCGACAATAGATATTTGGTAAACCATTCCGCTAACAATTGATCAAGAACATAAGTCTTGACCAATTGGCGACTACTCCTCCACTCATGAATGTGATCTGAGATGTGAGTGGAATCTGATTGTTTGAAATTGGTCAATATTTCCATTCCAGTTTCATATCTGATGCGTAACTGGAAATGTGTGAGAAAGGTGGTGGCTAAAGTGTTGGAATCATGAAACAAAGTTCTAGAAAACTCAATATACCATTTAGCTATGGTACCTATAAGAATTCGTTGGAAAAGGTGAAGTCGAACGGAATCATCATTAAGGGAGTTCAAAGAATACCATAGATGATAAGTCATGACGTGTGTCGATGGGTCTTCTCCTGGATTCCCATTTAACTTTGGGATATTTGAAGGCAATTTAGTGGGAATAATAGGCCACCATGGAAAATGAGCAATCGGGTCATTATTGAGCCGAGTTATGTTTGGAAATTCAAGAGTGGCCATAAAAGGTAACTTTTGGTTAAAGTATGGAGGAGGATGACTTGGATATGAAGGAATAGATTTTGCACTAGGCACTTGCATTCCTGGATAAGGGGGATTCTGATAATAAGGAACTTGAGTACCGGGATAAGGAGGATTCTGATAACTAGTATACAAGTGACCTTGATGTCCACTATCGAGGAAACGATAATGCTGCTGGAATGGTTGGGTCTGGATTTTTTGGCCTTGAAAAGGCACTTAATATGGACCATACTACTGCCCAATGGGATTTTTCATTATCCCATGATAAGGTGGGTTTGGTTGGGATTGCACCATACTATGAATAATCTGTCATATTGATACTTGAGGAGTACCCTGTCTAAGTGGTTGAGAGTGTGAGGTACCTTGTATTTTATGGGTAAGTGGAATTTGGGAAGTTCCATATACCATTGGAATAGATTGAGATGTAATGAAAACCTATAAAGGTTGGCTCACATGTATTTGATCTTGTTGTGGTGCTGATGGATGGATAGGAATTTGAGAAGATGGTGCAGGTTGAGGATTCAAAAATTGGTCCCAATATGAACCAGGTTGAACGGGAAAAGCAGTTTACCAAACACTGACAACCATTCCAGGATAAGGAGTACCATAATGAGGCTTGTTACCAATTTTAGGCATACCAACAATAGGTTGCCCCCTGCTAAAGGAGGAGCGGATGATGGAGGAAACTATGACCCGGATTGAGGATACCCAACATAAGGAGAGTTGGGTTATTGAAGGTAACCTTACCCACTGATATAAGGGCCAGCCTGATGCTCAACTGTAGCTGTAAGAGAAGGAAGACGAGGAGTAGACTGTGTGGCACTCATAAGAGAAGTAACATATTATATTTCCATATTGGATGACATAGGAGAGCTCCAAGCACTGGAAGCCACACCAGAAAAGATACCAGATAAATACTAATAACCTAGACCACCATTCAAATGTGTTTCTAGTGATGTTGCAAACATATATGTGGAGGAAACATTTGATGTATCGACCATGGTGGCGAAAATGGGTTGGGAATTTGGATCAATTCCAGTCATGGTTAAAAAATTCGATGAATATCACCGTGAGAAATCCGGGCGAGTCCAAAGAATCAAGAAAAGGAGTTTGTGTCGGAGTTTGAAGAGGAAGAGGGTCATTTTAATAAAAATTAATTCCTTTCCAATGAATAGGAGTAGAAGGATGAGGCTCTTCTTGTGGTATCTCTTCAATACTCACAAGTCCGGGTGGAAGAGGTTCAACGTTGGGTCCAATATATATACATTCAAACTGAGACAAAGGAAGAGAAGAGGAAGGTCTTGAATAGACATGTATAGATGGTTGAGGCTCCTCAAGCTCAACAACCTCAGGAATGAAAGTGTCTGACTCAGGAAAGTCAGGTTCAACAGCCTCGAGCAACAAAGTTTCAAGGACTTCTGTTTCGATTATATCAGTGCCACCATCAAGAGTAAATGTGATCTTGGGCTCAGAACTCAAAGGGACAGATGATTATGGCAGATCAATATCAAGAGGAGGGATAAAAGTGGTTCCAAATGTTCCTGATTCAATATTTTGTGTCTTATTATGCTTTTGAAGACTTCTAGGAGTATCCTCTGGTGGAAGTGGAGGCTAAATTTTCATTCTATGTGAACGAAGGGGTGGTGGATTTTGTTCTTCCACGTTGGACAATAATTTTTATTAACATAAAATGAAATAAATAAAAAATAGGGTAATCTAGACATAAAGGATTACCAAGCAACTGTGAACTGCAATATACACCTTGGCAAACCAATAACTTAATGTATGGAAACCAATCTCCCTAAATGTTTTGTTCTGTGTATCATGGTATAAAAGGCGACAGACTCAATTACCTATGGATGGATAGAAACCTATAGGGTACTCCCAAAATATACTCAATAATATGTGGGAGTGTAGTTGTAGTAGTGTTGTCTAATGCATAACCATTTGATGAGATCATTACCTTATACTTTACGGGCGTTGAGCTTCATCCAATATACCCAAAGGTATGTGGAGAAAAATCCTATACACTCACATACGTGGAATGAGATATCACCCCCAGAATATAATGCTGGAAATAAATGATAGCTCCTATGTTTAACGATGTTGGAACATGTCTCTAGCCTAGACCTCTATGTGTTTGAATTAATATTACAAATTCTCCTTAGGTTTATTCAATAAATTTTACTGTTTATATTTAATTTTGTTTCATTTTTAGGGCTCACCATGAATGTCACCTGAATATCCCTAAAATGAAAATCTAGCATGAAAAAATGGAAAACTTTCTCTTTCAATGAAAATCTAGCTAAGCAAGGGAAGAAACAATCAGTATGAAACATAGAACATGCAACAAAAAAGATAAAAGATGAAATTTCCCTTTCAATGTAACTGTTCCTACACTAATGCACATACAAAACCCTAAATTCAAAATGAAATTTTTTTCTTTTCACCACACTTAATTTTAGAAATGAAGAAAACTAAGATGCAAATGTTTAATCACTAATTCAAATGCACTTTTTAGAATGAGGACTAGAACAACAATTCATCCAAGCAATCAATGACTAATAAAAATCAGTTTGCAAGAAACCAAATGATAAGAATAGAGAAAAAACAAAATCAATTCTTACCAAAGGAAATCAAACTCAAATGCAAACCAAATGGAGGCTTAAGGAAGAACACAAGACACTCAAGAGTCATAGAAGGTAATATGGAAGTAGGTTGATCAAAGAGGCACTTAGAAAATGAGTAAAAATTTGTGCAAAAATAGGGGTCAATGTTGGCCAGAGGAGGCACCATGATCCAGGTGGATATTGGTGGTCACCCGCCTATTCCACTTGGGGCTCCACAATTGTCTATTTTAGTTTTTCAGTTTCGGCACAGTTTACTATTTTTAGCAGTTTTTCGGGTCCTAAACTTCCGGAGCCGTTTTGAGGCCCTAAACGACGTTTTTTGGGAAAACGGAGGGCAACATGGGTCCATGGACCGATGTTGCCCGTTCCAAATTTGTAGTCCTTGGATAGATCTTTCTAACGAGGTATGGTATGCATCAAACGGAGATCGTATGCCAAAGTTACGCCCCTGGGAAGTTGAAACACCAATTTACCCAAACGGGGCCCATAGTTTTGGCGCTTCATCTCCTAGGGTTAGGGTTTTGGCTATTTAGGATTTCCCATTGTTTCTAAATAATAAATAGGCTCTCGAGCCTCATTGTAACTCAGTTCAGAGGCCTGTAGCCGCCACATCTCTTCTCAGAGATAGCTACCAGCGCCCTAGCTAGTTTTATTTCCATTCTGTCTGTAAGCAAATTTCAGTTCTTTGATATTAATGAAATGAAGTGTTATTTCCGCTGCATCTCTGTATTTATGTTTATATGTTTATTCTGTTGCGTTCCTACATAAATCCGGATCAGTGGTATCAGAGCGGTCTGCTTTTTATCGATCCTTCTTTGCATGTCCCCAACGAGGTCGGGGTATAAGGAGCTAGGGCTCGATCTGGTGGAACCTTTGCAAGATCAGCCTCGCAAACCTCGACGGACGCCCATGGGGGACGAAAAGAAAGATGAGGGACCAGGAGATCCTATCAAAATATTGCTCGAGGAGGCCCTCGAAAAACAAAGGAACGCGATGATGGATAGCTTTGCTCAGATCCTTCAACGGCTGCCCACCGGCGGCGCATCTGCATCCAGTAGCCACTCTGGAGTTGCGACTCCCTTTAAGGGACAAGTAAATTTTGACATTCCCATATTTGAGGGTCAAATAGACGCAGATGCCGTAGATAGATGGTTGAATCTATTAGAAGGATATTTCTCTGTTCATGACTTTTCAGACCGGGAGAAGATTATTTTTGCACTCCTCAAAGCTACCCCCCATGTTAAGGACTGGTGGGAAACCTACTGTGAGAACAAAGACCAGACAGAACCCTCTCTGTTCTCGGTCGTACCAACTTGGAATTCTTTCCGAGACGCCGTCAAGGAACAGTACTATCCCGTGGGGAGCTATGAGGACAAGTACATACAATGGACCACGCTGCGACAACAAAGGGATCAAGATGTGCACGAGCTGACGAATCTGTTCCATACCCTACGCACAAAGTTGGGCATCAAAGATTCAGAGAAACATTTGGTGCTAAAGTATCGCAGCTGTCTGCACAGATACATTCAGGAGGAAATGGAGTTCCTCGACATCTCCTCGCTTGGTACGGCATACCGGTATGCCGCCAAGATTGAGCAGAAATTCAAACAGAAGAAGCGAGACTTTGGATCTGTGAATCAAAAGCAAGGAAAAGGTGCTTCCAAACCGCAGAACAAAGGACAGAGCATGGCGGCTAAAGACAACCCGTCAAAGCCACAAGAAAAGAACAAGACCGTAAAGCCAAAGAAGGACACGGGAAAGTGGTGTGAGTTCCATAAGAGCTCCACTCACAACACAAGTGAGTGTCGGGCCAAGCAGTCGCTAGTGGCCGAGATGAGGGCTTCTGAGTCAGATGCATGCTTCGACTCCGAATCAGAACCTGAAAAGGGGAATGAAAAAGGGAAACAGATTATTGATGCGGAGCCCAATGCCACTGTTGCCACTACAAAGGTCCAGAAGGAGGAACCGGAAGATCCAGAGGAGGAGGAACGTCTCTTCCACTCCCAGATGTGGGTAGAGGGCTCCCCTGTATAGTTCATTGTCGACAATGGGAGTCAAAAGAACCTCAATTCAGCAGACGCTGTGAAGCAGTTGGGCTTGCCGACCATAGCACACCCACATCCATACACCATTAGGTGGCTTCACCAAGGACGAGATCTCCGCGTCAGCCAGCAGTGCCGCCTTCCCTATAGCATCAAGCCCTTCACGGATGAGGTATTATGTGACGTTGCTCCTATTGATGTTTCTGATGTATGATTAGGACAACCATACTTGTGGAAGCGTCATGCTGTGTATGAGTCTCGACCTCGTGCTGTTATTATTACTTTGGGAAATAAGTTGTACAGGATACCAGAGGTACCACCTCCTACGACTATCTCTTTGGTTACTGCAAAACAATGTAGTAAGCTCATTTCCCAAACCAGGAAATTCGTTTCTCTGATGATCCGCCCCCAGGGCAAGAAGAAGACTGTGGCCACGACCTCCAGACAGGGCCCCTCTGCACGACAACAACAAATGGATAAGGTCGTGGAGGAGTACGGGACATCTTCACCTCACCCACAGGGGTTCCTCTGCACTGCCAGGTCAAGCACCCGATTGATCTGACCCCAGGTGCGCCACTACCCAATGGACCGATCTATCGACGCTCTGTTCTGGAAAATGATGAAATCAAGAGGCGGATTCAGGAGCTGTTGCAGAAAGGTCACATCAGACCAAGTTCATCGCCCTGTGGGAGCCCGATCGTGTTGGTACAGAAGAAGGATGGGACGTGGAGACTCTGTATTGACTATCGGGCGCTGAACAAGATCACTGTCCGGAATAGGTACCCAATCCCAAGGATTGATGACCTTCTGGATCAACTCAAAGGTGCAAAATATTTCAGCAAGATTGACCTGAAGTCTGGGTATCACCAGGTACCAATTGAACCCTCCGATGTGTGGAAGACGGCCTTCAAAGCCAAGGAAGGCCTTTTCGAATGGCCGGTCATGCCTTTTGGGTTGACGAATGCTCCCGCCACCTTCATGAGGATGATGGATGACATCTTGCGGCCATTCACCAACTCATTTGTAGTGGTGTACTTGGATGATATTCTGATCTTCAGCCAGACTTGGGAAGAGCACCTTCACCACATCCGACAAGTCCTCCAAACACCGCGGCAACACAAGTTGTGTGCCAATTTGGAGAAGTGCACTTTTGGCATGACCCAGGTTCAATATCTGGGATACATTATTGATGAAAGGGGGGTGCATGTGGATCCAGCCAAGATCCAAGTCATTCGAGATTGGCCAGCCCCAACCACTATAACAGAGCTTCGCAGCTTTCTGGGTCTTGCTAGTTTCTATCGGAGGTTCGTGTTGGGATTCTCTCATATCACTTGGCCCTCGAGTCAAGTCACCAAGGGAGGAGCGAGAGAAATTTTTTTTTGGTCGGAACCTCAACAGAAGGCATTCACAGAACTGAAAAACCGCCTCTATTCTGCCCCAGTGCTCACTTTACCAGACTTGCAACAACCATTTGAGATCGAGACAGATGCCTCTGACTATGCTATTGGGGCAGTTCTTACTCAACAGGGACATCCAGTGGCATTTCACAGTGAGACATTGTCTGACACAGTTCGCAAGTACCCTACATATGACAAAGAAATGTACTCCATTGTGCAAGCTTGTCGACAATGGAAGCATTACATTTTTGGGAAGGAAACAATCATCCATACAGACCACAGGCCCCTGCAGTTCATACAGACACAAGGGAAGTTGCAGAATGATCGCCATCAGAAGTGGTCTACATATCTGCAACAGTTTCATTTGAACATCAAGTATAAGAAGGGCAGCACCAATCATGTTGCAGACTGCCTCAGCCGACCACCGATCGTGGCGCTCACCACTGTGCTCAACTCTTGTGGGCACGAGACTTCTGATTGGTCGCTTCTCTATGAGAGTGACCCAGAATTTGGCCAAACTTACAAGGCACTCTTGGGGGGTACGCAAGTTCCAAATTTTCACCTCCAAGATGCATTTTTATGTCACATGGGACACCTTTGTGTTCCTTCAAGCGAGCGTGCCAAGATGATATGGGAAGCACACTACAGTCAAGTCGCTGGGCATTTCGGGGTCAAGAAAACAGTAGCAATACTACAGAAGTATTTCTATTGGCCGAACCTTCGAAAGGATGTCGAGAAGCACATCAGATCCTGCACTGCTTGTGCCATTGCCAAACCGACCATCAAGAAGCAAGGCCTATATACTCCTCTACCTACCCCTACTCGACCTTGGGAATCCATCTCCATGGATTACATGTCGGGCCTGCCTTCTACTAAGCAGGGAAATGACTATGTTTTTGTGGTCGTCGACAGATTCTCGAAGATGGCCATTATGGCGGCCTGCAAGAAGAATATCACAGCAGAAGCCACTTCTAAACTGTTCTTTGAACGAGTGTGGGTGCACTTTGGGATCCCACAGTCTATCATATCAGATCGGGATAGCAGGTTCCTCAGCACATTTTGGTCCAGCCTCTGGTCGATGTTGGATACCAAGCTCAACAAGTCCACAGCTTTCCATCCCCAAACAGATGGCCAGACAGAGGTCGTCAACAGTATGATTGTACACATTCTGCGCATGTACAATTCA